>CM028378.1:97255754-97433539 GCA_013146195.2 Codonopsis lanceolata
AATTCATCACCAAACCAAATATGCAAAGGAACTCATCAAGAAATTTGGTCTTGACTCAGAGAAGGATTTGAAACTCAATGTCCCGATTATCATCTTGATAAAGATGAAAAGGGAAAGCAAGAAAACGTGACCAAATATCGAGGAATCATAGGTTCACTTTTTTACCTTACCGCCAAGAGACCGACATTACGTTTGTCGCTTTGTGTTTGTGCTAGATTTCAGGCAGATCCAAAGGAATCACACTTGCTTGGTGCCAAACGTATCATCAGATATGTTTCAACAACCACAAATCTAGGTATCTGGTATTCTAAGTGCAACAATTTCAATTTAGTTGGATACTCAGATGCAGATTATGCCGCCTGCAAAGTAAGTAGAAGAAGTACCAGTGGGACTTGTCAATTTCTAGGTAATAGACTTGTCTCATGGTCATGCAAAAGCAAGGATCGCAGGCAACTCAACCACAGAGGCGTAATATATTGCCGCCAAATAGCTTGTTGCTCATAGCTCCTATGGATGAAGCAGCAACTAGTGGACTACAACATCAAGACTGTAAGTTGTCCTATCATGTGTGACAACACTTCAGCAATTTCAGTCTCCAAGAATCCAGTAATGCACTCGAAAACAAAGCACATTGATATCCGTTATCACTTCCTCAAAGATCATGTGGAAAAAGGTAACATCAGTCTGGAATATGTTCCAACTGAACATCAATTGGCTGACATTCTCACCAAACCACTGGATGCAACCAGGTTTGCTTATTTAAGGAGAAATATTGGTATAATTGATCCTACTAATTAATTTCTATTTATTAATATTTTTCCTTCATACTGGTAGACTTAGACTTTTACTAACCGACAGACCTTATTTGCTATATATCGGCAGACTTGTACCAGGTTAGTATTTCAACTTAGTCTATTAAAGCAAAAAGGTTTCTAAAAGGCAAAAGGGGTTGAAAGTCAAAAAGCGCTAGTACTTAGAAATATCTTAAGTCACAACTTTTTCGCTAAAAAGACTTCTTATATTGACTTTAAACCGCCCTTTTCGACACTTTACAAAAATCACCTTTCTCTCTAAAAGTTTCTCTCTCTACTCAAACCCTCACTATCTCTCTGTAACTGCTCCCTCCATTTCAAAATTTTCATACATCTTCTTCACTACAGCAACAATGGTAAGCATTACACGACTCTCTGGTCTACTATTCCCTAATTTTTGTTTAGTACTTCCTGTTTTGAGTTATTGGAATACAAAAGGACACTTTCGAGTATCTCGTCAGTTTCCGCCATTATTGTCTTTCGAAACCATAAAACTACAGTTTTCTTTGAGCTCTGTGTATACATTACTCTTAGAAATCCTCCGTTAAATGTTTCACAAGTACAATCTGTTCAAAGCACTCAAGGGTTTCAAAAATTTTCATCCAAAATTTCGATTAAACTTCTCAAAAATGAAATCCTTGATTGTCTCTTATAAAAATTCAAAAACACTAATTTCTAAATGTGTTTCTGTAGGTGAAAACATCTACAAAACCAAAAAGCGATAACAGGAAAGAGTTTGACCCAGAGACGGCCATTCCCCCTGGTCTGGACATCAATTTACCAGGATACCCTCGATATCCTGCTGCACACGATATCATTGTCTCTCTGGATCCTAAACTATATGTACCCGGCATGTGCATAGACCTCAAATCTGTCAGCACATTCACTACCGGAGTCAAAGCATGTGAGGACCTGAATGCTTCAGGGATTCTACCTCTCTTTTGTCTCAACGACGAGAACTACAATATCCTCATTGCTGAGGAATTCTACCAACGAATGGTCATCAACCCTAAGTATCTGTCTACCATGCGTGGATGGATTAGAGGACGACCAGTCTCTGTCACTGCCAAGACAATTTCACAAATTATCGGTGTACGCTATGGTGGTGTTTCTGAAATAACCATTGCCGAGGCTACTCATGCCTGGGAAGCAATGAAGGGAATCAATGTTCCAAGGGAACCTCAAGGCAAAATGCTGAGGAATTTATTCCCTTTGGATGTTTACTGCTCAAGCCACCTGCTCGATAAAGGACTTCTATTCAAAAGCGGGGCACACGATATGTTCACAACCCAACAGCTGAATCTCACCAGTGCAGTATTCCTACATACCCAGCTCAATTACGGTGCAATTATATACAATGAGCTGAAACAACATGTTGAGAAAGTGAAGGACAACCCAAGCCTCAAACAACCCTTTGTGAGGTTGATCAACGTCCTTCTTCGAGCCTCCATAGATATCAACTCTTCCATTAACGAAGATGAACTTATTTCGATGACCAAAGATAAGCAACTAACGACCACCTTCTTCAACAAATATGCTGAATACGAGAACAAGCGACGACAACAAAGAGGACTTCCCAATGTCTCTCTTGCAAAAATTGCCAAACCATCGCCACTGGTCGTAACACGCTTCAACATGGAAACAGATGACGCTGCAAGCAAAAGCAATAAAAAGGCAGCTGAAAAATTCAAGACCCAACTTGCTAAAGACATTCACCAGGTAGCAAAAGATCTGACTGATGAGTCTGAGCTGCTACTAAAAAAGCGATAGGTCGCAAGGCCAAAAGGCCGATGGGCGTAAGAGGTTGAAAAAGAACAAGCCAAGTGGATTCGGAAAGAGCTGAGGATCGGCAAAAATGCCAAGTCTACTGGCACCTCCTCTGCAGCTGCCGGTACGTCTTCCTCTCCTCCACCTCCTATCCCAGAACCACCAACTTCACCAACACAGCCTCCTCATCAACCCAAATGAAAACCTTATCCTAAACAACCCTCACCTTCACCTCAACCTAAACGAAGAAGACTACATAAAGCTATACCAAGCCTGCCACCAGCAGACATTTCTGCCAATGACGCAGCTGAACCTTCTATTCAGTTGCCAAGGCAGACAAAGAAGTCTGCCAGCACCCACTCTTCTATCACCATCCAACCCATTCTTACTGAGTCATCTACTCATAGGACATCGCCCCTTCCGGAGGAGTCTATCCCTCAGGAGGAGCCACCAATACAGGAGGAGCCAATCAGAACACCCTCTCCCTCTCCACCTCCTCCTTCACCCTTCAATTATTCACCAAACCCATCTACACCTACCAGGATACCCTCTCATACCCCAACCATCCAATCCACACCCATTAAACCTCTAGATTTTGCTGCCTCCAAATTTCTCTTTGAAATTTCCTCTATAGCAGAACTTCTTCCCCAACCATCATCCCCCCTACGTACCACACTTAAACCAAAATCCCTTTTCTACCCGGCCCCCTCTTTCTGGTTCTCCACCAGTCCTCTACCAGAAACTTCAATACTCAGTGACAACTCCGACACTGATATTGAACTTGACCAACCTCCAACCCCTCCTCCCTCCCCAATCCCAATTTCCTCCTCAACCCATACTTTTCCCTCCCGCGACTCGACCTCTACTGGCTCTGCCAGTCCACCTCCTCAACAACCCTTCCAACCCTCCATCATTGCCAACGTTCCTACTTCCGCCGACAGTGATCAGATCCATATTGGTCTGGACCCATCTCCATCTCAACCGGCCAACTCTGAAATTTTGTCTCGCTTGGACACTATATACGCTAGGCGGGAGAATGGCGAATATCTCCACGTTGCCGAGGTTGCCACTGCCGCGTCCATAGCAAATGATAGGACTGCTGCTCGTCTACTCCAATTCCAAGATGATGTGCGGACCAGATTCGGACAGATGAAACACGAGTTTACTGACGTCAAGATCAACGTCGAAACTCAACGTAATGAATGTGCACGAATAGTCTCATCTATTTTTCACGACCTATTCCACGACATCACTACGTATCTCGCCTCCAACCGTCCCCCTGTTCTTGAGCTCAACAACATTGCTCGCACTTCAGCTAATGATGCTATGGATGCTCAGCGTGATCGTGATCTGGCCATCATAGAGGAGAGAAAACTGAGGTCTATCAACAAGATACTTATGGAAGAGAACAACCGTCTACGTGAAGAACTAGACTATCGTTCTCGCTCCACCAGACCATCTACCTCTGCTGATGATGAATATGTCCAGAGAGCTGAAGAGCTAGAACAGCAGCGGAAAGAAAAGGAAGCAGCAGACAAAAGGAAAAGACCATGGCAATTATGTATCCTTTTTCTCCCTTAAACCTTTGTATCAATCATAACTTTTTGAAAACTCTGATATATTAAACTTCTTGTGGAAATACCGAAGGTTAATTATCTTTCAAAAAACTTGTCTACAGTTCAATTCTTGCTATTTCAATTCATATATATGCTTAGTATTTAAACATTCAGTTTAAAAATCTAAAATTGAACTGCTTACTACTAATCCTTGTATTGCTCTTTACTTCTCTTCTGTTGTAAACACTTAGATTAGTTTGTTACATTTGAGGTATACTTCTGTTTGATAGAGGCATGTCTGCATATATAAATGAAAATTCCTCTTAACATGTTGTTATCTATCATATGTTGTTTATAGCCCTCACTTGTAAGTAATGATGACCAGATGAAAATAGGAGGAGATTGTTGTTTCTCAATTGTATTTTGATTTACATCTGCTCATACATTACATCTGTTTTATACTTTAGTGGCTAATTGGGCTGGGTATCAATTAGCGTGACAACTATGTATAAAACATTGCTATAGGATAGTTTATAAGGCTTCACAGGTTCAGCGGAAGTCTTCAGCCTTCCTTCAGCGGAAGACTTCAGTATTGCTCCAGCGGTAGACTTTGTCTGCAGGCGCTCAATGCATGACGTGTCCAGTCTACCAAAACTAGTGGATTAATTCAAATTTTCTTTTACTATTTCGAATTTAAATTCAAACTTTCCCAAACTTTTCAGACACGCTTAAACAACTCTCAAAAAAGCGGGAAGACTTTTACCCTCTGAACAGTAATAAAGCAGGTGAACAGACTGACACTTGCAGGTCTAATATTATGATTATTCAGCTACCAACTCCTGCAAACAACTCTGCACCACTCCCTGCTCAGTATCAGTGAGGACGAATTCTACAAGACAGCTCCATGCATTTAATGCAATAGAGCTGTTACTCTTCGTCTTCTCCAACGGATCTCTAGAATGCTCCTGCTATAAATACTTCCATTAAAGACTAAAGAAAGATCATCCGTCCTAAAATGCTCTGAAATTCAACAAATCTAAGTCTTTATACTCAGTGCATTCAAGAGATCATTAACTGATCAAGAAGTCCTCGACAACAACAAGAAGATCTGCTTCAACAGTTATTTTAAAGCTTCTTATTGTTGTCTTCCTTAAACTATTCTTCTGCACGAATTGAATATCTTGTTTATCAAGATATTTAGTTCCCAAACCCCCAAACACAAGTCAAATATTTTGTACACGATCCATTAGAAATATTCCTTGTAATAGAACTACTGAAAAACATAGTGCACATTTTAAATCCAAGGTTGACTGCCTTGGTGGTGGACGTAGCACTCTTTATAGTGTGAACCATCTCAAATACTTGTGTTCTTCTGTATCTATTGCTTATTACTTTGATCTTATTCTTATTTCCTTTACTTATCTTTTAAACAGCAGACTTGAGTATTCTGTCAAGTCTACTGATAGTCATTAATCAACAGACTTGAACGGAATCCCTTACAAGACTTCCGCTACTTCAATCTCTTTGATAGATTGCAAGTGCTTGTTTTAGGAACATACTTGAGAAAATTTTAAGTGTCTAATAAGCTATTCAACCCCCCCCCCCTTCTAGCTTATTATTTTGCCCTTTGGGACCAACACTTACTTTTCTCACGTTTCTGTTTCATGACTGCAACTAGCTCGGCTGGCGTAGGTTTTTATCCTAGACCAAATTGAAGGATACATTCCTTAAATTCATCTTGGCCTAAGTTAATAAGCCCCTGCTGATTTCTGCCGAGACCCAGACCAGACATATAATTCATCTTACGAAGCATGTTTAATGGGACCATGTCTCCGAAGACGGTGGTTTTCTTTCCGGTGATGTCAGTTTCTCGCTCATATTCAATGGCGTTGACCCTGGCTTGAGGGATAACTTCGAAACCAGTGAGGAAGATACCCGTGTCATCGTGCTCTATTTCAAGTATTGGGATGTCCCCGTTTTTTTTGTTTTCCACGGTCTTATCGGCGAGTATGATTACTATGTGGTTATCGTGGATAAATTTGACACGCTGATGCAGTGAGGAGGCTACCCCTTTCACTCCATGGATCCAAGGATGTCCCAGCAATAGACTGAAAGTAGCAGGAATATCTAGGACTTGGAATTCAACTGGCATGGTTAGTGGCCCAATTGTCATCATCAAAGTTACCACCCCTAGGACACATCGACTAGTGTTGTCATATGCCCTTATTGTCTCCGATGAAGGAGTCATCTCTGATATCTTTGTTCCCAGTTTGGCTAGCGTGTTTGTGGAACATACATTCAAAGATGAGCCATTATTTATCAGAACTCGGGGAACTCTTTTTTCCATGACCCCCACAGTGATGTGGAAAGCATCGATGTGGTTGGTTCCTTCTCTTGGCAGATCTAGATCAGTAAACATAATCACATTTCCAAAGTGTATGTTTCTGATCATTTGGGTGAGCTCATTTGGAAATATTTCAATAGGGATGACTGCATGACTTAGGGATTTGGCCAGTGTATCTCGATGGGTTTTGGAAGCATAAAGCAAGCCCCATTTAAGACACCCCAATTTCGTACCCCTGGTACGTAACTTTGACATGTGATATCAAGACCTGTTAAAACTTAACAAATGTCAAGTTACAGGGTTTAAAAATGCAAAAGACAAAGCAGGATGTCTAAAACAGTAAAATGCAGGGACTAAAGTGTCAAAAAGAGGCTGAAAATTGGAAGCTGGCACTGCCAACAAAGGGCCCTGGCGCGGTGCCCATAATGCTTGGATCTGGCGCCCAGATTAGCTACAGTGGCTCCCAAAGTGCTACAGTTAACGCATTGTGCAATTTATCGAGCACGCGGTACAAGCAAAAACAACACGAGGAGAGAAAAAGAAATTCCCTCGATGTCCCTCTCTCAGCCTATAAATAGAGGCCCCGGGGTTCGCTTCAGGGATCAAAAAAACACAACATAAAATCCCCAAAGCTTTTCAGCGTTGTTGTTACGCTGTGAAAATAGTGAGCGATCGAGAGATAGTGAGCGCCCCCTCCTATAAAGCTTCGAAACCCTGCCAAAACTCCTCCAAACGCAAAACCAACCGGTCAAAGTGATCCTTAGCCCCCTAGCTAGGTATGCACCCTATTTCCCCGGTCTAAAAATCTCGAAAAGAGCAGTTTCTCTACCCGAGTTAAAAAGCCAAATCCGTTAGAAACAAGCAGTTGTTCTGCCCGATTTCCGCTAGTAGCAAGCACTTGGCGACAAAAGGCAAGCAGCTTGCTCGCGGCTTTACGGTGCCCATAAGCAACCTTGAAGCCGATTACTCTGCTCGAACGGCGGCGGCGAAAGTAAAAAGACTCCTCTCAGAAGGACCAGGCGAGCACACCCTGCTCTAAAAGGTGATCCTTTAAGAGCATTAATCTATAAAAAAGCTATTTTCCATCCGACCCAATGTAAAAATATAAGTCGTTGTGCTGCCCGGATTTATTTAGAAAATAGCATTAAAAAGAGCCATTATTATGATCAAATACTTTTAAATGTATTTGTAATTATTGGAAGGAGGCCGCTGCAAGTCCGTAAATAATGTTGGCATGGATGTATTGGTTTTCTTCTCTCTCTCTTTAAATGCTTTATTTATTTTCTAGATAAATATAACAAAAAACATACTTTAGCCAAAAACTGTTTTTTGAGACCGAAAGGGCGAGTTGGGTGTCTAGCATCTTCCCAACTCGTAACTTAGCCTCCGAACCCGTTTTTTGCATTCTCTGGTTTTATTTTTGTTTTTTTCTTTATTTTCTCTTTAAAATAAAGATGGCGACTCTGTCAAAACATTTTGGATCGCAGTGAGGCCTCGCAACATCTTTTCTTATTCTTTTTCGTTTTCCTCTAGAAAAGGGAGAATGAGAATTAAAGGGTAATGTATTCCTATATCATGGTATCCCCTAAAAAAGGGATAACTTGATATAGAAAACTCAAAGCACTCATAGTGATCTGAAATAGGTCTTAAGGCAATTTTTATAAAGTCTGTAGTGGTCCGCAACATCCTTTCTTGCACTTTCTATTTTTCCCTACATAAGGGAAAATGTGAATGAAAGGGTGATGTATTCCTGCATCCTGTTATCCCCTAAAAAAGGGATAACATGATACAGAAAACTCATAGCTCCCATAACAGACCAAAAATCAATGAAGTGACCGAGGCGTATTCAACGCGCTTCTTAACAACATCCTTTCCGCATTTTTAATTTCGTCTTCCCCTAGACAAAGGAGGATGGAATGGAAAGTGTGGTGTCCGCACCGCACGCCGCATTCCCCTAACGAAGGGCGCGCAGGGCGCGAGCGATTTCCGGGGCACCCACAGTGGCGACTCTGCTGGGGAGGTCATTTTTATTTTAAATAAAAATGGAGGGCTAGACTCAGTAACAAAACTTTTTTTTTCTTTTCTTTTGTTTCTGGCTAAAGTATGTTTGTTATATTTCTTTAAGCATTTGAATATTGCGTTCCTATACATCCGTGTATATATTTGTGGATATAATCCTTCATCTTGCAGCAGTTTCGTTTCAATCACCGTTACAGGTATATTTAAAAATATAAAATAAAAAGAAGCAAAAAATCTTTAAAAAAAATCTTTTACAATAAATTTCTGGGTAGCATAACAAAAGGGCTGGGGTTTTATCTTTTAGTTATTGTTTTATTTCTGCCTTATATTATTATTTTGTTTGCTTTATTTTTATTACGCAAAATATGTACATATTTTATTCAATTATGTCATTTTATTTTGGGGATTAGGACAAATTTGTAATTAATAGGAATAGATGGATTCGCCCACTTTTCTTTCTATTTCTTGATGTGATTGGTTGCTTGCTCATGCTCAAACTAAAAAGGCCGAGAAAATCCACAAATAACAGCAAGACATGTCATGTCTGTTTTATTTCATGTTTTATATCTGGAAAAAAAACAAGATTTTACTGCTTTTTAGATACCGCACACACGCACACGCATGTAAATATATTCCAAACTGCTACCCTACACCATGGCCAACTTACCCCCTGCATAAGCCAACGTTAGACTGCATATAGATTCTCAGGACACTTCATAGACCGACCGATTTTTGCATCTCTGAATCATTGGTCAGCCCCTGTAAAAAAAAAAAAAAACTGCCTCTCAAATTACCCTAAAAGTGTTTAAATATGTCTAAACCCTAAAAGCAATAAATAGTTGAAATTACAAAAAAAAAAAACCTGAAACTAATAAAAAAAAACTTCAGTGGCCCATAAGTCATAACACTATCTAAATGACGTTTTTTGGCCTTTAAAAATGCTCGTGACTGAGTTTCATTTAGTTAGTTTTGTTCGTCTTTTCGAGAGCTTCGTTTTGATATGCGGCGAGCCTTGTAACTCCACCCGAGTCAAAAGTTATGTCCTTTTCCGCGCGCCCGGTCCAAACGGTCGAGATAATCAAGCACGATACTGCCTGCATCCAAAATAAATAATTAAAAAATATATATACTAATAAAGGCACACTGTACTCCTAACCCAGAAAGCCTTCAGCCAACCCTTCCTAATACCTTCAAACCCTTTTCCTCAGAAATTTGGTCTGAATTTGGAAAGACAAAGATAATACCAGTCGTTTGATACGGGAAACAGACACAAAAGTCAGATTGGAAAATATCATAATCAATTCAAGAAGTACAGATCCAAGTAGTATGGCAACAGAAAGTGAGCAGTCCGCTATGGGTACAGATACAGGGGCTCCAGGGGACGCTCCGACTCCGGCTATGCAACAGTGGCTAGACCAAAATTTGGGTGCACAGGTTGATCGTATAATGAACCAGATGGCTAATCTGGTGCAAAGTTTAAAATTCAGTGGTGAGGGAATCTCTTCCCCTGTAGTCCCCCAAGAAGCATCAACCTCCCATGTTCCTTCAAACCCAAACCCTCAGTCAAACACCAACCCACCAAATACCACCATTACCCCAAATCCAAATCCTCCACCTAATCCCTATCACCCAAATATTAACCCTTTTTCATCATACCCTCCATATCCCTTCCCAAACACCAATATCCCCCAGAATCCAAACGACCTTCCTTTTCTCATCACCAATCCGCACCAAAATAGCCCACATGTGGACCCAAGGAGCTATAATCAACCAGGCCAAGTTACAACCTATCTACCTCCTAATGATCCTGGCAGCCAAACCAAAACCACCAAAAATCCATATCCTACTCAAAATCTTTATCCTGCCCAAAATCCTTACCAGATACCACAGCCAGAAATTAACCCAACCTTTCCTAATCCTACCAGCATATACCAAAAACCAACTCCCCCTCCCACCAAAATGGAGATTGACATGGAAAACTTGAAAAAAAATGATGCTCAAAGTTCTGAACAAAGAATTTTCTATGCAGGCATTAACACTGCAACCTTCAGCAATACTACCTTCAAAATTCAAAATGCCCGACATAGAAAAATTCGATGGGACTGGATGCGCTATCTCTCACTTAAAATCCTATTCTACCGGTATGCAATCAAGGGGGGCTAGCTTTGAAGCTATGGCCTCCAATTTCCATCTTACCTTAATAGGGGCTGCCAAACAGTGGTTAATGCTAGCTAACAATAGCACCATTGGTACGTGGGACCAAATAGCCGAAGGGTTCCTAGAGAGGTACAAAGATAATACTACCTCCGAGAACAAAAGAGATCTTGAATCATGCACCCAAAAGGAAAAATAAACCTGCGCAGACTTTGCAGTAAGGTGGAAAAGAAAATTAGCCCAGATGCTCGACAGACCTGATCCGACTGAATCATGAAGAATGTTCATCAAAAACCTCCAGCCTATTTACCTGGAACACATGTGGTATCTCCCCTATAGCAATTTCAAAGAAATATTGGAGATAGGAGTCCGTATTGATGAAGATATACGCAAAGGATCCCTAGAAATTGGTGCACCTCCAAGTTCGTTCTGCTATTCTGGATCAGAGGAAGAATCTACGGAAGAACTCAACGTTGTAGAAAGAATCCCGGGTGAAAAATACAGTAGTGTGTCATGGTCATATGAGGCAAACAAATCTGCCAATTCTATTGAGGGAAGCAGTAACACTGACAGAAGCTGCATAAGACCTTACGAAGGAAACAGAAGGCACTTCGATGAATTGAATGCCCCAATGTCACAGATACTATAAGGGTTAATAGCACAAGAAGTCCTTAAGCCCCTTGAAAACTATAAACCTCCAAACCCATTACCTGCCAAATGGAGCCGCAACAAGTATTGTGAATACCACCAATCCAGTGGTCATATCACCGACAAATGCTTCTCACTCAGGAATGATATCCAAGACCTTATCGATAATAAAATCATTGAGTTAATGTCTAGCTCTTTACAGCAAGTCACAATTATGCTCACCATCTCTAATACTATGTCGACTTTGGCTACGTTTGTTTATGCTAAGTGCAACAGACATCTTAGAACATTTTTATGGCAGGATTTGGAGGACATAGCAGCGGGTTATACCGGCCCATGGTTCGTCGGGGGAGATTTTAACGTCATTAGCTCTTCAGCAGAAAAATTAGGGGGTGCACCATGTGACTTCGGCGAAATGGATGATTTTAATAATTGCGTGGATAGGATTGGTTTAGTGGATGCGGGGTATGAAGGAAGTCGTTACACTTGGTGTAATAATCAGTCCGGAACACATAGAGTATGGAAAAGATTAGACCGTATTTTGGTTAATGGTTCTTTCAAGCTTCAGTTTCCGCGGTTGGTGGTTTCTCATCTTATAACTTCGGTTTCGGATCATATGCCTCTCTTGTTAGACTTTCGGGTATCGATTTTACACAAGGGAGGTTTTTGTTTTCAAAGAATGTGGTTAGACCACCCGAAGTTTTTACAGTTTGTTGAAGATTTCTGGCAACGCCCGTGTTGGGGTTCAGGGATGTCGCTTTTATATGGAAAGTTGCGTAGTCTTCGAACAGCTCTTCGGGATTGGAATTGGCGTGTTTTTGGAAATATACACCGCAACATTGATGCCACTCGGGATGATATTCTGAGTCTTGATCTAGCATTACAGAATGGGGGAGGTTCCGATATAGAGGCAGGCTTGGTTGTTGCGAAGAATAGACTCAATCAGCTTGTGGGTTGGGCAGCGGAATTAACTGAAATGAAGTCTCGGCAGACATGGGTAACTGATGGAGATAGGAATACATCCTTTTTTCATGCTAGTATTAAAGAGAGAGCACAAAGGAATGCAATTCAGCTTCGGCTTCCCGATGGGTCATTGAGTGATGATCCAGATCAAATAGGTAGGATGGCGGAGGAATACTTTGCGGATATTTTTGCTTCATCTTCTCCGAACATTGATGAGGAGTTGTTTGACGGTGTAACTTCGAAAGTGTCGACAGTGGACAATGAGTTTCTGAATAAATTCCCGTCAGAGGAGGAGGTATGGATGGTTATTAAATCGCTTAATCCCTCTAGTGCGCCCGGGCCAGATGGATATACAGGATGGTTTTTTCAAGGATGTTGGTCGATTATCAAGCAGGATGTCATGGGAGCTGTCGAAGATTTCTTTCAGGAAGGGATATTACATAGGGGAATTTCGGCAGCTACTATCATTCTGCTTCCAAAAGTAGAGAGGCCGGATGGATTGGGGGATCTTCGCCCCATTAGTTTATGTAATTTCATGGCAAAGATCCTGTCAAAGATCTTGGCCAATCGTCTAGCTCATCTTCTGCCTAACATTATTTCAGAACAACAGTCAGGTTTCGTGAAAGGGCGTAATATACAGGAAAATATTTTGTTGGCTCACGAGTTAGTTCAAAGGGTGGATACCAAAGCGCGCGGGGGCAATGTGGTGTTTAAAATAGACATGTCCAAGGCGTATGATCGTCTGGAGTGGGGTTTTTTACAACGTGCTCTTCAGGCCTTCGGTTTTGGTCCGACTTTTTGTAACTTGATTCAGAAACTGATTGGGAATAATTGGTATTCTTTCAAGATTAATGGGAAGTCATCGGGTTTTTTCAAGGCCAATCGCGGAGTCAGGCAAGGGGATCCTATTTCTCCGTTATTGTTTATAATGGCTCAAGAAATATTGTCCTTAAATATTGATCGAGCGGTGCAGCAGGGTAGGATTCGGCCTTTCTTGCATGGTCGTGGGGGAGTCTTGATTACACATCTCCTTTATGCAGATGATATGCTTCTGTTTTGCAATGGTGCCAAGAAATCAATTCTCGGTCTTCAATCGGTGTTGCGGAAATATGAAGATAGCTCGGGATAGAAAGTGAACAACAGTAAGAGTGGTTTCTTTGTTTCGAAATTTTGTTCGCACAGACATATTGGGAATATTAAAAGGTGGACAGGGTATCGACATAAGGTGTGGCCTATGAAATATCTGGGTTTACCGCTTTTTAAAGGGCGTATCAGGCGTTCTTATTTTGAGGAGTTGGATCGTAAATTGACAGGTAGGATTATGGGTTGGCAGAACAAACTTCTCTCCTTTGGCGGTAGAGTCACTCTTCTTAAGTCAGTCCTTTGTAGCATCCCGGTATATACAATAGCGGCTTTACAAATTCCCAAGACGTTTCTTCTTAGGCTGGAGAGGAAAATGGCAGAGTTTCTTTGGAGCTCGTTGGGTGAGCATCGCACTCACTGGGTGGCGTGGCATAGAGTGTGTTTGCCGATTAACGAAGGGGGTTTGGGTATTCGGCCTCTGGTTCAGGTAAGAGATTCTCTACATGCTAAATTAGCATGGAAGGCTCTAAATGGGCAAGGCTTTTGGGCGAGATTTTGTTTAAGTAAATACGGTCTCGACGAATTGCCGAGTTGGAGGCTGGTTACGGCTTCTTGGAAAGTTATTCGTTCGCAAGTAGCATTATTGAAACAGGTTAGTCGATGGGAAGTTGGGAATGGTGAAATATCCTTTTGGGGGGATAATTGGTGTGGCTCCAATTTAATTGGTCCGTTACCCATGGATCGGAATTTATCGGTTTCTGTGGCGATTCAACATATGGAGGATTTGCTGCCGGTAGTTCCCATAGAGTTTCATGAGCAGTTTAAGCAGTTGCGTTGTGATCCCGCTAAAGATGACAGGCTGGTGTTCGAGCTCACTTCTTCGGGAGATTTTAAGTCCAGTGTGTTTTGGCAGTATTTTCGAAAGGCCAATCCAATCCAGCGTTGGGCTCAAGTGATCTGGCAACCATGGCTTCCGTTTAAAGTGAGCTGCTTTCTGTGGAAGTTGTTTCATAATGCATTGCCGGTGGATTGTAACGTGCAGTCGCGTCGTATCACTTTGGTCTCAAGATGCTGTTGCTGTGGGTCTAATCCGTCAATTGAATCGGTTAATCATTTGTTCCTGAATTCTCGTACAGCAACATCGTTATGGGATTCCTTTGCAAACAGTTTTCAAGTAGTTCGGCATCCAACCAGTTTAGAGCACCTTTTTGGTGTTTGGTCGGCTGTTACGTTAAGATCGCAACTTGGGGTTTCTATGTTTTGCACCTTTGCTTTCATTTGTTGGGAGATTTGGAAGGCTAGGTGTGCGGCTGTTTTCGATGATATCAAGATGGATTGGATGCAGATTAGAGCTCGGGTCTTGGATGGTGTCCGTGCTTCAATCGGTTGTTTTACTCCAAAGTCTCCATGCAGTAGGTTGGCGAGAGTGGCTTTACAATACATGCAGATTCCGATTGGGCAAGTTAAGATTAAACGCGGACAGTGGGTGCGTTGGGGGCCTCCGTTGGACGGTTACAAACTTAATACCGATGGTTCAGCCAAAGATGGGCGTTGCACAGGGGGTGGGGTTATTAGGGACAATCAGGAACGTTTCCTTTGTGCTTTTTCTAGTGATTATGGACGTGGATCAAATATGCGGGCAGAAATTTTAGCGCTTGAAGAGGGCCTTCAGCTTTGTCGGTTGCATAGTTTAGACAAGGTTTTGGTGGAGTCTGACTCGTTAACGGCAGTCAACGTTTTGGTGAAGGGTTATAAAGAGCCTTGGAGATATGTTTACTCTCTCAGAGTTTGTCGTGAGTTGTTAGAAAATTTTTCTTTACAGCATGTATTTCGGGAGCAGAACAGGGTAGCGGATCAGTTAGCATCGATTGCTCATCATCATGAGAGTCAGATTGTGTTTGAGGCATATGCAGACCTCTCAATTACAGTTAAACGTGCGTTGGCTTTTGATGAGTCGGGTATTCAGAGTTATAGGATTTAGTTGCTTTTCCTATTGGATTGTATTTTGTGTCATTTGAGGTTCAGGCTCCTTTGTCCCCCCTGGTTTTAGGGTAAGGCTGGTTGTCCCCCTCTGTTATTTTGCTATTTGTTTTAATAATAAGCGCAGGTGCCGTCCTGCTTCTCAAAAAAAAAAAAGTCGCTCCCATGATTGTTTCTAATAAAAAGTGAAAAATACCCTAGAATACCCTTGTGTATACACCTCCAAAGACCCTTTTTACCTTTGAATTTCCTTTTGTCAAATAAAATCTCCAAGAAACAACTCTTTTTTCAATTCAGCGTCAGTTTTCGTAGATATTGGGATCTTTGTTGTTTTTCTTTGGTACCACTAACAATTTTGCAGGGGCTGAAAAATAAAAAGTTTGACTACTATCATTTATTCTCTTGAGATGATTGTCCAGAGGTACGTAATCATCGCATCTCATTTCAAGGATCGCAAAAAGGGGGGGGGGTTCAAAAAAAGAAAATCGTGTGAAATATTTAATTATCTTTTCCTTTAAAAAAAATCGTTTACTCTTCAAAAGAGAGAGAGAGAGAGAGAGAGAGGTTTTTCTATGTGTTTCTTTTTGTTTCCCAAAACATGAAAAGATGGGAAATCCCCTCACCATTATACTCAATTGCCATCTCCAAATGCATCTTCCCTCTTAACCTTTCATAAATGCATCACTACTTGATAAGTGCATCGTTGTTCACTCTCGATTTCAAAAAAAACAAGACAAATAAAAACAAGAAAAAAAAAAGACTGATAGGGAGCCAGAGAAGAAAAGGAAGCTGGGACAGTCAAGAAAGCAGAAAAATTTGGAAAACCGGGAAATCCAGAAAAGTCAAGCAAATCAAGGATCATACGCAACAATTCAGGACTAGGGGCTTTCAAACCCAGGGGTATCTCTTTTGCCCATATTGATGCCTACAGTCCATCCTTGCAAGAGTATGCTCACGAATCCATTTGGTCTCTGTTATCTCAAAGGTCCAACCAAGTACTCAAAATCAAACTTTCCGAAGGTATTTATCTATATTCGAGTCTGGTAAAATTCTTGCTTCTCCTATATTAGCTTGTCAAGTCTTCTTCTTGATCTCTGAGCACCACATATCGCCAAAGTATTTGTTATAAAAAAATGATGAATCAACTCATGTAAAAACATGATAAAACTGCACAAGTTGGTGATGAGTCATTTCAAGAATATGGACCCACAAACCATTAAAAATCTTTGTTCAATGAAGCAACCTTCTGTCTTGGTAAAAGGTCATCTTCGACCTATTGCGACCGAGCTATTAAATGGCACACTAGGGGCTACCTCTATATGTCAAAGCTTAACCATCTCTGAGATCCAGCTTCCTAAAACTGGGGCTCCTTTACCCTTATATATACATCCATCAACAGTGGTCACCTTTTATCCCAAGAGAGAGAAGATAGATATCTCTTCAAGCACTCTCCCAAATTGCTCAAAGAGGTCAACAAAAAACAAAACAAAACAAAAAAAAAAGAAAGGGGTTTATGCATAAAAAAAGAGCAAGGTTTTTTTTTAAAAAAGAAGAGGCCTATACATTAAAAGAAAAAAGAGAGAATAAGAAGAAAAGAAAAAGAAAAAGAAAAAGGGAAAAAAAGAAGCCTCTCTTAAGCAATTTCCTCAAAATCTCTTTCTCACGAAAAAGAGGGAAAAAGACCAATCACTCTTAGACCCACAACCCATAACCAAAGCCAAAAGTCGATCTCCCAAACATACCTACAACCAGGTCTGGAAACCAAATTCTCATCCAAACCCACAGCTTAAAAGGCCAGCCAATGATCGCTTTGCGATCGCCTTTCCGAAAATAACCAAATCCATGGTCCAAAATACCTTTGAGCAAGAGGCCAATCAAATCTTCAACCCTAAAGATAATCCATCCCAAATACTTAAACACTATACCCTAACCTAGTTGCCACCTATAGCTTTGTTTCAATCGGCTATAACGTGATCTGGGTCCAGGATAGAACTCTTTGCTAAAGATACATAAAATTATCAAAAGATAAATGTTAAGTAGGGTCCATGACACTCATGATACTCGGTGATAAACTCTGGATCATGGCTCTTCTTTTTGTCCATTAGAGTCATCCTCTTTCTCTGGGCATACTCATTTTTGTCTCCCACAAAAGTCTCTCCCAATCGAGTCTTTCTGGGGCTGCCTCCATTCAATCTCTTCAGAAACTTGCCCGTCCCATCTTACAGAATATTGGTCGACCAAATTCATCCTAGGGCTTCTCCCGCTGAACTCATTTCAGTACATAAAGGATCTTATTATTCATTAGAAACAGCTATCCTTTCCATCTCGCTTGAAGAACGAAGAAGCTACAAAACCGTGATCCCTCAAGAATAAGTGGTTTATCTTCGCATGCATTGAAAGACCGGCTCCCTATAAGGTAAAAGCTCGCTAGGTTGAAAACCCGAAAGGGTGGCCTAGGCAAAAGTTAGAGCACAAAAAAAAACACGCAAAAAAAAGCAAAAAAAAAAAAAAAGTGGCCCCTCTGAGGCATCGATTAGTATGATTCACTAATCCTGATTGAATTCTTTTTTTTTTTAATGATGTACTAGTCAAAAGACTGAAAAGCAACCCTAAACTTCACCCACCTCCATCTCAAATATCACCATCAACTCCGATACCCATAACTCTTCAAAGCCAACCAAAGGCCACATCTCAAAATCTTATATTACATTTCCATCACCTTGGCTTATCTTGTCTTAACATGTTTAAGAAACGGATGATACACATTCACATTCAAAAGTCATTTTTTAAGAAAAAGAAAGTTTCATTCGCATGCTTGCATCTCTTGTTTGCATCCTTTTACTGCATCTTATCAGGTCTTCTGCCGCATCAGCCCTTGAAAAAAAAGTATAAACGTTCTGCCAGCATCTTGCCAAGGACCACCTCCCAAAGATCCGCAGCAGCATCATCAAAAGCTACACAAGCTGATCATCGACAGCATTCCGCCACAACGCTTCATAATCACCGTTTCTCCTATGCTGGGATGAGCACACTTTAAAAATCGACATCGCTTCTCCTATGCTGGGATGAGCACATTTTTAAAATCTGCATCGCTTCTCCTATGTTAGGATGAGCACATTTAAAAAAAAAAAATTTGCATCGCTTTTCCTTTGCTGGGAAAAGTCCATTTTAAAAAAAATACTTCTTTCCCTATTCTGGGGGAAATTCATTTTAAAAAAATCGCATCGCTTTTCCCTATTTTGGGGGAAACGCGTTTTAAAGAAATTGCATCGTTTTTCCCTATTCTAGGGGAGACGCATTTAAAAAAAAAAAAGTTGCACCATTTTCCCTATTCTAAGGGAAAGCCTGTTTTAAAAGGTTTCATTGCTTTCCCTATGCTGGGGAAAGTCCATTTTCAAAAGCAGCATCGCTTTCCCTATGCTAGGGAAAGCCCGTTTTAAAAGCAGTATCGATTTCCTATGGGGAAAGCGAACATCGCTTTCCTAGCGATTTTAAAAACATCGTTTCCTTATCTTTGCCGGGAAAACACATTTTGAAAAGCAAAGATCGCTTTCCTAGGCGGTATATTTTAAGCGATCGCTTTCCCTATTCTGGGGAAAGCACATTTTGAAAAACAGCATCGTCTTCCCTATGCTGGGGAAAGCACATTTTGAAAAGCAGCATCGCTTTCCCTATTATGGGAAAAACACATTTTGAAAAGCAGCATCGCTTTCCCTATGCTGGGGAAAGCTCGTTTTAAAAAGTGGCATGACTTTCCCTATGCTGGGGAAAGCACATTTTGAAAAGCAGCATCGCTTTCCCTATGCTGGGGAAAGGGCATTTTGAAAAAGTGGCATCGCTTTCCCTATACTGGGGAAGAGCGCATTAAAAAAAAGTGGCATGGCTTTCCCTATGCTGGGGAAAACGCGTTTTGAAAAAGGGTTCCATCACTTTCCCTATGCTGGGGAAAGCGTGTTTTAAAAAGTTTCATCGTTTTCCCTATGCTGGGGAAAGCTTGTTTTTTTTAAAAATGACATCGCTTTCCCTATGTTGGGGAAAGCGTGTTTTGAAAAATGGCATCGCTTTCCCTATGCTAGGGAAGAGCGCGTTAAAAAAAAAGTGGCATGGCTTTCCCTATGCTGGGGAAAGTTCATTTAAAAAAAAAAAGCAACATCGCTTTCCCTATGCTGGGGAAAGCGTGTTTTGAAAAGGTCCCGCCAGTTTTGCCTATGTTGGGCGAAACGCACCATCCATCCCACCATGTGTTGTTGTTTGCATTGGTGCGAATTACGTTCGGTCTGATTCCTTGAATAAGGATACGTAAGCAGCCTATTTCGGTAGGTACGACCGTCGCAGCATGCTTCTTTCGGCTTAGGCCAAACTACGTTTGGTCTGATTCATTTTATTAAAGGATACGTAGGTAGCCTACCTCGGTAGGTCCGACCATTAGAGCATTTAATTTGCATATCTGCTTAAAAACTACTATAACCTGCTATAACTGACTAAATATGTCTAGGATATGTGAGTTTTTGATACGATCTTGACCAGTCAGCAAATTCGGAGAAACTGTGAAGATTGCGGCCGCAAGGGGTCATAGGCTTGCGACCGCAAGGTGCCCAGAAAAGCTGTCTTTTTTTGGTTTTACTGTTTTACTGTTTGGGTATTTTTAGGGTTTTAGTTTCCTTTTATTTAGGTTTATTGTTCCTAAAGTTTAGGTTTAAGAGTTTCCTTTTATTTAGTTTTTCTTTTCCTACAAGAATTAGGATTTATTTTGTAAGCCTATATAAAGGCATTATTAAACATTGTTTGGGGAGCAGAATTTTGATTGATAAAAATTGAATTGATTTTCTGGTTAGAAAATTGTGTTCTTATTGTCCTGGATTGGAAGCTCGGATTATAAACATCGTGGATTCGTTGTTTATAATTGAATTCGACTTATCAGATGGAGAATCATCCCAATTGTGGCGTCATTCACAATTCCAAGGTTCGCGTCATCTCGAAGGTGTTGGGTTGCGGAGTCATTCATCCTAAAACCTTTCTAGGAGATCTTGGATCCTCATCATTTGGTATCAGTGCAATCCTAGTTACGGTAATTCCATTCTATCTTAAATTTTGCATATTATCGTTCTAGTTGTTAAACTCTAACTTCCGCTAGGGTTCGTGTTCTTATTAAAAAAAAAAGAAATTGTTATTGTGTTTTTATTAATTCATCTTGTTGTCTTGAACTTGGATCATCAATCCTTGTTTAATCGTGTTGTCTTTCAATTTTGAAATCCTAATTGTTCTAGGGTTTGTTATTAAAAAAAATTGTGATCTTGAGTGCATAAACGTAAGGGAGAGAATCACCAACAATCACCATGATCGACGAAACTCCAGCTAAAGGGGTCCCTTTTGTTAATCCGACACAATTTATGGAGGCGATGCTCGCTCACATGGAAGATGTTAAGGTTAAGTTTGCTCAAATAGATGAGAGATTTGATAGACTTGAGGAGGATAGGCAAAGGGAGGAACCTAGGGAACGTAGAGCTGAAAGAGGTAACCAATTAGATGAAGAATTTAATGAGCTTGGTTTGGGAGAAAATCATGGTAGAGGAAGGCGAGATATTCCAAGGAGAGAGGAAAATAATTGGGGAAAATTAAGTTAAAGATTCCTGTTTTTAAGGGGTCAAGTGATCCAGATGAGTATTTTGATTGGGAAAGAAAAATCGAGAAAGTATTTGATTGTTATACCTACACTAAATTGCGGAAAGTCAAATTAGCTGCCACCGAATTGTGGTTATGCTAGTATCTGGTGGGATAAAATGATAGCTGATAGAAGAAGAATTGGGATGCCTGCGGTTACTACATGGGAAGAAATGAAGCGTCTTGTGCGTCATCGGTTTGTTCCTAACCACTATTATAGGGGTGTTCTACATGAATTACAGAAGTTGACACAGGGTTCGAAAAGTGTTGAAGACTATCACAAGGAGATGGAGATGTTGACTGCTAGGGCCAATTTGGGTGAAGATGCCGAAGTAACAATGACAAGATTTCTGGCAGGTTTGAATCATACTATTGCATATATTGTTGATTTACACCAATATGAGGACTTGGGTGAAATGGTGCACATGGCAGTCAAGATAGAGCAACAACAAAAGAGGAGGAGTACCACTCGTCCAAGTAGTTCAACTCCGGTGCAACAACAAGATAAGATCATAAGCAAGGTTGAGTCCGAAGCAAAAGTGGCTACGATTTCGCAAGAGTCCCAAGGGAAAGCTGAAAATCCCAGGTTGAAGTCTAAGGAAGTGCAATGTTTCAAGTGCAAAGGGTGGAGAAACGTTGCGCGTGAGTGTGCCAATCAATGGGTTATGGTGGTACGTGGCAATGAGGTGGTAGATGAAGAAAATGATAATATTGAAGACATTGAAACCGAGGGGGACTTTATAAATCTAGAGGCTTTGGTTTCTCGTCGCGTGTTGAATATACAAGCTAAGGAGGAAGGATATGATCAACGTGATAACCTCTTTCACACACGGTGTCGCAACAAAGACAAGGTTTGTAGTGTGATTATTGATGGAGGTAGTTGTACTAACGTCGCTAGCACTCTCATGATGGAAAAGTTGGGTTTGTCAACATCAAGGCATCCACAACCTTACAAACTTCAATGGTTGAATGATAGTGGAGAAGTGAAGGTGGAGAAACAAGTGCTTGTGACATTTCGTATAGGAGTTTACGAGGACGAAGTCTTATGTGATGTGGTTCCTATGAACGCAAGCCATTTATTACTTGGAAGGCCATGGCAATATGATCGTCAAGTGAAGCATGATGGATTCACCAACAAATATTCCTTCATGTTTAATCAGAAGCCAATCACACTCGTACCACTAACGCCAAGCCAAGTGCATGAAGACCAAAGGAGGATGCTAGTTGAGAATAAGGGTAAGAAAGTTTTGTTAAGTGTTCAGGGCAATGAGGTGTTTGATTCAGGGAAAAAAGGGTTGGAATAATGGACCACGATATGGGTCTCAAGTTCGAATCAAATGACACTTTAATGACCGACCAAGAGCGGATTTGAGGGCAAATCCTTTTCAAGAGGAGGAGTATGATACGATCTTGACCAGTCAGCAAATTCGGAGAAACTGTGAAGATTGCGGCCGCAAGGGGTCATAGGCTTGCGACCGCAAGGTGCCCAGAAAAGCTACCGTTTTTTTGGTTTCACTGTTTTACTATTTGGATATTTTAGGGTTTTAGTTTCCTTTTATTTAGGTTTCTTGTTCCTAAAGTTTAGGTTTAAGAGTTTCCTCTTATTTAGTTTTTCTTTTCCTACAAGAATTAGGATTTATTTTGTAAGCCTATATAAAGGCATTATTAAACATTGTTTGGGGAGCAGAATTTTGATTGATAAAAATTGAGTTGATTTTCTAGTTAGAAAATTGTGTTCTTATTTGAGTGTCCTGGATTGGAAGCTCGGATTATAAACATCGTGGAGTCATTGTTTATAATTGAATTCGACTTATCAGTTGGAGAATCATCCCAATTGTGGCGTCATTCACAATTCCAAGGTTCGCGTCATCTCGAAGGCGTTGAGTCGCGGAGTCATTCATCCTAAAACCTTTATAGGAGATCTTGGGTCCTCATCAATTTTGGTTAGCATTATAAACTGTTGCATTATAACTGCTACCTATTGCATCTCTCCCCCGTTTTAATTGCACAAAATTGGAGAGTCTATTTCTTATTAACGATGTTCGTTTACTCAGTAAGCTTCGGGTTACCCGTAGACTCCATCGTTGAGGGGCTCTGTAGACCCCCCAATTTCGTACCCCCGATACGTAACTTTGACATGCGATATCAAGACCTGTTAAAACTTAACAAATGTCAAGTTACATGGTTTAAAAATGCAAAAGACAAAGGATGATGCGCAAAATAGTAAAATACAGGGACTAAAGTGTCAAAAAGAGGCTAAAAATTGGAAGTGGCACTGCCAACAAAGGGCCCTTGTGCGGCGCCCATAATGCTTGGATCCGGCGCCCAGATTAGCTACAGTGGCTCCCAAAGTGCTACAGTTGTGCTACAGTTAACGCATTGTGCAATTTATCGAGCACGCGGTACAAGCAAAAAAAAGCACGAAGAGAGAAAAAGAAATTCCCTCGATGTCCCTCTCTCATCCTATAAATAAAGGCCCCGGGGTTCGCTTTCAGAGATCCAAAAAACACAACAGAAAATCCCCAAAGCTTTTCAGCGTTGTTGTTACGCTGTGAAAATAGTGAGCGAACGAGAGATAGTGAGCGCCCCCTCCTATAAAGTCTTGAAGCCCTGCCAAAACTCCTCCAAACGCAAAACCAACCAGTCAAAGTGATCCTTAGCCCCCTAGCTAGGTATCCACCCTATTTCCCCGGTTCAAAAATCTCTGAAAAGAGCGCTTGCTCGCCCGAGTAAAGCCAAACTGGCCGAAACAAGCGCTTGTTCGCCTCGATTTCGCCAGCAAGCACGGCAAAGAAAAAAAAGAAAGCAGCTTGCTCCGCCTGTTTTACGGTGCCCATAAGCAACCTTCTGGAAGCTTACTCGCCCGAATCAGAAGCAGCAGCAGGCAAAGAAAGCAAAAAGACTCCTCTCCGAGAAGACGACAAGCACACCATGCTCTAAAAGGTGAGCCTTTAAAAGCATTAATCTATTAAAAAACTATTTTCCATCCGGCCCAATGTAAAAATATAAGCCGTTGTGCTGCCCGGATTTATTTTGAAAATAGCATTAAAAAGAGCCATTATTATGGCCAAATATTTTTAAATGTATATTTTAATTATTGGAAGGAGGCCGCTGCAAGTCTGTAAATAATGTAGGCATGGATGTATTGGTTTTCTTATCTCTCTCTTTAAATGCTTTATTTATTTTCTACATAAATATAACAAAAAGCATACTTTAGCCAAAAACTGTTTTTTGAGACCGAAAGGGCGAGTTGGGTGCATAGCACCTTCCCAACTCGTAACTTAGCCTCCGAACCCGTTTTTTGCATTCTCTGGTTTATTTTTGGTTTTTTCTTTATTTTCTCCTTAAAATAAAGATGACGACTCTGTCAAAACATTTTGGATCGTAGTGAGGCCTCGCAACATCCTTTCTTATTATTTTCTGTTTTCCTCTAAAAAAGAGAGAATGAGAATGAAAGGGTGATGTATTCATATATCCTGGTATCCCCTAAAAAAGGGATAACTTGATATAGAAAACCCAAAGCACTCATAGTGATCCGAAATAGGTCTTAAGGCAATTTTTATAAAGTCTGTAGTGGGGCTCGTAACATCCTTTCTTGCACTTTCCATTTTTCCCTGCACAAGGGAAAATGTGAATGAAAGGGTGATGTATTTCCGCATCCTGTTATCCCCTAAAAAAGGGATAACCTGATACAGAAAACCCATAGCTCCCATAACGGACCAAAAATCAATGAAGTGACCGAGGCGTATTCAACGCGCTTCTTGACAGCACCCTTTCCGCATTTTTAATTTCGTCTTCCCCTAGACAAGGGAGGATGGAATGGAAAGCATGGTGTCCGCACCGCATGCCGCATTCCCCTAACCAAGGGCACGCAGGGCGCGGGCGATTTTCGGGGCACCCACACCCATATAGATATGTTTTCTTGGGTTTTCTTCATCTGATCTAGCAGGGTATCTTCCATACTCTTAGCCCTAGTATCTGTTTCTTTATCTTTGCCAGAGTGGTCACCACTTTCTTGGTTCGGTTGATAGGCCCGACTAGATCTGGTAAGGTGGCTGACATCCCCACTGACCCAAGTGGCTTTTTCAGTGCTACAGGTATTTTGGCTACACATGATAGTGTCCCAAGAGAGCATGTTACAGCTAGGTTCCTTTATTTCAAAAGGGGTATAATAGATTATTTTTATTATTAGCTGAATACATATCCTTTACCTTTGTCATACTTTATTTGCTTGATCGGGCACTAAGTTTTGTTCTCTTGTGTCTGCCACCGTGATGATTTTATCGTCAATGAGGTCCTGGATAGCATTCTTGAGGGAGTAGCACTTGTTGGTGAGGTGACCACTACAGCGATGGTACTCACAATACTGGGCATGGTTCCATGAGCTAGGTAACAGGTTTGGTGGTGTATAGTTTGCAATTGGTTTAAGCTTTCCATGAGCCTATAGTGTTTGAAAGATCATGGATCTTGGACCAGGCAAGTCGTCACAATGTCTCAGAATTTCCCTCCTTCCTTTTGGTTAGGGTGAGATTTTTGGTTGGGATTTGGTTGAGTGGCTGGGTTGAATATTTTTGTGGTCTGGGAAATATTGTGCTAGGAATTGATTGTATGCATTTCTATTTGAGGGAGGTTGTTTTCCTTCATGTGCACAAATCATTCCAGTTAGGGTTCCATGGACCATTTACTGAGAATAGGTATTTGAAGGATCAAGAGGGAGGTAGTTTTTCTGGTTATGGTAAGAGGCATTTAAGTGAATGAGTCCAGGGTTGGTATCTGAGGTAGGTAGGTGGTGGATTGAGGTTATGAGTCTTTAGGATAATATTGTTTTGGGGAATGGGGTTGGTATTTGGCTGAAAGCTGGTGTTTGTTTGGTTTTTGGTAGCTTAGGGGAGGGTATTTTATGTTGGGTCGGAGAGGTTTATTTCTGGAAGGAGGGAATTATTAGAAGAAGGTTTTAGGCTCTTGACTTTCTGAGAGATGGTAGCAAGAGTTTCTGCAAAACTTGCTAAAAGATTGCCAACCACTTGGTTTGTTACTCTTTCCACATAGGCATCCAATTCTCTTTTCAGCCAGTTTTCGAATTCGGGGTGTGGGGCATACCTAGGAGCTTTTATTTCTGGTCCCAGAGTATCCAGTCCATTGTTAGTTTCTGCCACAGTCTGTTTACTTTTGGTGGCCATTCTGCCCAAATATGTATCCTCTAAACTGGTTCTGACACTTTATGTTCTGACCCTGATATTCTCTGATCTGACCCATGTGCATGTATCCCGTATCAACCGACCGGTACTATCTCTTCCTTTCCAAACTCGGGCTAGGTTTATGAGAAAAATGGGTTGAAGGTATCAGGAGGGATTGGATGAAGGCTTTTTGGGTTCAAGTACAGTGTGCCTTTATTATTAATCAATTTTTCCTAGGATTGATCGGACAAGCACCTTCTTTGTTTTGACAGTCTCGGGACTATTCATGGAATAGTGGATTCTTTCTCCAGAGTATAGGACATTCGTATTCCACCTATCTTTCGACTCCCCAAGATTGGACTGATCTCAGGCGAATGGCCTATACTCTTTCCGGGATCCATCATTTAAATGGTCTAGGTCGAATATCATAAAAATTATTGGTCAGCCCCTGTGCACATCTTTATTCATTTTTTTTTGCTTCACTTTTTTTTTTTTTTTTTTGCAACATGGATTGGTCAATAATTCAGAGATATAAAAGCCGATCGGTCCATGAAGTGTCCTGAGAATCTATATGCATTTAACTTCGGCTGATGCAAGGGGTAGGCTGGCCATGTTGTAGGGTAGCAGTTCGAAATATTTCTACGTGCGTGCACGTGTGTGAGGTATCTAAAAAACAGTAAAGTCTTTTTTTTCAAATATAAAGCAATAAATAAAGCAGTAAATAAGCAATTAATTAATGGCATGTCTTTCTGTTATTTGTGGATTTTCTCGGCTAATTAGTTTGAGTCCTTGAAAGGACGGCGCAGGCAAGCATAATGGTCATTCAGATCAATAAATAGAAAGAAAAGTGGGGAATCTATCTATTCCTATTAATTACAAATTGGTCCTAATCCCCAAAATAAAATGACAGAATAAAAGAATAGTTATATATTTTTGCGCGAAATAAATAAAACAAGTAGAATAATAGTAATAGCAAGATAAAGTAAAATAAAGCAATAATAAGCCCCAGTTTTTGTTATCATGCCCGAACTTCTATTTTTGATCTATATATATATTTGCAACGGTGTCCGGAACGAAATTGCTGCAAGTTTCAATGTTATTTGCACAAATATATATACGGATGTATAAAAATACGATATTTAAACTGTTAAACAAATATAATAAGCATATTTATCCGAAATAAAAGAAAAACTTTTTTTTCTCTCTTTTTTTTTTGTGAAAAATGAGTCTAGCCCTCTGTTTTTATTTTCTTTAAAATAAAAAACAACGTCCCCAGCAGAGTCGCCACTGTGAGTGCCCTAGATTTTTACGACCGATCCCCCGCTACGTGAAGAAGCGGGTGGTTTCAAAACCTTTAAGCGCGTGGAATACGCTTGACCTCAATTGTGGACTCAAAATGTGATAAACAGAGCCGCCATCTTTATTTTAAGGAAAAATAAAGAAAAACCAAATGCAACCAGATTTGTAAAGGGTTCGGAGGCTAAGTTACGAGGTGGGAAGGGGTTAGGCACCCAACTCGCCCTTTCGGTCTCAAAATAGTTTTTTGGCTAAAATATGTTTTTTTATATTTATTTAACAGATGAAATAAAACATTTAAATATACATATCTGTATCTATATCATTACAAACTTGCAGCAACCTCTTTCCTGGAGTTACAAATACATTTATAAAATTTTGGTCATAATAATAGCTATTTTTAGTGTTATTTCCTAAAGAAATTCGGGCAGCACAACTGCTTATATTTATTATATCAGACCGATTTAAATAGCACTTTTTAATAAATAAGACTTTAAATAGCCTACCTCTTGAAGCGTGGGGGTTTTATCCCATACCAACTGGCTTCGAGTAGATTTTAGGGTGCGCCGTCATTCTTCGAGAGGGAGTCTTTTTTGCTACTTTGTGCATGGGATTCTGCATAGTAATCCTGCCGAAAGTTGTTGCTTTCGGCCTGGATCCGAGCAGCAGCGAGCAACCGCTTGTTTTTTGTTATTGTTTGCTTGCCGACGCTGCCGAATCTGCATCAATTGCTTGTTTTTGCCGATTTGGCGCCTGATTCTGGGCAGGCAACCGATCTTTTGGGATTTTGGATCGGAGGAATAGGCGGAACTAGGTAACTAGGTTTCACTTTGGCCACTTGGTTTTAGTGTTTGGGGAGATTTGGTGGAGCTGGCTAGAGGAATAAATCTCTCATGCGTTTCTATAACTCATCATGAGGATTTTTCACTGTATGAATGAAATGTGTGAACTGTGCGCTAACTGTGTTAATTTCTGAAGGCCGGGCACCTCTATTTATAGCTGGGAGTGAGGCTTCCTTCGCAGTTAAGTTTTCTCTTTCAGTGCTTCCTTGGCTTGTACCGCGCGCTTGAGAGATTGCACCAAAGACAAAATGCTACAGGGGAAAAGAGACTGTTAGGCGCCACCCATAGCCACACTGGGTGCGGCGCCAAGACTCAGGAGTGACCATGAGCGACGCCTGTGGTCATTTCTGGTGTCCTTTTTGGCACTTAGGCCCCCT
This sequence comes from Codonopsis lanceolata, assembly GCA_013146195.2. Classification (NCBI taxonomy): domain Eukaryota; kingdom Viridiplantae; phylum Streptophyta; class Magnoliopsida; order Asterales; family Campanulaceae; genus Codonopsis; species Codonopsis lanceolata. Next base: position 97,284,434 of record CM028378.1, read on the forward strand.
ACATTGCACTATTTTACGCATCATGCTTTTGCTTTTTGCATTTTCGACCCTGTGACTTGACATTTGTTAGCTTTTTAACAGGTCTTGATATTTCATGTCATGTTACATACTAGGGGTATGAAATTGTGGTGTCTACACCCTCTCATACCCGCATCCCCAATCTTCACGCTAGCCTTCATGATCTCCGTTAAGGAGATCGTAGTGTCACCACTTATCTTCAACAGGCCGAAGGGTATGCCAACGAACTAGATGTTGCTGGTCGTCCTGTGGCTGACCCCGAGTTCAACATCTACGTTTTTCGTGGCATAAACTCTGAGGTCAAACCACTTATAGCCACCCTCTCTGCTCGTACCGAACCTGTCACCTTTCCTGAACTTCATAGCATCCTTCTTAGCCATAAGTTTCTTAACCGTGACGATATATCTTCCCTCACCATCTCACCGTCTACTCCTGATTCCCCGTCCAACTCATCGCTTCCTCCCCAACTACCCATTTTTTCACCTGTGGTGGTAACTCCTCCACTCGTGGACGTGGACGGAACTCACGTGGTCGTGGCCATGATCGATCAAATGGTGGTGCCCCTTCTTACCCACACCTTAATTCCTCCTTTCATCCTCGCCCTCCATGTCCTTTCTGTGGTGGTACCAATCATACACCGCCAACTGCTATCACCGTCCCATTCAGCCTCCTTCCCCAGCCACCCACTTCACCCATATGTTACCCCCTCCATTGCCTTATAGTTGGTTCCCCGACGCGGCGCCACCCATCATGTAACCCTTGACCTCTCTGTCTTGTCTCAGTTTGATGATTATGCTTGTCTTGATAATGTTCACATTGGAAATGGTAAAGGTCTTCCCATTGCTCATACTGGCTCTTCCTCTATTTCCACTCCCTCTTGGTTACTTTCTTTAAATCAAGTGCTTCATGTTCCTTTCTATCTCAAAGTCACTGCTTTTTGTTAATCAATTCATAAAATATAATAATGTTTATTTTGAATTTCACCGCTCCTTTTTTTGTGTCAAGGATCAGGAAGCCAAGTGCACATTTCTCACCGGTTCAAGTAAAGATGGCCTCTACACACTTGCATCCCCCTCTGCTCCGTCTGTCCACATCACTGCGCGCGTCTCTTCAGAGTGTTGGCATCGTCGTCTCGGTCATCCACATCTTCGAGTCCTTCGCCAAATAATTCAATCAAACAAATTAGCTTGTTCCTCTCCTTCTCTTAGTTCATTATGTAACGCTTGCCAACTTGGCAAGTCCGTTAGGTTTCCTCTTATTTCACATAATATCTCTAGTAGTTCTGTCCTTGATTTAATTTTTACCGATGTATGGGGACCCTCTCCCATTCTCTCTTCTAATGGCAATAAATATTTTGTTATTTTCGTTGATGACTTCTCTAAATTCATCTGGTACTATCCTATGCAACAAAAATAAGATGTCCTTCATATATTTAAACAATTTCAAGTCTTTGTTAAACACCAATTTGGTACCAAAATAAAGAGTGTCCAAAGTGATTGGGGTGGCGAATATCATCCTCTTAATTTCTTTTTTAAATCTTGTGGAGTTCACCAACATATTCTATGTCCTCAAACTTATGCGCAAAATGGCTCATTTGAAAGACGTCATCGTCACATTGTCGAAATTGGGCTTTCTCTCTTTGCTCAAAGCTCAGTCCCTTTTAAATTCTGGGAGTTTGCGTTCGATACTGCTGTGTTTCTAATTAACAGAATGTCATCTCGTGTGTCTAGGAATTTATCACCTTATGAGTGTTTATTCCAAAAGAAGCTTGATTACTCGTTCCTAAAAATCTTTGGGTGTCTCTGTTATCCTCACCTACGTCCTTACAATCGACACAAAATGTCCTTTCGGTCCTCTCCATGTATCTTTCTCGGTTACAGTTCGAATCACTTAGGTTATCGTTGCTATGGCCCTAGCATTGCTTGTCTATACATTGCTCGTTATGTTCGATTCGATGAATTCACTTATCCATTTGCTGGCCCATCCATCCTTGGTCCACCTCCCAGTCTACCTCAATCTCTCTTTGGTCCCATTCCCAGTCCGCCTCAATCTTACTCCCTCCTTAGGGCTACTGTCTCCCTACCTAGTTCTTCATCTCCAACTCGGCCCACTCCTGTTTCAAGTCCACATCAAATACCTACCCCCTTACCTACGGTTCCAGCCCCTCCAATTCTCTTACCACAGACTCTTCAAAGTCAAACATCTCCCAACATCAACCCATCATCTCCCCACCCGACTGTTCCAGCTTCGGTGCCTTTACCCACCTATCTTTCTTCTCCTTCCACCATACCACCTCAATCTGTACAGCGCACTCACACTATGCACCTTCGCCCCAACCTTAAACCTTCCTTAAAATATTCTCCCTCACTTAGTGCTTCCGTCTGCACCCGTTCTGATTCCATTGTCGAACCAACGTGTTTTTCCAAATCAAATAAAATGCCGCAGTGGCGTCACGCAATGACGGAGGAAGTTAATGCACTCATTCGCAACGGTACTTGGACCCTGGTTCCCTGCACACGGTCCATGAGCCTTATTGGTTGTAAATGGGTGTATCGTGTCAAACGTCATGCCGACGGCACCCTCGATCGATATAAAGCACGTCTTGTTGCAAAAGGCTTCCATCAACAACCCGGCCTTGATTATTCTTAGACTTTCAGTCTTGTTGTCAAACCAACTACAATTCGTATAGTACTCTCCCTCGCAATTTCTCGTGGTTGGTCCATTCGACAACTTGACGTGAACAACGCCTTCCTTCACGGGTTTCTCAATGAAACTGTTTACATGTCTCAACCGCACGAGTTCATCGTTCCGTCTAAGCCTGACCATGTCTATCATCTACATCGTTCGTTGTATGGCCTTAAACAAGCCCCTCGTGTTTGGTTTCAGTGTCTCACTTTTTTTCTCATCACCCTTGGTTTCGTTCCTTCCAAAATCGATCCCCCTCTGTTTACTTTCTCTCATAACAGCCTTCTCGTCTATATCCTTGTTTACGTTGATGACATTTTGGTCACTAGTAACTCTCCTTCTCACATACAGGCACCAATCGAATCTTTGGCTCACGAGTTCTCTCTCAAGCACTTGGGTCCTTTTCACTTCTTTCTTGGTATTCAAGTTCACAAACACTCTTCTTGCCTATTCCTATCCCAGCGTCAATATATTATCGAACAACTAATGCAATTCAATACAATAATATTATAATCCCACACTTCTGTATATCATGTACATGGGTTTAAATATACAGTTACATAGAAATACAATCGGAGAGATAAGAATGCATGGAATATAGATAGAGCAGTATCTTAAGGGATAATGATATCACTAAGGTTGAGGTTGAGTGTTCAACATGGACTTCTCTTGTTTGTTGCATGACCATGTCCCACACGGTTTAGTTGCATGGTTCAATATCCCCCCGCAAGATGAGGGTGGTCGGTAGAACACACGCAGCTTGTCCCAAAGAAACTTGAAGCGGGTTGAAGACAATGGTTTTGTCAAGATGTGTCGATTGGGTCAATTTAAAAATCTTAAAGCATTGTCATGTTGCATTAATTTGTGATTAACTTTTGGTCAGCACAGTAGATTCATATATGTACTTCACTTTTTTTATGAAACCTAAATTGTGTATATGAAAAAGGATATGAAATTGTGTATATGAAATTGTGTAATTGGGTCATACTTGTTTTCATGGGTCATACTTTTTTTCATGAAGGGTTGAATTGTCATTAATCAGTACAAATCTTACTTTCCCGACATGTTGCAAATGCCCTTTCATTTTGAACTAAAATACTATTCTGGATATGGTCACATCATCATAATAGTGTCCAATTATTTAGGAGTGGGGTACCTGTTTTATGTTTGAATTTAAGTTCATGTAATTCAGTGTTTGGTAAAAGCTAACTATTGGCCTAAATTGATTTTCAGTAAAGACAACTACCGGCCATGATTAACTCTCACATATTTTTCTCTCTCTTGCTCTCTTTTCTCTCTTTTGCATATTCTTCCTTCCCAGTTTTCTCAGTTCCCTATTCCTCTCTCTTCCTCTCTCTATCTCTTCCTCTCTTTTCTCTATCTCTTTCTCTCTCTTCCTCTCTTTTCTCTCTTTTGTGTATTCTTCCTTCTCAGTTCCCCATTCCTATTTCTATTCCTATTCATCTTCCTCTTCAAACACTCTCTCAGTTTGTTCATCCTCGCGTCTTAGGGCTCGTTTGGTGCAGCGTTTTGAAAACGCAGCTTTTTCAAAACGCAGCGTTTTCAAAACGGAGTTTTATTTTTGTAAACACGTTTGGAAAATTATTTCAAAACACTATTTTTCATAAACAGACTAGTTGAAAACGTAGCATATTTTTAAAACGCTACAAATTGGAGCGTTTTAAAATGCTCCACGTTTTTAAAACGCTACGTTTTAAAACACTGCATTGAAACACTTTTAAAGAGAAAACACTGCGTTTTTTACCAGCGTTTTGACCAAAACGCTCCACCAAACAAGCACTTAGTTTATATATCTTGGTTTATCTCTCTCTCTCTCTCTCTCTCTCTCTCTCTCTCTCTCTCTCTCACTCGCCGAAATTTGTAATTCTGGTATATGAGTTTGAGTTTTAACTTGGGAGTTATCAGTCGAAAATTTATGGCTTTCGTTATTTCTGGGTTTATTTCTCTCATCCCCAGTTCTCTCTTTCACTTGCCGGAATTTGTAAGTTCTTTCTGCCATTTGTTGGTTCACTTTTTTATGGATCCGGTTTTTCTGATTTGTGGGTTTTAACTTGGGAGTTATCAGTTGCAAATTTCTAGGTTTCGTTATTTCTAATTTTATCATATCTGTTGATTCCTCCAAACCATATGTTTAAATCGAAAGCGGTATGTTTGCTTCTCTTTTTTTCCCTTCTCTGAGATTTCCAAAAAACAACAATTATTCCAAGTTTTTGGGTTTTAAATTCTTCCAAGTTTTTGGGTTTTAATTTGAGTTTTTTTGTTCTTCCAAGTTTTTGGGTTTTATTTTGAATTCTTTGCTCTTCCAAGCTTCATGAGGATCTTACCTTGAAGACAAAGCACGGTGATTGAAAAGTCAGAGTTGTTGTATTGTTTCGTTAGGGTACAAAAGAACCAAAGGCTATTAGTTTTGTGTGTTTGAAATGCTTTGGGGATTATATTTTATATGGTGCATGTGTAGAGTTTTGATTGTCGGTTCTAGGTTCTTCCCTTTTGGGGTTTTAATTTTTTGAGTTTTTTGTTCTTCCAATTTTCTGAAATCGATTTTTTTTTTTGCAAAAGTCACATGATGGTTTTCGCAACCCATTTACCAGACTTCCTCTTCCCAACTCTTTTGTAGCATTTCGTAGGGACGGTGATTGATTGACCCAAAATCAGTCCAATTCGTAATCAAAATAATGTTTAAACTGGACTTAGAAACATTAAATTGCATGTTGAAATACCATGCATTAGCACTGGAATGCAAACAATGTTTATCATGAGATCGTTTTGTCTAGATTATTGAAAATAACCTTAACGAGTTTTTTTTTTTTTTTTGGATATAAATACACAAAGCAGAATGAAGCATTAATGTGCTTCACGGGAAATACACCCTGCTTTGCTTGGATATGGGCTTCCATAAAATTGTATTTAGTAGTTGGGTTCCAACTTCCCATAAAATTGTAATAATGTGATTGTATTCAATCTCAATTCTCAAAGCTAGAGGCCTAGACCCTGCAACTTTTTTGGAACCGGTGGCTACGACAACCTACAAATATGATAAAGAAAAGGAACTACTCCGTACTTAAATGAAGAAATTATGGCCGATACATTATTGATTATTGAGTAAAAATGTTTAACCCATTATCGAATTTGTGCGTATCGAGTTACCCATTTAAAATCTTTTGATATTGAGTTTTGAAAATTTTAGAGTTACCCTTTTTCATTTAGTAAATTTTTTGTAATTATTTTATGTAATTATCAATTTTTGTATTTCAATTTCTACTTAAATTATTTACAAAATCTATGTAGCAACTTTCACTAAATGGACCAACCATCAACTTCAGAAAAAGGAAAAGAACATGTGTCACCATCTTCACAAAGCCAGCCATTGTTGTGAAACAAGAGCCTTCAGAAGAAGATTAAGTTGTCGTTATTAAAAAAACAATAAAATATTTTTTCTACATGTTAAAATTCTCTTTTTCGTAAATAACAATATTTGATTATTGTTTTTGTTTGCAACCAATAACATTAGTTATTTCTTTGTCCAATGTACATTGATCCGCCTCTTACAAAGTTCAAACATCTATATTATAAAATATTGCTCGCTTCATACTTTGATGAAATTTCATACTGACGCCGTGCCATAGGTACCAACACAAAAACTAGTATCCCCGCCAAAATGAACTTTCTAAAAATAGACGCACTTTTGTCTTGACACTTGACATTATTAATGCATTAAAATTTTGCTTTGAAAATAGAAAATATAAGTTATCAATTATTATTGATTGGATACATAAGTTAAAAATCTTTACACATTCCTCATTTACACCGAGTCCAATGAATACCACATACATTAATTAATCTCCTTTTTTTAGAGAAGCAAGGCGGCACCTGCGTAGAGTTTATTAAAAAAAAATAAGAGGGGGGCAATCAGCCTTACCCGAAAAGGGGGGGACAAAGGAGCCTGACCTCGAAAAAATAAGGCTTAAAGCCATACAAGAAAGGACTGACACTCCACGCCATGAAAAAACAGAAGCCATCAAAACAACTTTAAAATTCTAGGAATGCAAGAAAGACAATTAGCAGCCTTCAAGTGAGCAAAGAAATCCTGTTGGATAAGCTTTATGACTTGACTTGCGGGAAGAATGGAGCTGTCAAATAACACACAATTTCGTTGCTTCCATAAATGCCAGAGAATCAGAGAGGGCAAAAGATAATGAGAAGCATCAGCCTTAAAGACTAACCACCAGGAGAAAGAAGCTTGGGGAATAGAAAGCTTATGAATCTTAATGTTGCAAACACTGCTGAAATATCTCCAAACCTCCAGAGCAGTAGGGCTATGAAGAAAAACATGAGAAAAAGTTTCAAAATAGCCAGAAGGGCAGCAAGCACATTTAGAAGCTAAAGAGAAACCTTTAGAGGAGAGAGCTTCGTCGATAGGAATTTTGTTCTGGAAAAGTTTCTAAAGGAATACACTAATTCGGCTGGAAAGATGCGTATACCAGATATATTTTGCCGAAAGAGGACATGGATGATGACTTCTAATAGAATGCCAAGTCGAGGTTAAACTGAAGCGGCCGTTAGAGTCAATTGCCCAATAGGCCGAGTCAGGATTGTTAGAAACAAGAATCTGCCGAGAATTAATGAGCTGAATAGCAGAAGTAGGGCGGAAAGAAGTGACGAAATCATGAAGGATGGAACTAGGAGCAAACAACTCTTTAACCTGCTCTAAATTGCAGTCTTGCATCTTAGACGGGGAGATATTATGTAGCCAGTTGTCATACCAAATGGAACAGTTTCGATTCCAATCTTCCAAGCAATAAACTGTTCGACCACAGATCGGCTGCCAGTCATGCGCTGCTAGACATGAGAACCTTAAGTGGGGGCTACATAAGGGTGGGAACGCGAACAATATTTAACTTTCAAGAAGCGACACCAAAGGTTGTCATTAGACCGAAACGTCCACCAAAGATTAAGACAGCAAGCTTTAATAATATCCGACAAAGACCGAATCCCCAGACCACCTTCCATAATCGGAGAGCAACATTTAGCCCAAGCCACCCAGTGAGTTTTTTGTTTATCTTCAATCTGCCCCCAGAAAAAGTTAGAGAGCATTGTCTCAATCTGATTGACAACTCCAATCGGAGGATCTAACATGGCAAGTTGATAGACAACCATAGAGTGAAGGACATGATTAATCAAAGTAATACGCCCAGTGGCGGAAAGAAGGTTTCCCAGCCAAGTTTCAATTATGTTCCGAATCTTAAGTAAAATGGGGTCAAAATTTTTCTTTAATCACTTACCCACATAAAACGGGCAACCCAAATAAGTTAAGGGGAGAGGCTTCCAACTAAAACCCAATCTGCGAGCAATATTGGTTCTTCGACCAGACGGAAGAGAAGGGCTAGAAACAAAGCAGCTCTTTAAAGAATTATTTTTTGGCCAGAGCAGTTCTCGTAGAGAGAAAGAACTGTGCGATGCTTACTTAAGGAAGGACCAGCACCATTACAAAAAAAATCAGAACATCATCAGCGAAGGCGAGGCGAGATGCGAGATAATTGGGCAGCCACTCAGAGTAGACAAACTGCTGTGACTAGAGGATTGATGAAGATCATTCTAAGCACGACTAAGAACTTCCGTCAAGATAATGAAAAGACTAGGGGAAAGAGGATCTCCTTGCCGCAACCCTCGAGTAGAGTGGAAAAAACCAGTAGCTTGCCCATTAACCAAGACTGAGAACCAATTCTCTGAGATAAGGTGCCATACAAGGTCTATAAAAGTTTCATGAAAGCCAAATTTCCGAAGAACTTTAACGAGATAGAACCACGAGACCCTATCGAAAGCCTTAGCCATATCCAGTTTAATAGCTATATTAGACCCCAAAACTTTCTTCTTGATATGAGACATCAGCTCCTGAGCTAACAGAATGTTATCATGTATCTCCCGGCCTTTGACAAAACCACTTTGATTTTCAGAAATTATGATAGGAAGAATCTGCGCCAGTTGACTGGAGAATACCTTTGAGATCACTTTATTACAAACATTACACAAACTGATGGGGCGGAAGTCTTGAAAAGATAAAGGATTATCATTCTTCTGAATGGTGGCAATTAAGGTACTCGACCAAGAATGAGGGAGTTGGAAGCCTGCGAAAAATTCAAGCACTACCTGGAAAAAATTAGCACCGATTACATCCCAACATGACACATAAAACTGACCTGAAAATCCATCTGGGCCAGCTACACTATCCCTATTTAAATCTTTGACCGCTAAAAAACTTCCTCTAAAGAAGGAGGGGAGCTTAGACGATTATTCATATCCTCTGAGACAAAAGTAGGAATTTTGTCTAACAAACCATTCTCTGAAATAGGATCTGCACTCAACTGATCCTGTAAATAATTAATAGCCGCTTGCTTAATAGAATCAACGTCAGATAAAATCCTGCCATCTGGAGCTTTAATACTGTGAATATGCATTTTTCGGCGAGATTGTGAAACAGATGCATGAAATAATTTAGTATTCCCTTCTCCCTCTTTCAGCCACTTGACACGGGCCTTTTGTTTCCAATACTCCTCTTCCAATTTAAGAAAATGCAAAAGATTGGCTTGGGCAAGATGAAGAGAGGACCGATTCGCCGAGGAGTGATTTTCTTCATAGAGGATTTCCATGGCTTGCACTTCCCCTTCAGCATTTCTAATTTGCTAGAAAACATTCCCGAAAGTGGTCTTGTTTCAATTATTAATGACCTTGTGAGTATTCTTTAATTTCATGGAGAAAGCAACCATAGGTCTACCTGTAACCTCTATATTCCAAGTATCGCGGACTGTGTCTGAAAAAGAGGAATGCTTAGTCCAGATATTAAGAAAACGAAAAGCAAATTTTTTATAAACAGCGTCGCGAATGATTTTAACCAACAACGGAGTGTGATCCGAGCAGGTTCTGTTTAAGTGAGTAACATCTGATTGAGAAAATTGATCTTGCCAGGCTTGGTTGTATAACACTCTATCAATACACTGATGTATTAGAGCATCCCCTTCACGCTTGTTCCACCAAGTAAAAGGGCTACCCGTGTAGCCAAGATCAGAAAGACCCGCAGCAGTGATACAAGTATGGAAAGCCAAGGATCCAATTCAGTCCCAGCCGTTACACGACTTTTCTTCAGGGATAACACTACATTAAACCCCCCCGACTATCCAAGGAGTGTCTAAAAAAGAACGCCTGACTGTGATGCACTAAATAAGCTTAGAGAGCATGACGATCTGTTATAGAACACTTAGCATGAACACAAGTAACTAAAGCTGCCGAAGGCCAGGAAAAGTGTTGCATCTGCATAGTTAAATGTTGAGAAGAGTCAAAGAGAACTTTGCAAGTGTAGGCGGCCTTAGCAAAAATCCAAATTGAGCTACAACTATTAGAAGCACTAAATCTGAATTTTAATCTACGTGCAATAAGTTGAACCTTATCCAAAGCAATTATGGGTTCGAAGACAGCAATTAAGGAAATATTATGCAGTTTAATGAGCTGTTTTAAATGAGCGACGGTTGGGTCATTACCTATACCGCGCACATTCCAGAATAAGAAGTTAATAGCCATGTGAAAGGTTTGGAGGAATGATCAATGGAGGGATTAGCTTGAGCCTGAGAGCGTTTGTCTATCTGTAGGGGGTATGACCCTGATCGGCTTTTGATGAATCTTAGCAACAAAGTCAAGGTCATGAAGAGATTCATAATTCCTTTCATCTAAATCTCCCAAAATAGCAAACCTGTTAGGAGTTGTTACTGGATCTTGCGTATCCTGGGCTTCATCAAACCGATCCGCTGTATTAGGAATCTTCTCCAGTATCAAATCAATATCTTGAATAGCTTCCTTTAGACTGGCACGAATAGAAACTTCTTTAGCACTTTCAGTGGAAACAACCTTACCATGCAATAAATTATTTTCCTGAAGCTTGATAGCACGAGGAATAGGGTTTTCGTCAATTTGAATAGGGCTTACGTCATGCTGTGGGCTTGAATTAATATCAGGGTTTTCGATATCAACTATGTTACAAATATCTGTTGTTGCATTTTCTCCTTGGTTAGTACTTACCAATTGAAGATCAATCACATTAATATTAGCAGCTTCAATAAGAGAAGGATCCAAGCTAGGGTCTGTGCTGGAGGGTTGAACCTTCTTGGGAGTCCATCTCATAGCGGGAATAGGATTAGAGTTACTAGCCACATGCACATTTTCTTTCTGCTTTGGAGTAGCTTCCGTAGCCATAATTGTATGATATGCTTTACAAGCATCTCCATTGTGGCCTTGACGACGACAAAACGTACAATAGAAAGGAAGTTGTTCCGCCTCAATCTTTTGCCAGAAACCCTCGGCGGGCTGCCATTGTCTATCCAAAACCGTTTCGGATAGATTGAGTTAAATCAACTTCGATACAAATTCTTGCGACACTAGGACGGGATAGATTAGCCGTAGGGCCATCAATGGTAAGGGGTCTTCCTATCATGGAAGCAATTGAAAAAAGGGTCTGCTTATGAAAAAGATGGAGAGGCAGATTGGGAAGAGCAAACCAAGTGGGGATAATTGGGCTTTCAACGTCTGGATGAAAATCTGGTGTCCATTTAAAAACTCTCATAGGGTGAGCCCCGAGGAACCATTGATCCTTTATCCACAATCGCTGGTAGTCAGCCTCGTGATTCACTATAATTAACACATGTTTTGCATCAAGATAACCCAACGTAACCGCAGCTTTAAGACCGATGGAGAGGAATTCCTTCCGTAATGATTCCATAGAGGGACACCCATGGGAGAACTTCCCGACCAATGCTAGGTGAAAAGGCTTAGAAAGCGAGGAGACCAAAGCTGGAGAAAGGCGCAGGGCAGGTTCTCCCTTGAATATAGAAGTTGGAATGGTAGGGATTTCTGAGGAAGATGAGGAACAAAATAACTCTGAGAAGGACTTCTTGAGCGAAGGAGAGGGGGCGGAGGGAGATCCAGCACAACAGCCTCGGCTCGAAGCCGCAGTTATGAAGCCTAGGATCGGCAAGACCTAGGGTTGCCGAGATAGTATTCTAGAACATGTAAAAGCAAGATACTTGACATTTAGCACATTAATTTGATAATATGTCAATCTTTGTAATCATTTACTTCAAGGATATTTAGTTGTACTGAAATTGCGATAAATTGAAATATTTAATCATAGAATAGTTTATCATTTGAATGGGGAATTAGTACAATAACAAAAAAAAACATTGGATTATCTTCAAGATAAATTCTTTCAACTATAAATAGACGCCTTGGGGAGATCAATATCTTCATGGCTATTCAATTTCGAACATATTTTAATGATGAAGTCAATATAAGTTCATTGTCTTCCGTTTGATGAACATAGTAAAACCAAGTTAAATATGATCATTGAACAAGGAAGAAGAAATATCTATTTTCCCTCAATCTAGTATGATGAAGATATTCAACCCACCTAGGTCGAATGGACATTAAATATATAATCTTCCTTCATTTGGAGAAGACTGCTTTTTGTGCAAAGTGTATATCATGTATCCGAGGTATATTTACAACCTGTAGATTGTTTTCTTCATATTTTCAATTATTTTTGTGAGGATGAAGTGAAAACGCATTTGAAGGACTCGAAAAAGAAAGATTTTGTACATTGTGATGATGTTCAAGATGTGAAGATATTACTGAGATACAAATTTTAATCCACTGTGGACAAGAGGCTTAAGCAATAGAAGGATTATCATTTACCTACTTTTAGTTTGTGGCCTTTTTCTTGAATCGTCAAATATGATTACTCAAATCTTCTCGTGTTTTTGTAATTGTGGAAGTGGTTTTATTTTAAACAATTTGATGATTAATGATAGTTTGTAATTTCTTTTCTTGAGGTTATAAGATTTGTTTGCAATTGGTTTAATTTAATTATTGGTATTCAAATTTTATAATTTTCTTTGTCTTTATATTTTTTTCGAAGTTTGTATTTTATTTTAGTGTATGAAATATCCATTGATTCATATTTGCATATTTCATATATCAATAAGTTATTTATTTTTTCAATGGAATTAATATATTATCCTTAGGGAATCGAATATAAAAAATATCAATTGATCATAATTTAAATATGTTTGATACAAAATTGAATAAAATAAAAAAGTTATGTTAACATTTAATCTGAATTAAATAAATTATTAACAAGTAAATAAGATTTTTTTTCTTTCTAAGTAAAATAATTGGATTATTATTAGCACATTAGATTTTGGTAATTGAACTGCCTGGCCCAATAGGCTCAAATGTAAGTCACATGTCTAGGCACACTTTCTTCAGTCATGCGCAAAACATGTGCACTCCAAAGTTCAAGTTGTGAAGCGGGCAGCGACTAGACTTTGATCATCATGATGTGAAAGCCGAACATTTATTTAACAGAGTCTGGGAGTTGAATACCAAAATAGCAAGTGTACAATGAGCTGGGAGCTAAATACAACGAGCTGGGGGCTCAGCACCCAACGGGCAAGTGCTCAGCGAGCAGGCTTACCATGCTCAGTAATATGAAGAGTTATTAAAATTGACTTTAAAATGAGTCCATCTAATATGAAAACACATTTAGTATATTGTTTGATAATGTATATATTTTATAATTTGACAATTAAAACACAATGGGTGCATAATTTTGAACACTCAACGGTATATAAAATAATACTTACATCCTTGAATAAAATTGAAATAACAGAATTTGAATAGATTTGATAAATTTACCCGTTTTTGAAATAATTGTCTAAAGTAATATGATTTATACCCTAAGGGCTCAAATGGTTCGTGTATCATAGAAATCCAAAACTGATTAATGCATAGTAAAAAATTGTCAAATCTACAAGTTTTTTTTTTTTTTTTAGATTTAATGATTAAGGAAAAAATAACAACTTAAAACACAATTGAGAACCTCGGAAAAACAAACATCAAAAACATAGGGGTCTCATCTTTATCAAGATTAATGAGACCACCTATTCTTTATACATGTTCGGAAGCAAGATCTATATTGGCTTGCATTGGCCTCCCTAAAAATGTTGAAATGAAGATCCATAGTCTTGAAATCAAAAGAATCTTGCGAAGCACGTAACTTTTGAAGTAATCAATCTCGATGCCTTTACATATCCATAGGTCCTTAAGAGCTTTTGAAGAATACCCAAAAAATTAAGGTTACTTTGTCATCTCTAATAATACCACCACGAACTCAAAATTGTCGCGGCACGTCTATTGAGTTTAACCATATGATGGCTTGATCCAATACGAATAGTTTTGCCTAAGGGCAATAATTATGATCAAGCGATTGGCGGCTGAATAATGGAAAGAATGTGAATTCGGTGCTAATCATGCAAAGCCACATTTCTATATTTCCATAATTCGGCATATAAAGGGGTGAGAGCATGCGAGAATGGAGAATTTTTTGAGTAATGCAAATCGATTGATAGAGGTGGTAGAACAATACACTTGGCCGAAAATTCAGCAATGGGGCTAATCAAGAATACATGAGAGAAGGATTGCATGCCAAAAGATCGATAGGAATTCTTTGCCATAATCATGAAAATACTGATATATTTGGGGAGTATAATGATGAAATTTGACTGCTTAAATCGCAATTTGGTTACCATACTTTCACACTTTATTCAATACGCTAATTCTACTCTCTTTTTTTCAATTTTGTCATTGTACTTGGTTTTATATCGCACGTTAATCACTCCATCCAATTTTTTGGATGGAAAGCGTTAAACTTTTATAGAAACCAAAAAATATCGTTACCTACATCACGTGTTACTCATGTTATTGTCTCACATTCACCTTCAATGTAAGCTTAAGATGCATGTCTTTATGCAAGGAGTTTAATGAGATAAGATTTTGCGACTTATATATGTGTACATGTGCGCGTCATGTTCCAAACACAAAAGGAAATTTATGTCTTTTCAATGATTTTCATCCAACATAATTGACGGAAATGACTCTTGGTAACCAAAGTGTGATATAGCTAAATACAATGAATAAATTGAAAAAATAATTGTAGAGTTACCTTATTGCAAAAAAGTGTGAAAGTAGGGTGACCAAATAATGAATTAAGCCAAATTTAACAATAAAAGATTATTCAATAAAATACATACATGTTAAAAGACCTGAGGTGACATATTTGTGACATTACATGTTAAAAAATTTGATCGTGATGCACAATAAGTATTTTTCGAAACAAAAAAGTACATGTTTGAGAAGATAATAATATTTTTTTGATTGACACATGTTCGATCTATATAAATTTCGATAATGAAAAGAACAATTTACCTGCGAGCGATGGTGAGACAGTGGTCATAGATTTAAATCTATAATTTTTTTCATTCTACTTAAAAAGGATAAATAATGTCAATGAGGTCCTTGACATGATAAATACAGAACTAAACATTAGAGATATGTACCTATTTTTTTAATTTTTAGATCTTTATTAGTTTGTATTTAATTATGATTTGTGCATCGCGATTTATGATTTTAGATTGCGATTCATGATTTCCAATTGTGTAACTATCATTTTCATTTCATAATATGCATCACGATCCAAAATCGATGCATCGCGTTTCAAATGGGTTTATTTTAATTTCGTAGCGATGCATCATGATTTCAAATTCATGCATCGTTAATCCAAATTGATACATCGCGATTCAAACTGTTTCATTATATGCATCCCTGTTTTGTTGCCCCCAACTAGAGTTGTCAATGGACCGGGCCCAGTCGGGTCCGCACCAAACCCATTAGATCAACATCAAAAATCCGATTGATCTAAAATTTCTTCGGGCCAGGTGGAGTAGCCCATGGGCCTACCCATTTAGGTGTGTCAATTTTGCTTATTTTCACATATTTTTCTAGCCATGACAAAGACCACCGGGCCAATCATTGAAGTCGGACCAACCAAAAAATTCACTGGGTCTATAGAACCTAAACCCCATCCCGGATAATATCAGGTGAGCTGGGTTGGCCCATTGGATCGGGCCAAACTTTGACAGCTATAGTCCCATCAATTGATATTTCCAGTTTCATGGTCGACTGGGCATTTCCGAAATATTTTATGAAAGTTCTTTTTAGGGGTTAAAAAATATATATGGCACAGGAGCGATTAAAAGTTTCACAATAAGTATCGGCCAACAATTTTCCCAATTTCCAACCATTCTACACTCCAATATTTTTTTGAAACCGGAAAAAGACATGTCATGCATCGTGGTGCACAAAAGAATGCAATGCAATGCACAAAATAATGCATCACGATGCATGCATGAAGTACCTTTTTTCAGTTTCGAAAAAATATGGATGTATAAATCGGTTGAAAACTTTCCATAGTGGACTGGTTTACAATTTTTTTCCTAATAATATTTGTGATACATAACTAATTAGTTAGAATGATTCTGATGAAGTCAATTAAGAACGGCAGGACATGTAGAAATTAGCGTGTGATTCTGTATCTTTTTGTAAGTGTTTGTTTTATATAATTGAGATGCCATATATTAATTATGCAATTTATGTCTTTTTTTTATGTTTTTATAATGAATAGTCATATGAAATATATGTTGTAGAAAATGTTGGTTCCCAACATTTTAGTCTTGGAGGTTCTGTTCAAAGAGTGTTATACCCTACTTTAATTCCTCATTTATTGGATATAACAAACGGTATGATACGACTTAGTAAAATAATTTTACTTATTTATTTTTATGTGTATATATTTTCAAAAACCAACATTTTTTAAGATTAGACCATATTGAGTAAAACTAATCATATTGCGATGCATTAGTAATAAGGAAGAATAATTCCAATGAAATCAATTGAGAACTTTGGGCCATGTAAAAATTAGAGTGTTATTAATTGAGTATAATTAATCATATTTGCGGTGCATTATTCAACTTTATTTAAGCATATAATTTTCAAACGATGTATCCGAGCAACGCACGAGTGAGTTACTAGTAGTCACTTAATTGAGGGAAAAAATAGTTCAGTGAGCTTAACGAAAAAAATTTGTAAAATTAGGGTGATCAAATTGTTACTTAAGCATAGAAAATATGTATACCAAATGGTTAGAAAGTGATGTTGATTTTAAAAGTCTTTACATAAAACGCATAAACTTTTATTACCAAAAGAAATATAAAACATGTATCTCACATTGTTTAAAAATGAATAATGATTTTAAAAGTTTTTTTAACAAAAAGACTTATACTATTATTTTCAAGTTAGATGTTAGTTTTAAAAGTCTTTAGATAAAATATTTTTACTTTTATTACCAACAAAGAATATGTATCTCACATTAGTTAGAAAATTATATTTATTTTAAACCATTAAAAAGTTTAACAATCTAATTATAACGTCTAAAAGTTATTATTAAAAAAAAATGTATCTTACATTATACCCGTTCGATGAATGGACTAATAAGTAATAACTAGTCACTGAGAAAGAAAGCAATTGACTGAATAGTGAATACGAAGGGAAGGGTGAATGGCAATTGGCAATTTGCCAAACAAAATTATACCCGCCATTTTTCTTGTTTAGTTTTTTTATTTTTAAATAAAATCTTTGCCAAAATGAATACCCAATATAATGGGTATTCTTTTTTTTTCCTTCATATTTAGTGACTTGATTTGTGGTTTAAAACTTTGTTTACCTAGCTTTTTAATCTTATTAAAATCTAAAATTCTAAACTTATACACTAAATTGCAAAAATAAAGACACATAACTAGAGGATGACAAACAAGTAGGCTGAACAGGTATGAGCAGTGCTCATATGAGTGACATACTCAAATAGACGAGTCATTGAGTTTTCAGTTGATAACATGAGCATAAATATGCGTGTCGTAAATGAGTTACAAGTTCATGGTCGACCATTCACCGATGAATATTAAATTTTTATTTATTTATCACTATTTCAAAATGTAAATCACCACTATTATCATTAGTTTATCATCACCACTAATACTTCACCAATATACTAACATACAAATACTTAAAAATTAAAAGATAATGAATAAAACTTGACTAATTACAATCTGAAACTCTTGACTAATAAATAAATTTAACAATTCCATTCCGACAACAACTAAAAAAGGGCAAAAAAAAAAAAGAAAGATGCTTGTTTCTTACATTTTAGTGTTCAAATTTGACATTTCAAAGCTTTCTAAGCCATGAACGCTTATTTATGTTCATGAATGAAATAAGAAGAAAAAACTTAAGTAAGATGGTTTTACGAAGTATTTTACGTAAGATAAATCTCTTAATTAATATGATATGTCATATGTTAGTGGATTAATTTGTAAAAGAATGATACTTCGTTTTACAGATTAATATCCATATAATTTTACAAAAGACCCACATATAACCTTTTATTATGTATTAATTATTATGTATATTGCTCATTTATATCCATACACATTCAAATGTACGTGAACTCATAAAAAAATAAGTATGAACACAAATTGCCAGCACTATAAAATGACGTATATTCCCAATAAGATACGAACAAGAATTGGGTGTTGTAATCATATTAGGTATGGACAGCTTTATTAATTAGGTCATCCCCAATGTTTTGAGGACTTCAATTTGTTACACCTATCCACATTTCTATTAAGAATGGGACTCGTGGCGCCACCGCAACATGAGACCCATACACCTCAGCATCCGCCACATAGGCACGTACTATGACTATCCGATTTGCCATACTTCCTCCATTCCTCAATAATTGTCCTTTTTTTTCCAAAAAAAATTGTTAATTTTTTTAGTGTATTTTAATCAATAATTTTTTTATTGTATTTTAATCAATCATCACATTTTGTCACTATACTATTTTTTAAATAAAATTATTATTGTATTTGAAAAGAGAGATGCAATTTCATCATTGTCACTAAGTGTTATCTAATTTTTAACAAAATTAATTTTAATTATCTCCTCTAATATTTTTTAAAATGTAAGAAGATACTTATTACTTAATAATAATTGAAGTTAAAAATTAAATAATTTTATGGTTCTTAAATTATTAGTTTTTTTTCTTTTAGAGGTTAAAAAAATATATTTTACGAACAAAAAAAAGGAAAGAATGAATGAAATATAAAACGCAAATAAGAAATAAACATATATTGCCAAAATAAAAAATTAAGATAAGAATATCAATAGTACAATAGCGCTCAATAACTCACTTACAATTGACAAAAGCAATTTATCGGCTGATATTAAATCTTTTTAATATATTTAACGGTTGAGATTCATCACATGTGAAGGTGGTTATTTTTTTATTAATAAATTTGCCTACTAATAAATAATAAAGAATTACTTAATAATTATTAAAAATAAATTAATGAAAAATATTAAATAAAATATTTAAGTAAATTTTAATAAATTATTAAATTATTAAAAAATAATTTTTAAATAAATTATAAGAAAATATTTAAAAATTAATAAATATTATTAAATAAAGCATATTAGACATAAATCATTAAATAAAATTAAAAATTTGTAAAAAAAATTCTTATAAAAAAGTATTATTCATAAAAAAATTAACACATCACAATTTTTATGGTGGCTATTATGGGTTGAATTAAATGTTTTGTTTTATAATCTTATATTTATAATTCTTAATTATAATGGATTTTGAAAAACGTTAATACAAAAATAAGTTATACTTTTAGGAAATTCTCTTTACAAATTTAATTCTATTTAATGAATGAGTGTTAACAACTAGATTTAATGAATTAAAATTTTCAAAATTTATTAACGATTAGATTTAAAAAATTATTATGTATATTTTATTATATTATTCATTAAGATGAAATGTATATATTATTTTATTTAAATATTTTCTCTTATTTTTTATTCAAGCAATACATATTTTCTTCTTATTTGTATTTTTATATTTCAATGATTCTTTCATTTTTGGTTTATAAAATAGTATCTTTTTTTAATCCTTAAAAGCCAGAAAAAGAAAAAGAAAAAAGGACCCTCTTATAATTTAAAACCAAAAAACCATCTACCTTTAACATAAAAAATCATTAAGTATCTTTCAACATTTTAAAAACATTTAGAAGGGGCAACTGAAATTAATTTCGTTAAAATTGGATGACAATTATGGATAATAGCGAAATTGCATATATCTTTAAAAGTACAATGACAATTTCATTCGAAAAATAGTACAGTGATAAAATGTAAAGATTCGTCAATGTACAGTGGCAACATTAACCTTTTTTTTTTTTTTTGTTCTAAAATAATTGTTCTCTTTCAAAACTTTCTTTTTGAAGAGAATATTTTTACCACTTTACTCTTACATTTTCTATCTATTTTAATTATGACCACATCCATAAGGGACAACTGAAATTAATTTCGTTAAAATTAGATGACAGTTATAGATAGTGGCGAAATTGCATCTATCTTTAAAAGTACAATGACAATTTCGCTCAAAAAATAGTATAGTGGCAAAATGTAAAGATTCGTCTATGTACAATGGCAACATTAACCATTTTTCCTTTTTTCTGTTCTAAAATAATTGTTCTCTTTCAAAACTTTCTTTTCGAAAAAAATATCTTTACCACTTTACTCTTATATTTTCTATCTATTTTAATTATGACTACATTCACAAGTACATTAAAAGAAACCACACATTACATAAATAATTATAATAAAGTCAATTATTTTTTTCTTAAACGATACCTCAGATTAAAAAAAACAATTATTTAGAAAAGGAGGAGTAACTTTATCAAACGATTTTGGCGAACATTAAACAAGAATAAATAATTAAATACTCCCTCATCCATAATTTTTCCATTATGATAATTTTTTGTCAAATAAGTGTTTCTTTTTATAAGAGTCGCTCTATTTAATATTTATTATACATATGTGTGTATATATATATATATATATAAACAATTAAAATGACTTAAAAGTTAACATGATTTATTCGAGTGGACATATGTCCACCTCAAGTGAATTTGTCCTTAGCTAATCATGCTGGATATGTACATATGGTAATGACCTTGCAACATATAGGCCATTTCTTGAGTGGGGTCGTATGATCCCACATAATGAAGGCATTTTTTAAAATTGCCAAACCAATGTTATTTTGGCAAAACTCCATGCGTGTGTCTTTATTGAAAAAGTTAAGTAAAACAATGTGAAAACCAAAAATAGTTTTCTATCTCCTTCACGTAACAAAGTCATGGGTATTAACGCCCAGTTACATAGCCCTCCCTTCTATGAATTCTAAAGGAAAGTAAATTGTAAAAGGACTGTAACTATAACAAACATCTATCAGACAAAGGATTTTAAGGAGTTTCCTAAATCAGTTGGACTGGTGGGTGAATCACGTGTCCTATTCTCAACAAACAAACATGAAAATCTATCAATTAGATATTCATGTATTAATTTTGTTAGGTTTATCATCCGGATTACCACTATGGTGACAACTATAAGCCTTAAAGATGTACATGCAACTCACATGCACTTTGCCTATAAGGCAAAGTTGTCACCATAGTGATAATTCTGGTGATAAACTTAACATTTTTCATTTATGTATGCATGTCACACTCATACAAGACTCTAAAAGGTTAAGTAAAACAAAGCACACAAAAATCTAATAATTCATCGATCAAACATTCATAATTTGCATCGTGCAGAAGGTGAGGAGATGTAGACACCCCAATTTCGTACCCCTGATATGTGACATGCCATAAAATATCAAGAACTGTTGAAACATTAACAAATGTCAAGTTACAGGGTTGAAAATGCAAAAGGAAAAGTAGGATGCATGAACAGTGAACTGCAGGGGAGGAAAGTGTCAAAAAACCAAACTTGGAAAGCTGCTTGGTGCCGCACTGGTCTCCTTGGCGGCACCAAACTCTTCACTCTCAGATTGGAAAATGTACAATTTTTTATGCACAAGGTACAAGTGGCTGAAGCTGATGAACAAACTCAAGAATGACAGCCGCGTCCCTGCCTCCTGCTATAAATAGAGAGCTCAGGCTCCTCATTTCAGTGCTCAATTTCATCGCAACGAAGCGCTGAGAAATTCTCTCCGCGTTCTTTCGAAGCGATTAGTTACGAGAGGTGCGAGATAGGTGAGTGGAACCCCCTAAAGTCTCCAAACCCTGCCCAAACTCCGCCAAAATAAATATCTATTAGTTATAACTTATAAGTAATCCCTAGCCTAGTTGTTAGGTATCCACCTAATTTCTCCGGCCCAAAAATCTCAAAAGTTACTCAGAGTAACAGTGAAAAACACCTAAATAAGCCGTTATTCCAACCAAAAAGGCCAAAACCACAAAAACTAAGCCGTCACTCTGCCCAAACCAAACAAACCAAAACTACCATATATAAGTCGTCACTCTGCCAAAATCAAAACAACAAACACACACACAAACAACAAAAGTCTCCCTCTCCCGAGAAGGATAGAGCGAGCACACCGCCGCTCTAAAAGGTAACAGTCTTTAAGGGCGTGTTTATTTATTTATTTATTTTATTGTATATTCATTATTTTGTAAAATTATTGTTTAAATACGGCACAATGTAGTCTTTATAAGCCTTTGTGCTGCCCGGATTAGATTAGGAAATAATATGTAAAAGAGCCGTTATTATGGCCAAATATTCTTAAATATGTTTGTAATTATTGGAAGGAGACGGTTGCGAGTCCGTAAATAATGTAGCCACAAATGTATTTGTTTAAATTTCCCTTGTCATTATAATACCTTATTTATTTGCTAAATAAATGTGACAATAAGCATACTTCACCAAAAACCATTTTCGAGACCGAAAGGCTGAGTTGGGTGCCTAGCACCTTCCCAACTCGTAACTTAGCCTCCGAACCCGCTTTTTAAAATCTACGGTTTTCTTTTTACGGTTTTCTTTATTTTTGCCTTAAAATAAAGATGGCGACTCTAAAACTTTCAGATCCAGTGGGGCCTCGCAACACTCCCTCTTTGCACTTTCCTGTTCTCCCCTAAAAAATGGAGATATGGGAATGGAGGGGTGATGCATACCCATATCCTGGTATCCCCTAAACAAGGGATAACTTGATGTGGGAAACTCATAGCTCTCATAGTGATCTGAACGGGCCATAAGGTTATTTTCAATAAATCCATAGTGGGGGCGTCGCAATATCCTTTCTTGCACTTCTCCGTTTTCCCCTAAAGAAAACAAGGGAGAATGAGAATGGAAGGGATTACGCATTCACATATCCTGTTATGCCTGAATAAGGGATAACTTGACATGGGAAACCATTAGTTCCCATTTTGGATACAAAATCCACTCAAGGCAACCGAGGCACATTCCAACGTGCTAATATAGACAAAGACTCCTCTCGCACTTTGGATTTCGTCTTCCCTAAACAAGGGAGGGTGGAACTAGAGCGTGGTGTCCGCGTCTGGCGCACGCGCACCCCATCCAAAGCGCGCACGGGTCGCACCCCGGGAACCTCACAGGAGAGGACATAAGATATACAATTTTACTCATGATAGAAAGTTGTAGTTTTTATATATACTAGTCAATTTTTTGTTAATTTTTCATTGTAGGATAAACGTAAGTTTAGTTTTTTCTAACTAACTCAAACATTAATATTTACATGTTTTTTTTTAATTCCAAAGACCAATTTGGACAAATAAATAAATGATTTCAATGTTTCCACAAAATTGAACACAACTCCACTTTAGGTTTGTCACAGGCAAAGAGCCACAAGGAAAATCGTGCCAAAAATTACACATTTTCCTCACATTATTACAATTTTCAACATAATTATGATTTATAAGGTTTGTATTGTAATAAAATACTATTAAATTTGTGCCCCCGCTAAGTTTTTTTTGTATCCACCACCTTCTTGCAAGTTATGAACAAAAAACAATTTTGTTTATCTATCTATTATTTATTACTAAAACAGAAGCTGCTTTTGTCACATAATAACTTTCTGTTAAATGCTTAACGTTTTTTTTTAAAAATATGTGCTTTTATGTGTCACCTTCTTGTAAAGTTGTAAATTTATATTTACAATATAATGAAATAGTTTTAATGGTAAATCATTTAATAATGGGTATATATGTACTACCCAGTATACTTCAAGTTTTAATTGTAAATCAGTTAGTACCAGATATATATTATCACATTTGATTTATGTTGGATATTTAATTAATTGAGTTATTGTGTTTTCTAATTGGTTTATTTTAATTAATTATTTGTTTTGTCTGTCTTGGTATTTACTTTGATTAATTATTATTGTTACACCTTTTGTAGAAATGTTATTTTGAAGATTATACTTTAATTGGTTTTTATGGTTTATGTGAATCATTATTCTAGTAGGATTGTGTGTTCTTGTAATACAAGTTAGTGTGTGCCGTTTGTTTTGCTTAGAAGAGACACGACTGACCTAATTAAATAAGGTAAGAAATCCTTCATATTTGGTAAGTTTATATTTGATAAGATTTAGTCCTTATTTATTGCACTAATATACTTATTTTTTATAGTAAGTTGTTTTCTTATTCTACAAGGATTCTAGGTCAATGATTTATATTTGATAAGATTTAGTCTTTATTTATTGCACTAACCTACTTATTTTTTATGATAAGTTGTTTTCTTATTCTACAAGGATTCTAGGTCAAGGATGCAAATATAAATAAGAGAATACAAGGTTGTGAAGTTAAGAGACGCTACTGAGCATATATTATACACAGATTGTTAAGAGATAAAGAGATCAAAAAATTATTATTGCTCTAATCCTAAATGAACTGTTGAATGAAGCTACATCTAAACATTCATTCATTACGTCACCATCATTGTTTTTCACTTTACATCTCCTACTATTTTGTTAAAAGCTTTTGAGCGTATATTAGTTTAGATAATCTGAGGTGTTTATATTATTCAACGTCATATCTGCTTCGTATAGAGCTTTTCATAAATTCCATTTTGTTAGTCTTTCAAATGTAATGAGCTTAAATATATATTTTACTAGTAAAATATTTTTAGCCATGAGGCTCGATCAATAAGTATTTTTGCTTATTGATAAAAAGTTATCTCTTGTGTTTAGTTTTCGTTCTTCCTGTTTTGTTTTATTTTATTCCGCAATATTGATATCTCAATGAAGTCTTCAATAAACTCTTCATTGTAAGCTTCATTGACCAGATCATACAAAGCAATTCACTTTATTTTTGTTATTCATTATTCTGTTTTTATTCTTGCTTTAATCATTTTCTTTCAATTTATATATGTTTAACTTAATTAGGACTCCTCAATTCTCATGATAAAAGTTATTTTTTTTACCATGTTTTGCTACCAAAATGGGTTATCACATTTAATTTAAACGTGCTTCACTTGATTATGACTCCTCAATTCTCATGGCTAAAGTTTTTTTTTTACCATTTTTTGCTGCCAATTTCTTGGCATTAATTCATTTTTGTCTCGGTTAGTACCTTATCCTTTTCATTTCCCCACAATGCCTAGAATTATAGAAGTGTTGGATTCTTTTATTCAATTTTGTAATTTCATCAATAAATACGTATAAACCGTGAAAATCAAATAGGATAAAATCTCTCAATGATTTTTATTTATTTTATATTAATAATGAAATTTTAACAAACAAATATTTTTCAAATTCAAATTTATTTATCCATTCTAAACAATTTCTTTCAAATTCAAATTATGTTTATCTCTTATGAACAAGCTCTCTTCTCATATCTATAAATAATATTAGACGATTGAGATGTCTACTCCACCATCATTTGCAATAAAGAGTAACCGATGTAATCAATTCATCTTAAATTTTAACTTAATTACCTCTCTCAAATTTATTAGATTTCAAATTGCTTAGCTGTGTTTTATTTCTTCTCAAGTTTTACAATTAAATACACATATATGCTAAAAGTGAATGAGAAAATGAAGGTACGTACACGTTTGTATGTGTTTTTTTTTTTACAATATAATGAATTAACTTACCATGTGATGCGTCCAAGAAATCGGGATGCACTATATAAGCTCAATCTGAACACCTGGCTTTCAACGTGTCCTTTAATCCTCACAGCCCAACTCTGCAATAAGAATGAATAACCGTAAACTAGGCAGGGGCACTCCCTGCAAAGGCCCTCCGACGTAAGAATCAGCACAGGATTCAACAATGAGAAAGCAATTTGGCAGAGTTTTAGCAAGAGAATTAGATTGTGCGTACCTCCTTTCTTCATTTTCCCAGGTTTATATATCTGTCGGAAGGCATAACTGCCAGTAACTGTTATTAATTGCCCATGATTGTCATTAACCACCCATGATTATCATTAACCACCCATGAATGATCGTGGCCTTCAATGGCGCACACGATGGTGGCCCATTAATGATAACGTCTTAAATGGTTAGTTTCGGACATAGCGTCCTCGACTTATAACGTCACGGGACGGCGAGCATGGTAGATCTCACTTTCGTTGGTTAAGCCCCGGCTTGCGAGTTCAAAAACCAATGCTTTGCCCACTTGCCCGGAGGGAAGCTTTGCTCGATTGCTCGCATAAAAGCTTTGCTCGTTTACTCGGATGAAGCTCACATGTGTGGCACGTGACTCGTGACCTGGGCCTATTGGGCCGGGCAGTTCAGTAGCCCCCTACTCCTTGTTACATCGAGCATTTCATGCTCGTGACGAGGAGGAGCAGAACTTTCCCATTCACATCTTTTTCCAAATCCTTAGCCTCAATAATTGTAATACTTCATTCTTGATTGAATCCTGAATGTGGAAGACAGCTAAACGAGCTTTCTGGAAATACGAGCCGTCAGCCGCCGCCAGTGCATTTGCAGACGCATTTAATGCAGCCTCGATCCCCGAGTCACAATGATGATGAAATCCTAAGCGACGGTTATCCACCAGTATAAAAACAGAACCTTTCCTTCATTCCCAACTTTTCCAGACCCACAATTTTCTTGAGATATAACAGATTCAAAGGTTTCCCTTCTCCGACTGCAAAATTCTTCCAAGAGGCGTCCAAATCTTTCACGGTTTACACAATTTTTAGCGATCCATTTCAACTAGTAACAAGTAAGAAATTCATCTCACTTACTTCTCTTTGAATGCTTTCTTAATTTGCTTGAATTTCTTATTTATTTTCTGTTTAAATCCATCGTCTCCGTCTGGGCTCGAACATCCGGTCTAATCTTCATATTCAAAACCATACTACTCCCATTCTTTCGGTTGACCCTTTCTAGATTTTACATTTCTGAAACTTTCATGCCCATAAACCCTTTATAACCAAGTCCACTTCCAATCAGAATCGAGGAAAACCTTAGCCGGTGCCCCGCTCACTGGTTTATGGATAAACCCTAGCTTGCCACGGGTTTTAAATTACTCTCTTTTTTTTTGCCCCAAGCAGGGTTTAACCCGTATTCCTCGATTACTGTAGGATGTCTTCAGATGGTAGAACGTCCTCCGAGATCGAGGGACGAACATACGACCACGGAGCGCCTCAAGAAAATGAAGAAACCTCTGCTGCCTCTTCCAGCTCGGAAGCAACTGAGCGGGAAGAAACCCCAATCATTCGACAGAGGCGTCCCCGAATACTCCCCCATAATATCGAGCAAGTTACTGAGAATCCCCCAAATTCTAGCAGACCAGCAAACCAGGATCAATGAAAGCAAATTGCCTCGACCAGCCTCCTTTATTTCTGGGATGACCTAAACTTGACGAGGAAGAGGTATCAACTGGTTCTATTCATAGGTATGAACCACGAAATTAGGGTTAGGGCCTTCGACCTAGACATTGATGAAACCGGTCACAATTTTCAGGGAGACCGAATGGTCTTCTATTTTGACTTCTTCTTGGTTGGTCTCTGCTTGCCCTTAGATCCTTTCTTTGCCGAGTTTCTTATAATAAACAATGCTCTTCCTTGTAACCTAACTCTGACCACAGTTAGGTTTTTAATCTCCTATATCGTAGCCTGTAGACTCCTCAGTTTTGAGCCAAGTATGGAGCTCTTCAGAAAATTCTTTCTTTTTTCTATTGATAAGAAAACCGGGCGCATCTCTGGTCGCTCGAACCCAAATTATTTCAAGCTTCTTTCAGAGAACCCGAACAAAGTCGATGCCTGGGATTCTAAACCTTTACTAGTAGAATCTCGCATAGGCTGGCCCTTTACTCCCTATCTCAAAAACTTAGCCATTGCGAAGTACGATAAACAAGCCTTCCGAACAGGAGAACCACAGCTTGCCAAAGCTTTCAGGAAGCTTCTTGGAGTAAAAGATGGGAAACAAGGACAAGACTGGGTCCTGGATTGGTCTATCCTGACTTCCGACCTCCTACGTTGATTTGCCATTTTGGTGGCCCGTACAAAGGCTGTGAACCCTGAAACTATTCTCGAGCAAATTCCCCACCACTGCGGAAGCGTCACGGGAAAAATTTTCCAAGGGAATGTCAGGGATGTCTTGAACTCGGAAAAGCGCACCCGCCTTTTCCCTCTCGGGTTTGCATAATTTCTCCCTTGTTTTAGTATCATTAACCCCTGCTTTATCTTCTAATGAGATTACTTATTTTGCAGATATGAGGCAGATGGAAGAATCTAACCGCTTTTTACAAGCCATGCGAAGGGGGTCCGTGAGCAGGAATACACAAATGGCAGGGCAACCACCAGCTCGACTCCCAACGGTCCCAGCCACCAACACCGGGCGAGGAAATAACCGAGTTACTCAGCCAAGCCAAGTAGCTACTGCCTCCCATACACCAGCAGCCCCTGTCAGCCAATCTCCTGTACTGCCAGCATCAACTGCTCCTCAACCTCAGCTGCAACAACAGCAACAACAGTAACCACAGCAAACAAAAAGGCCTCTTCCAACTTCCCCCCTGAGAGAAGAACTCGATCAAGAACCGATCAAAGCGAGCCTGCTGAAATCTCCAGTTCACAATTCCCTATCTGGCAAAGGGAAAATTTTGAGATGCCAGAAAGTCGCGAGCTCGCCACTAAAATTATCGCCGACATAGGAGTTGTTCCTGATTTGGCGAACATAAATACCAACAAAAGGGGTGGTCACGATGTTAGCATCGGGTTGGGCATGGTGAAGAGGCTCAGACATACTGGAATTAGGCGAAGAAGCACTGAACTCCCAAGTGCTGTCTTGATCGGAAATCGGGATGTGCATGACCGAGGTAGCTGACTTTACCCTTCTCAAAGCAAACTAAGCTTTCTCTTTTACCTTTAACTTGACTGTTTTCAATTCCGGATGGCAGCAAAGCGAACTTCTTTTGATCGCTGATCGACAATGTCAAAACTTCCAGCTCGCTCAACTCAGAAAAAAGTGCCTTGGAGGAACAAGTCAACTCGCTGAGGGCCGAGTTGAAAGAGAACGAAGAGAACCTGACTTCCAAAGTCACTGAGATCTCTAAATTGGAAGAAGAGAAAAGGATCCTTGACGCCCACCTCACTTTCTCAAAGAAATCTGAAGAATCTGCTCTCAACAACATTACACAGGTGAGGAAAGATCTGCGAGAAACGACCAGCGAGCTAGAAAAGGTCAAGAAGGATGCCGCAGCCAGAGAGAACAAATTGAAAGCTGAGCTACTCCAAACCCAGGCCCAAAAAGAAAATCTCATCACCGAATACAAAAACTCTGAGGACTTTGCCGCTGCCGTCGAGGAAGAAGCCTATCCTTTCTTCCTGCAGGGGGTCAACCACATTTTACGACAACTGGCTTGTAGCGGACTCGAAATTAGGCCTGAACAGCTTGCAACATGGGGTACCAATACGCCTACGTTGCTGCTTCGCAGGACATGCTTTAGTTCCATACTCTATAGACGAGCTCAACTCTTTGGCCGAGCTAGACTCCCAGAAAGGGCTGGACACTTGGACCCCTCCCACTGCTTGAGATTCTTGTCGGAGGCGATAGCCTTGAGATATGGTCGGGCAAAAATCTGGAAAACCAGAACTCATCCCCCCCAGCTACTGGAACCAACAATGAAGTAACCGATCTTGGAGCTGAAAATGAAGATCCAGCCAACCACATTACCACGATCCCACTCCGACCCTCGCCGATCCAATCCTTCTTGATGAATCTTAAACATTTTCAAAGCCTGTGTGCTTCAGATTCCAAAACAATCTAACAATTTACTTATCGTCTGTAATATTTAATGACTCGTTTTCTTTGTTGGATGAATGTTTTTCTCCATGCATGCTTTCTAATATAATTTGAAGAGTAATGTTTTTTCCGAGTTAGGATATCCTTTGCTCGTCCGGATAGAATCACAAGTAACCAAACTACCCCGTTCGAACACCAACTCCTTTTACGAGCATAAAGCTCTCTATGCTCGCAAAAAGAGAATAATCGAGAACCGGGACAAACTCACCCCTCAAACCATCTTCCCGAGCATAAAGCCCTTTATGCTCGAAGAAAGACAATCGAGGAAAAATTTAACTCGAACACCAACTCATTATCCGAGCAAAAATTGCTCGATAAAGAGAATAATCAAGAAAATAATAAAGAACAACTCGAAGACCATCTTCCAAACGTAAAGTTGAAAGGACAAGGAAAAATTTAACTCGAACACCAACTCATTATCCGAGCAAAAATTGCTCGATAAAGAGAATAATCGAGAAAACAATAAAGAACAACTCGAAGACCATCTTCCAAACGTAAAGTTGAAAGGACAATCGAGTTTCACTATTACTATTTGGTATAAGAAAAGGATCAAAGAATTACATATTGCAAGTTAATTACCAATAGTATTTCTTCAAATGATCTGCATGCCATGGATGCTTCAGTTCATCACCATCCTTTGTTCGCAGCATATAAGTACCTTCCTTAATGACCCTAGAAATCTGAAAAGGCCCTTCCCAGTTTGGTGAAAGCTTACCCCTCACTTCGATGACTGTTGCCTCAATCTTACGGAGGACCCGGTCCCGAGCAAAGCGACCTTCCACGAACCCTCTTATCGTGATGGGCTTTTGCTCGCTGCTTATAATTAGCCATCCTCATCTTAGCTTCCAGTCGTTTTTCCTCCAACAAATCCAAATCAGCTGCCCGAGCTGCCTCATTAGACTCGATGTCATATTGCAAAACCCTATGAGTAGGTAAATACATTTCCACCGGAGCCATAGCATCAGAACCATATGCTAAAGAGAAAGTTGTCTCTCCTGTTGGACCCCTAACTGTTGTTCTAACCGCCCATAAGGCCGAAGGCAGCTCGTCTACCCATCTTCCTGCCTTATCCTCCAAATTTCGTTTTAGAACATGCAGGATTTGTTTATTCGCAGCTTTAGCTTGCCCATTGCCTTGAGGATACGCTACTGACGATTGCCAATGCTTCACCCGCATCTGCTCGCATGCTTTAGTAAACTTTTCAGAAAACTGAGTCCCATGATCAGACACAATTGCTCGCGGGACCCCAAACCAGCACCATATGTGTTCATGAACAAAGTCGATGACATTAACCTCACTTATGGTCGCCAAGGGCTTTGCCTCCACCCATTTAGTAAAATAATCAACAGCCACCACTGCATACTTGAACTTTGACCGAGCCACGGGAAAAGGACCAATTAAGTCTATCCCCCACATATCGAATGGCCATGAGGCTATAATAGGGGTCTGCTCGGTAGATGGCAAACGTGGAATATCCGCGTAACGCTGACACTTGTCACATCGGCGAACATACATCTCGGCATCTCGCCGCAGTGTTATCCAATAGAATCCAGCTGCTAAGACTTTCTAGGCTAATGATCGCTGACCAGGGTGACCTCAACATTTGCCTTCATGCACCTCTCCTAAAATTCCTTCCGTCATCTCTGGTCGCACACACCTCAACAGAGGTCAGGTGTAGGATCTCCGGTATAAAATGTTATCCAAAACAATGTAGCGACATGATCACTTCTGGATGGTTCTAACTTCCTTTTTATCCTCGGGTAACACCCCCTGCTCGATGTAGGCCCGAAGATCATCTATCCAACATTTTGGAGCCGGCTCAATATCCATAATCGCTTCCTTTTCAATAACATGAACTTCCAAATGCTCGATCATGACTCCAGGATGCAAAGACTGAATTTCATCCTCAGCCATCTTCGACAAATAATCAGCTCGCATGTTATCTTCCCGGGCAATTCTCACCAGCTCCCAGTAATCAAAGTCCTTTAAAATTTCCTTCACCATCGCACAATAACGAACCAAGATCGGATGGTGAACCGCATAATCGCCCTTGACTTGATTCACTACCAACTGAGAATCACAATATACAACCAACGCATGTACTCCAATGTCCTGTGCGAGCTCGAGCCCAGCAATTAAAGCTTCATATTCGGCCTGATTGTTGGAAGTTGGAAATTTGAAGCGCAATGCTTTCTCAAATTCTCTACATCTTGTTACGGTGGGACTAACACCGGCCAGCGCCACTTCCAAATCGGCTAGGCGAGCCATCAACATGAAGCTCCCAACAATATTCTGGTCTTGGCTTTGGATTTACCCTGCTCGTCATTGTTGTTTTACCCGCTACCTCTTCCTCGCCAGAATCCTTGAAGCTTGTTTCAGCCACAAAATCTGCTAAATCTTGTGCCTTGATTGCTCGGCGAGGCTGATAGTCAATATCAAACTCGGTTAACTCGATCGACCAAGTGAGTAAACGACCAAAAGTGTCTGGCTTGTGCAAAATCTTTCTCAAAGGCAAATCGGTGTACACAACAATCGAGTCTTGTGAAAAATAAGCTCGAAGTTTCCGGCGGCGACAACAAGCGAATAAGCCAACTTTTACGCATTAAAATATCTTCCCTCTACATCAGTGAGGGCTTTTGAAACATAATAGACAGGCTTTTGTACATTGCATTCCTCCCTAACGAGCAATGGCTACACTTTGCTCGGTAGGCGCTAGATAAACAAACAACTTTTCACAGAAGATCGGGGCTTTCGGCAAAGGTGGACTTCCCAAATATTTTACCAAGTCTTGAAAGCTTTACGGCACTCCGAAGTCCATTCAAACCCCTTGTTACCTCGAAGAACTTTGAAGAAAGGCAAGCACCGCTCTGCCGATCTTGAGATAAACCGTCCAAGAGCAATCACCCTACCATTAAGCCTCTGTACATCCTTAATGCAGCGGGGAAGCTTCATAGTGACCAATGTCTTGATTTTCTCAGGATTAGCCTCGATGCCCCTCTCAGTCACCATAAAACCGAGGAACTTGCATGCCTTTACCCCGAACACACATTTGCTCGGGTTCAACTTCATACTATTCTTCACGAGATTGGCAAAGGTCTCGCCAGTCTTACGTGTGCTCACGCCCTTTAGTCTTGACCACCATATCATCGATATAGGCTTCCACATTTCTCCAGAGCTGCGAGCTAAACAACTTATTCACCATCCTTTGGTAAGTGGCTCCAGCATTCTTCAAGCCGAAAGGCATCATCTTGTATCAGTATAACCCCTCTGCTGCTCGGAAAGCTGTCAGAGCCTTATCATGCTCATTCATCTTCACCTGGTGATACCCAGAATAGGCGTCTATAAAACTGAGGAGCTCGAACCCTGCAATGGCGTCCACCAACTTGTCGATTCTCGGCAGAGGATAGCAATCCTGCGGGCAAGCTTTATTCAGATCCGTGAAATCAACACACATCCGCCACTTTCCATTAGATTTCTTTACCATAACTACATTAGCCAACCAGGTCGGGTAATGTATCTCCTCAATTATGTCTACATTGAGCAGTTCCTCGACCTCTTCCCTGATCGCCTGATCCTTTTCCACCGAGTAAACTCGAGGTCGCTGCTGGATTGGTCGAAAAGCTGGATCGACATTCAACTGGTGCAAAGCCACAGTCTCGCTTACCCCCTGCATGTCCTCGGGTCGCCAAGCAAAAACATCCAGACTGTCTTGTAATTGCTTAATCAAATTCGCTCTCGCTTCCGCTGTCAAGGCCCTGCCGATTTTTATCTTCTGCTCGGGATAAGCAGAATTGATGATCACCTCTTCAAGCTCGTCCGAGCCGTGAACTGCTCATCCCGCATTTGGAGCGTGTCACACTCCACCTTTTCATTTTCCTCAGCTCGATCCTCAACCTTATCAAGCTGATCTACTTCCATGGCCTCAGCTTGCTCTCCCAATCCCTCCGATGTCAACACTGGCAAAGGATCGTCCACAGCTTCTTCAACCTCATCCTGTTGTTCAACTCGCTCCCCCGACTTCAATGTCGGCAAGGATGACTCGGACTCAGCAGTAACTTGGCTCATGGTCAAATCCATATCTACTTCATTCTCACTCTGCTCCCCCGACTTCAATGTCGGCATAGAGCTTGCAACCATCTCTAAATCTTCTTGTACCATCGCAACTACGGATGGTCCCACAGTCACATGTGAAGTTTCCTTAGTACTAACGGTTATCTTTTGCTCGCCGTCCTCTAAGGTCAACTTCTGCTTTTTCCTCTGAGTATCACGCACATATTCGAGCACTGCTCTAGGCTGGCTTCGTAGCGTCCCAACTCCCTGATCAGTGTAGAACTTAGCTCGCTGATGCGGGATTGATGCCACCATCTGAAATTTTGCCATGCTTGGCACGCCCAGGATTATGTTATACGGGGACTTCAAATCAATCACCATGAAAGTGATCTTTTCTGCTCGCGTTTTGCTCCCCTCGCCCATGAAAACTTCTAGCTCAACAGTACCTTTAACTGGGACCTTATGGTTGGTGAATCCTTCCAATGTCCCAGCATACGGCTTCAACCGATCATCACTCAATTCGAGCCCCTGGAAGCAAGAATAGTACATCACATCTCGGCATGCTCCTGTGTCCACCAAAATTCTGTGCACAACCCAGCCATCCACTAGCGCTGATACTATCAAGGAATGCTCGCCTGCTACACTACTCGCCAGCTCGCTACGAGTAAACTGTATGGCTTGTTCCCCATCTTGCAAAGTAGCAGGTCGATCCATCGCCTTGGACAATGAGTATATTTGTTTTCCGAGCTGAGTCGGTGTAGGCTCTTCGTCCATTATCACATTGATCACCCCTCTGATCGGCGGGGCTTCTCGCCTAGGAGCATTCCCTCTATTGCCTCCATCTCGCTTGAAGCGATCTAGCCGCCCCTCATTGATCAACTTCTGAATGGCTTTCTTCAATGGCCAGCATTCCTCCGTAGTATGCCCATAGTCATCATGATAAGCACACCGCTTCGTCTGATCCCTTTCGCCGGCAGTCGCTGGATTCATGCGAGGTGGATTAGGAAGCTCATTCCTTATCTCATACATGATGTCTTCGCGTAGCGTGTTGAGTGGAGTCAAATCTGATTCGCGGAGAAATTCCTTTGGCCGATCATACCGGGACTTGCTTTTATTGTAGCCTCCACTTCCTGCTTGGCCATTTCCCTTAGAGTTTGCCACAAGTTCACCACTCTCTTTCTTCTTCTCCTTTTTTGCCGTCTCCCCGGCACACCACTTTTGTGCTCGCATGAGCATTTCCGCTTGCGTCTTTGGTTCACGCATGCTCAATTCTGATCGTAAGCCCCCTTCACCTTCAAGCAATCCAGTCTCAAAGCATAAAGTTACCTCTTGCTCGGTCAGTCCTGGAACTTGCTCCAATACCTTAGTAAACCGCTCAAGGTAGCTCGCTGTTGACTCATTTGCCCCATGTTTAACTTTCGACAAGTCGGCCCTTGTCTTTGCCAGTGTACCCGCCGTTCCAAAATCAGCCAAAAACTTTGCTCGCAAATCAGCCCAGTTATTAATCGAGCGTCGTGGTAATGCCCCCATCCAGGCTAGAGCTTTCCCCTGCAACGCACCCACAAAAGCTCTAATCTTCAGAGCCTCATCTGAAGTCACCAGGCCGATTTGAGACTCAAACGACATCAACCAATCCCTGGCCTTTGTCTTGCCTGTATATTCCTTAATATTCGGGAATATAAGCCCCTGTGCTGGTGGAGCATTCTCGATCCATGGGGCTAGCGGGCTGGCTGACGTACCCAAGAAATTACCATCTAGAGCCTTGCCTTGCTCCCAAGCTTCCATTCGACGTTTCAATTCCTTAAAATCCTGCATATTTAAGGTTGCAGGCAAACCACCCCCGAGCTGAGGCTGTGTCATAGGCATAGGAGGGGCCTGTGGGGGTCCCATAGTCGGCAGCTCAAGAGCCCCCACCCGCCTCGCGCCACTGAGCTTTGGCGCCCAAATGATTGATCACGTGTCCCTTTTTCCTTGGGAATAATGAGAATGATGAGATCGCTTAGGAGAGGGAGTTCTGCGTCGATGAACGTAAGACCCCCTTGGTGATCGCGAGCGGCGACTATGAGCACAAGATCGCCGCGGTGAAGGTGAACGAAACCTGCGAGCATGTGACCTTGGTGGCGAGGGCGAACGTCGACGACGACGAGATTGAGCTGAATCCTCTCCAACTCGTGGACCCAACCTTGAATGAACACGGGACCACCCATGGCTAGCTTTATCGCCTCTCGCGCCAGCCTTGGACCCCTCGTGGCTGAGAATGAATGAGCAAGGGATTCATCTGATTCCCGCCAGTACGTGAAACCCCGGCCGCCTGGCTCGGAGCTGACAAGGCTGGTAATGGATCTAGCTCAATGGGCAATGGTGGCTTACCCATTGCAATCAATTGTAGGTTGAGCTGATGCATCTGGCCCAAGTAGATGGCTCGTTGACGCAAAGCCTCCTCTCGAAATTCATGAGCTAAGCCATTGCGGCCGGACTCCTAGCCAACGAATCAACCCCACGCCTCTGATTAAGCTGATGGCGTGCATCATGAGGCGGTGGAGGATTATTCCCCGCAGCGTGATTAAGACTAGGATTCGGGTGCACCTCTTCCCGACGACTGCCACTGCCACCATTAACTCCATTCTCCGCCATTGTTAAAGCTTCAAAAGAAACAAATACCCAAACTTACAAACTTACTGCCGTAAAAACTTCGTTCCCGTCAACGGAACCAACTGATGGTTCAAGAAATCGGGATGCACTGTATAAGCCCAATCTGAACACCTGGCTTTCAACGTGTCCTTTAATCCTCACAGCCCAACTCTGCAATAAGAATGAATAACCGTAAACTAGGCAGGGGCACTCCCTGCAAAGGCCCTCCGGCGTAAGAATCAGCACATGATTCAACAATGAGAAAGCAATTTGGCAGAGTTTTAGCTAGAGAATTAGATTGTGCGTACCTCCTTTCTTCATTTTCCCAGGTTTATATATCTGCCGGAAGGCATAATTGCCAGTAACTATTATTAACTGCCCATGATTGTCATTAACTACCCATGATTATCATTAACCACCCATGAATGATCGTGGCCTTCAATGGCGGGCACATTAATTGGCCCATTAATGATAACGTCTTAAATGGTTAGTTTCCCGGACATAACTGTCCTCAACTTATAACGTCTGGGACCAGCGAGCATGGTAGATCTCACTCGTTGGTTAAGCCCCCAGCTTGCAGATAGTTCGCCTAAAAAACCAATGCTTTGCCCACTTGCCCGGAGGGAAGCTTTGCTCGATTGCTCGCATAAAAGCTTTGCTCATTTACTCGGATGAAGCTCACATTTGTGGCACGTGACTCGTGACCTGGGCCTATTGTGCCGGGCAGTTCACCATGACATGCTTTAGAATTTTTTTAATGTTGTTATATGGCTAATGCATATGTGTGGGTTTTTCTTTTTAAATGATCATGCATAAGTTTTCTTTCAACATGACATGCATGGGAGTAAGAGCAGATTGAGTATTGTGTCAGCTATAGACAATTGGACACACATATATCACCTATGATTTTGTTGGAACATAAAATGTTTAGAATTATTTAAAATAAGTAGACTTTAGGAATTAGTTAGGACTCACAGAAACTCACCTACTGAATTAAGATCACTCTAATAGATATATCTAAGTGAAGTTCAAAAGGTTGAGTTAATTATAGTCTTGCTTGATTAGAACATTAGTTAGTTGTTAACAAAAATCAAATTGATTAGACTTTAGCAAGTCTAAATTTTTTTCATCCTGAAGCTCAACAGATAGACCTACAACTAATGTTTTGCCAATTTAATGCAAGATAAAATAAACTTAGACCAAGGTAGGCAGCTGTCACAAGTCTCATTCATTTAGCTGCCGTAACTTAGTCATCAGCAGCTAGCTGATCCCCTTACTTAATAGTTGTAGTTCTCCAAAAAGTTTTATTACACATGTTGTTATCTAAAAACTCAGTTTTCAGCCGCTATACTTTCCTATGCCTAAAACCCCTATCTGATGAAAACCATATTCTATTAAATCAATGTGCTTCAATCTAATTTCGAAATCAATGTTTTCAAGATTTTCTAAAAATAATATTTTCGAAAACGCGTGGACTTTACCTTAAATACTTAGCTAAAAATCAGTTGTTCGTTAAAAGACAAATTCATCTACTGAAGCTAAAGTAATCAGCATATGACATTTGTTGATAATCAGTGTAAGACACCTCGCTAAAGATACTCTATATACTTACACTCTTTTAATTAAAATACCTAAACGATTTTTATATATAATTATTCCTTCAAACATTATTTTAAACAAACGTTCTTTGAAAAACACTATTGGCCATTCTAAACGCATTTAATTCATGTTCATTTAAATTAATGCGTTAAATTGTTCAAAACGAATCTTTTTATAAAAATAAAAAATTACTCAATAGTTTTCCATTGCATTAAATATTCAATTATAACATATCTTCTAGCCAACCACTCTCTTTAAATATATCATGGTAGAGATATCTACTCTCCTCATTTTACGGGAAAAAATATATCTAACCATTATACTTGAATTTATGATCTTATGATAGGTGACATCTTCCATATCAGAAATCCTCTTCAAGATCTCAGAGCTTTGAAAGATAGACTTCATCATCACTCTTCAAAATTATCCCTACTCTTTCAAACGACTACTTTCAAAGATCTCTATATAAAGCAGTTTGGAGCAAGGATTCAAAGTGAAGATAGAGAACTGGGTACAAACATTTCACTTATCCCTTCAAGCTACTCCTTCCTTAAAATGTTCCAGTTCTCATGATAGAAGATGTGGCGACCCGACCCGGGCCCGAGGTGGAACCGAGGGTCGGACCGCCCAAATAGGGAGGAAACAAGTGGACAATAAATATGCAAGGACTCAATTTAAGAAAACGACGTGACGCAACATTAGAGACGTAGCACGCCTCGGCCCTAAAAGGCCGGTATTTTTAAAACTTTTCAAACCTGATAAAACAGTTAAGCAATTAAACCAAGTCATCGGCGACACTACATGCCGGAACCCAAGCTAACAGTTTATGGACAAGAATTAAATAAGAGCTAATAGGATGCTCAGCGGAAGACTTATACGTAGTGAACTATAAACAAGATAATCAAGCACGGCTTACACAATGCCGGCATAAAAGAGGTTACAAGTACTACAAGTGTTAAAGCTATAAGCAGCTAAATAATAGTAACAAGATCAAGTTCTATACAAATTCCCAAGCATAGTCTAATTGACTTGCTTTAACCCATCGTCCTTGCAAAATAACAAAAGAAGGGAAGAGGACATCTAAACCACCTCTTCAAACTGCGACGACAAACAAAAGGAGGAACAAGGCACGAACACCGCAATCCTCAACGAGAAGGACCTGTCTTGCTAGGATCTAAAGCAGTAAAGGGGAATGGGTCAGTCATAAAGACTTGTAAGCTATCAATCATGCATGTCATGGCAATATGCAATATACAAGGCAATATATCGTCACATAAGCACAAAGATCATATATCCAAGATGCACATTGTTTCACATAGGTGCTCGTAATTAAATCACATAGGATAAGGATATATGGAGAGCCGGGCCGCTACGTAGTTCCTGCATACAAGCGTTATCTGGAGTGTGCATGTGTCGGATGTGTGTAAGTACATCGACCTTCCGAGGGAATGCCCGGGATAGACACCAATGATGCTCGTATTGATTACAGCAATGGAGCTACTTCCCACCGGTGGAGGCGTGTGTGAACAAGGACAGGATGCCAGCTGGACTCATGCAAATGCCAAGTAGTGTCTACTTAACAAATTCTCAAGTAGGGAACGAGGTCGACAAGAGCGATCTCGTTCATGACAAGTAAATATTCTCATCAATAATCAAGCAGGAATGAGTTCAACAAGAGCGAACTCAACATGTCAAATAGGTATTCCATTATATGACATCAAGAATCAAGCATGGTAATCAATCCAATTCAATAGTCTAGAATTATCATTCTTAGAGAAACGTGTTTAGAACGTCGTAGGGATTGATCATTGAGCCGGTATTGTTCAATGGCTCACTAAGTTTAACTCCGTTGAGTCGTCTCTAAAAATTCATCCAATAGAGTTTAAATGCTAAATGCATTCAAAACCCTTTTCTAAGTTCTTGAATCGAGTAGACTAGGCCATTAATCCACTTAACAACCATAGTCAAGAATTATCATTAATTCAATATTTCATGGGAACTTTAGAATCATTATTTCAAAAGTTATCAATAGACAAAGGTCCAAGAACATTAGTTAATCCTAGAAAGACATAGAACACATTTGATTCTAAGCATAGGACCCAATCAATAGGATGAACAATTCATAGCATATGAAACCCTAAAATTCATAATCTCATAGAGTTATCAAAAGTCATTAGTCCAAGAACAATAGTTGTTCCTAAGGAGGCATAGAACACTTTTAATTCTAGGCATAGGACCAAAACAACAAGATGAATATATCATTCAAAATCCTTACAATCTCAACTCATCATCAAGCATGGCATGAACAAGGTAGAAGCATGGGAATCATGAGAAGAGGGGGACATGGCAAGTCTAACATACATCCTAAGGGAAATCAATAGCTTACCTTTCACCAAGGAAGAAGATGGAAAGAGCACAAACCAATCGGTTGAGAATGATCAACTCTTCAAGCTCTAC
The DNA here is from genome assembly GCA_013146195.2 of Codonopsis lanceolata. NCBI lineage: Eukaryota > Viridiplantae > Streptophyta > Magnoliopsida > Asterales > Campanulaceae > Codonopsis > Codonopsis lanceolata. Next base: position 97,325,003 of record CM028378.1, read on the forward strand.
ACTTTTGAAGAAGGAGGCTTAAGCAATGGATGATGGGATGATGGAGGACCAAGAGAATACCTTCAAGGAACCATGGAAGAACTTGGGAGAGGAAGAAATTTCATTCTTGGAGAGTGAGGGTGAAGAATGAAGGTCAACCAATCAGGTTGTGGCTTATATTTGCTGAAAAGCTGAGTGGGACAAGTGTCACTCTCATGTGGTACATAAATATCTGATTTGGTTTGTTTAATGCTCACTAATGGTTGGTTAATCCACTCTTAAAACATGTTAAATAAAGTTAGGATATAAGCAAGAGGTGTTAGGAAGGTTTTAGTGAGGTTTAAAAGAGGTTTGGAATGCGGTTTAAGTGCCAAAGTTCGAAGAACAGGGAAAATCCGTAGGCCTCAAGTAGTTGAGGCGGGCGCCTCACTACTGCCGCCGGGATACGAGTCTGGAGTGAAATTGAAATGCTCCCGAAGTTGAGGCGGGTGCACAAATTTCGATGCGGCCTCTGGGCAAGCCCTTGACCTTGGTCTAAACATGACCTAAATGATCCCAAACTCATGGGCAACCATTCTAAGGTCTAACCCAACTCAAAACAAGTCGGAAACACACCGAACAACATCCGGACAAGGTAAAACAAGGCTCGAATCAGCGGCAATGGTTAACGAATCAAACGCCAATCAACCACCAATCAAACTAGGATAACTTGGGCATGGAAAAGGATTGTTTAAACATGGTTATGACTTGAATACAAAGCCAAGAACTCAACGAACATTTCGCACGTCGAAATACAAGCAATACGGGCAACGAAGGGAAATCGCTAAGGGCGAAACAAAGCAATCGAACTGGCGATTCAACAAGCAAGCTTACATGATTCTAAACATGTTAAGAGCTTCAAGAATGATTTAAGAATGCTTCTAAATCATAAATATAGACTAAGTAAACATGCTCACAATCAACAAGAAAACATGAAGGCAAGCCCACAATACACATGCAAGAATCCGGGGTGTTACAGAAGACATAAGAGAATAGATGATAGAAGGATTGAAGGAATCATTCACCACTTAAATGATATTCTTTCTTTGATTTGTTTCAATCCAGGGGCTGGATACACATCAGATTCCTTCAAGCAATTCTTCCCTTGATGTGTTCCAATCCTCAAACAATTACTAGATGTTCTTTTTAGACAATCATTGTATTCTTCCCTATTTCTTCCTAATATTAAAAGAATACTTGATTGTTGTACTCAATCATACTCCTCAAACACTGATTTTTATTGTACACAGATCCATTAGCGATCACTTAATAATTTCAATATATTTAGTGCACTTCAAAATCAAAGTTTAACAAACTTGGTAGTGGATGTAGCAGTTTTAACACTGTGAACCACTCCAAATACTGTGTTCTTCTATCCACCGTTTTTACTGTTCATACACTTAAACAACTTCTATCTACTTAAGTGTTTAACAATTATATTCTTGAATTATTTACATAGTTGATCTTATATATATTGTACTTCAATTCAGTCCCTATATTTAAGTGATCAACATAAAATCAAACCAAATTGTTTTACATTAAACAGTTGATACCCAAACAGTGTTCACATTCAGCAGATGCTATCTGCTGATTTTAAAATCAGCTGCTGAAAACTTATATTTTCCACTACATCTTTTAAATATTTTCAAAACAATCCTCAAAGTTTTAAAAGGCTATTCACCTCCCCTCTAGCCTTATTTCGTTGCCAACTAGACTTACAAATTTCATTTATTTACTTTTTAGTATATTTAGTTTGTATAATTTTTTTTCATCATAATGAAATCTTCCACAAAATCTTATAAAAAGAAAAAAACAAAAGATGTTTATAATGTTCATTTTTTTATTATCGATGTTGTTAAACTCAATCTTATTTTCATTTTGCATATATTAAACTCATCGATGTGTTTGTATATAAAAGAATATAAATTCAAGAATTCCATATTTTAACCAGGTTAATCGACATTTAATAAATTTAAGAAACTATTATTTTTATTATTTTATTTTATCTTAAAGTAAATTGAGTTGATCCAATAGTTGTTCAAGTAAATTTGAAATTCATATTACCCGCTCATCTCCGCAACAATTTCATAAGATAATAGATTCATTTAATTAAACTGTTTCTTTTATATTGTATTAAATATTCATATATTAATTTCAATATTTACCTTATTTTAGATTAGTTCAAAAGATTCTAATTATAATGACTTTGGAAAATTCTCTTACTATAAGAAACTTTTGCAACAACAAAAAAATCTTAAAACCGTGCATCGCACATGTATAACCTAATTTTATAATAATAGAAAATGTCACCACTATAGGTTATATTGAAACTGTAAAAGACAATCAAGTGTCCTATGATAACAGAAATATGTTTTAAAAAAGAGTAATTTTTTAATCCACTAGTGGTATTATTGTTTTTTACACAAATGCTCATTGAAAAATATGACACTTGTCAATCACATTATTTGTCTTAAAAAATTAAATTTTAGTTGATCACATGTCGTGTTCAAAGGTTGGTTATGTAAAAAAGATTTTATATAGTTGGTGATGAAAATTAAATTCATAAAATAATTGCATGAATCGACCTTATAACAAATATATTATATTTAAAGATACATTTTCATTTTCTTTTCACTAGAAAACTAAAACAGTAAGTCAATAATCAAACCAATAATAAATGGCAAATTACTATTTAGGCATGGGCATTTGATTCACAAGGAATATAACTAAAATGGGAAAATGTAAAGGAAAGGGAAAGGATAAGATATAGGGAATAAATATTTAGATAGGTACCACCAGCCCAGGCATGACCTAACTAGTACTCCTCATCAAACCACAACAACAATTACATATTATTATACTCCTATTGTGTGTGTAATTACAGAGATACCCCCCTCGATTACAGAAAAATAGTTTTTGTTTGAAAGTTAAAATTTTAATTTATTAAATTTTTAATAATTTATTAATAATAAAATCATATATTTATGTATTATTTTTTTAAAATTAACTATTTAAATAAAATATTTTAAAATAAAATAATAATACTCTTTAATCGGAAAGTGGGAGTATATATTAAAAGGATTCACTTTCTTGTATTGTTTGATTTGATCACTAAGGAATCAACAAAGGTTGAAAAGTTGAAAGTAATTTTTAATAGGGTTTTGGCTCCTATAGAGACGCGACCATGGAAAGGTGGATATGACCTCCTGAATTCGACAAAGTTGTTTATTGTCTATGAATGTCAAAAAAGACCACAACTTAAAATAACTAATGTCACCCGCGGGTATTGCACTTATCTATCTTCATCATATATCTCGAGTTTAAGATATGTGAATGTAATAATTCTTGTGATTTTATGCAGCTCGAAATATCTGCATGATGAGATTTTCGCAAACAACGTTACGAGTTTATGTTTTTTTTTTCTTTTTGTTTTCATGTTTGAAAAATCTTAAACTCGTAATTGAAGAAGAAAATGGAGTAATCAAGCTTTGTTATTATGATTACGATCGTTTAACGCAAAATGAAAGTGGATTTCGATCGAACTCTAAATCTGTGATACATATGTTCTATTTTTTCCTTTTGATTTTGATAGTCTAAACTCTCTTCATAACAAGTATGTGAGCGTGAAAATTCTAACTCTTTTTTTTTTGGTAATTAGTGGGTCCCACTATGTCTACCAAAGCATGAATGAACACCTCCCGCTAAGTTTTTAATGAAGACTAAAGCATTAAGTTCAATTTGTAACATGTATGTTAGTATAATGAATATCTTGACAAATTAATTATTAAGATAGTTGTGAGAATCTCGTTTGGAACACCATCAACATGAATGATGATGTTCATCACGAGATTCTCATAATAGTCAAACTGACATTTTTTAAAGTTTGATTGTCGTGAAAAGTTAATTTTCCTATAGAAATTACAGATAACATATCTAATACACTCTTATAAAATAATATTATTAGTTACATAGGTCAACAATTTGTGAATAATGGTATACTTACAAGAAAATCAATATACATAAATTATAATGTGTGTAAAATATTATAGTGTACTAATTTGATGATTATTTATGTGCAGTAAAGTATACATTGACATTTATATTGTACAACTCTTCAACAAACAATTATTTTTGATAGTTTTTTACCATTCCAAATAAAATAAGTTACCATTACTCCCTCAGTTTTCATATTATTGTTTATTTTGATTCGATACATCATTTAAGAATAAATAATTGATTATAATATAACTATTTGTGAAAGTTTGTAGTTTCCTTTCATGTTCTTTAGTATGTGGTCATAATTAAAGTAAATAGAAAAAATAATAATAAAGTGGTAAAAATATTTTCCTAAATGGAAAGTTTTGAAATAAAACAATTATTTTAGAACGAATAAGGAAAAAAAGGAGAACAATAATTTAAGAACGGAGGGAGTATTATTTTAAGATGAAGGGAGTAATCTATTTACCTATCATACGAAAAAAATACCCATTTCCAAAGAAATACTCCCTAATTTATTTAATTTAAATTTAAATTTCACAATAAAAAGACAATAACGATGGTAATAAATTTTTTTTTTTTTTTCTTTATATATATATATATATATATATATATATATATATATATATATATATATATATATATATATATATATATATAAGTTAGGTAGTCTAAAAGAGGTAAAATCCCGTCAAAATGCACTTGCTAAAAATGAAAGTCATCTTGAAGAATTATTATATAGTAGTTGACATGCATTGAGAACACAAATCTGATTAATTAATTGATTATACAACTCTCAAGATTTAGTGAAAATGTGCAAATATACACATGTGGTAGAAAATACCAAGTTTTTATATAGTAGTATTTAATACGAGTAGTCACCCATTAAAAATCTGTAAATACAAATCTCTTTTGGTACATACTTAATTTATTGATGAATTAAAATGAGAAAATAACATTGGAATAAGAACAAATGTGTTATAAAAAACATGTTTATTGAATACATGTGATTGCAAAATAAAATATAACAACAATTAATTATAAAAAGTCTGCTATGAAAATCTTCATATATGTCTTGTATGTATTTGAAACTTTTGTGTCTCTTTCATCATATTTAAAATTATAATATCAAAACAAAATTTATTTTTACAAAAACCACAATTAATTATAACTTATTGATAAATCATATGAATATTTACGATTAAATCATAGTAGTAGATACTAACTACAAATTATAAATATTTATTAAATCTATATGTTATATAGAGAAGATTATATATCTGAATTAATATTTATACTACTTAAGATCCTAAATTATAATAACAAAAAATATCAATTATTAAACTCTAGAAAATTATGAACGAGAAAATGACTTAAATAATTTATAAAATAATGGATTAAATGATATCAATTATATCAATATACTCCCTCCGTTCCGAGCAAAGAGTCTACTATTATATTTTGAGATATTTCACTTAAAGAGTTTACTTTAAAAAATTAAGGCATAAATGTTTCATTTTATTACTAATGTGCTACTAAAAATATAATTTTCTTAAAAAATGACTTTCAAACGGGGACTCTTTGCCCATAACGAAGAGAGTAATTTGTTTCCTTCGTCATGTTTTTTCTTTATTTTTAATTTTTTTTTATAATCTTTATTTTATTTGAGTATAATTTAATTAAAAGAGATATATGTATGTGTTTAACGCACGGGAGTAAAACTAACTAGGTAAAAATGACTTGAAAGAGAGGCAACAGCCAATCAAGCGCATCTCCATGATAAGAACAGCGAGCCGCGCCACAGCAGAATTTAACCCGGCGGAGAGCAACAGGATAATTCCATGGTTTATTTAGTTGTACTATTTTCTTTCTCCGCAATCAATCGCTCAATCAATCATCCTTCCGGTCTTCGGTCGCATCATTACATACACATTTATATACGTATAGAGAGAGAAAGAGGTGTGTATATATTTATCTATTTCTAGAGAGAGAAAGTAGGTTTTTACGTGTGTGGTATAATAATAATTCTCGCCCACGAGTGAAGGGAAGTCGCATATAATTAGGTCTTGGGTTGAGGAAGGGATAGTCGGTTTTGGGAAAATCTTTCACAATAGCGATAATAATCAAATTGTGAAGAAACTCTGGAGTCAGGGGCCTTTGCCCTCCCGTGGCGTCCTTAGGTTATGCCGTTTACCCTTGAGGTCCGTTTCGATTTCTCTCTCTAATTTATTATCATCATCATCATCCTCAATTCATCTATTTATTTGTTTGATTTGTATCCAGATCTGAAAAATTATCGGTTGTTTCTTGATCTGATTACTTAGATCTAGGGTTACTCTTTCTTTCTCGTTGTTATGAACGCTCTTCGCAGTTTGTATGTTACTGACTTTGATATTATCTCAGGTTCGATTATGCTATTTTCTTGAAATTATATTTTGGATCGGAATTTCACGTTTTATGTTTGTTGGTTTAATATTCAATTTTAGGATTTTGATTTCAATTCAGCTCTGACCTAACCTTTTTATTTTACTGTCTTAATTTGTTTTTAAAATGTTATGGAGTTCTTGAAAATTACTTTATTCGGTTTGTCTTTATGTAGTGTGAATATTTTTGAGACGATTTTTGTTCAATGATGGCCGTGATGCTTTTTGTTTCTATATTGATGATTTTCAACATGTTTTTCTCTTGAAAAAGTATATGTAAGTTGAATAGTTTCTTGTCATAGCTTTATGTTATAGATAATTAATCCATTCGGACAAGGTTTTGCGCGCAATGGAACCCGATTAGAATTAGTGATTTGGTTCTGCCGGTGCAGTATTTATTGGGATTTGGCCTTGATAAATAAGCTCATTTGAGTTACATATGGACCGAATTATCTGTGTTGAGATTTTTTTTAATGATTATGCTAGTTATGTGTGAAGACCAATCTTGCATTAAATGATTAAGCATGGGAACAACATGTGATTGCCTTTAAGCCCTTGTGGAAACACTAGATTTATATAATCTTTAAAACTTATGTGATAAATAAGGAAGGATATAACCGTTTTCACTCTATTTAGTTATCCAACTAGGTTATTACCGTTCGAAATCAATTAACAAGTTGTATCCCCTTGTATTGATTGTCTTGATGAAGAGGTTTGAGATATATTAGGTTTTAAACGTGTTTGCTACATTAATGCAATTTTTAGTTGTTCAAAACACGAAATCCATTGAAGGCTGCCAATTTAAAATTGAAGAGTAAGGTGCAGAATGGACAAGTTAAAGGTCCCCATCTTATGACTGAAAAGGTATAAAATTGACAGGTTAATTGCAAAATAGAAATTCTTCTCTCATTAGTTGAGCATTTGTGTATCCCCTTTATACTTTTTCAATAGCAAGAGCTTTTATATGGTATGTTATTATGTGAGGTAGTTTTGTGTAGTGTTATTTACTGTTCAAGTGATCATGTTTTTTGTTGTCAATTATCAGGTTTACAAGGACTTAATTTTCTCTAAGACATGGAGCAAGTGTGCCTCTGGTCAGATTGTTTCCAGAACCAGGTTTTTTCTTTCCAGGAAGTGCTCGATTGGCGTTTTCTCATCCTTGGAGAATTCCTTCTTGTTTCCTTTGTCAACTGCACCTAGTGAGCGTATGTCAAATGATCAGTTCAGCAGGCGTAATGCAAATATTTTCTGAGATAGGTGTTGGATATTTAGTGACATCTACTAGTAAGCTGATCGATCATCCTTTCTGCCGGCCTTGATTGTACTGATATTATTCCACCAAATTCTGATGCTAGTGCATTGCCCATGCATTCTCACTCCAGGCCTTCGGAAACCATCTTATGGGGTAATACTTTGATTTCCCCTTATAGGCAGATTCTTCTTCTTCTCTTCTCAAATGTACTATTGACATTCATTTATGTTGTGTTTCTGTCTTGACCACAGGGCTGAAGTCTGCAAGTGTATGAATGAGTTTTTCTTACGTGGTTAAGTACTAGACGAAACTGTTGCACTGGAACTTATCAGTAATTCCTTGTCATCTCCTGATGGGCACCTGTTAGATTGACAAGGAACTATTGGCTGAAGATTTGTCATCAGAGTTCACATAGTAGTATAGCTGAGGTAGCTGTTGCCTAGTTTGAGGCAATTTTTGGAGGCTTTCCTTTCATCTAGAAGTATTCCGCATCCATAAGTTAAGAGTATCAGTGTCAGGATGTGCTGGACTTCCCAATTCTCTGTGCTTTTTGTGCCTTGTCAATATATCGGTTCTGCTGATCTGGTATCTTTTACTAATAAGGCTGTGAAGCCTCTCCATCAGAAGCATACAGGTCTTTCGCTCATGCATGATACCGCAGAAAATTGAAGGTGGATTCAGCTAGATCCTCCAGGCTATTAGTTTATATTTTATAGGTTTCACCTACAGTTACCTGTTAGAGATAAACGTCATTTGTTTCTTTTATGTCCGTATCCCTTTTATAAAAATAAAGAGCTACGATCAGTTGAAGCCACAACATGGAAAGGTGCGCTGTTTCTATTTTTGCTTGAAATGCTTGGTATATGTGCAGTTTAAATTAAGTTACTGAATGGCTTAAAATTTTGGTTGGTGCAGATACAAGATAATCAAGGAAGTTGGTAATGGAACGTTTGGTAGTGTCTGGCGAGCATTGAACAAGCAGTCGGGTGAAGTGGTAAATATCCTCAAATACTTTCTGAAATTGAAACTAATCTCGAGAACATGTTAAGGTGCAAGTGTATGTTTTGCTTGAAGTTGATGGTTTGTTATTACAGGTTGCGGTGAAAAAAATGAAGAGGAAGTATTATTCATGGGAGGAATGCATAAATTTGAGAGAAGTCAAGGTAGCTTTGTGGCTGCGACCGAACTTTGGGTTTGATTTTGTTAGGCACTTCGTGTGAACTAAGCTTTGTTTCTTTTGGCAGTCATTGCGGAAGATGAATCATCCATATATTGTGAAGCTGAAGGAAGTCATCAGAGAAAATGACATCTTGTACTTTGTGTTTGAATACATGGTCTGCTGACATCTTCTTTACCTGCACGTACCGTTGGTTACTTGCATCTGTTTAGTATATTAACTATTATTCTACTCTTTTCCCAGGAATGCAGTCTCTACCAACTAATGAAAGATAGAGTGAAGCTCTTTTCAGAGACTGAAATAAGAAATTGGTGCTTCCAAGTATTTCAAGGTCTTGCATACATGCATCAACGTGGATACTTCCATCGCGACCTTAAGCCAGGTGATTTTTTCTTAATCTACCGGGGATGTATTAGATTGTTCATTGCAATGAAGTACTAAATGCCAGCATGCTTTCTAAGATTGATTTTTTTAAAATCCGAATAAGGAAGAGTTCAACTTCCTTAAATCACTTGCCAAAGCTAAGGGAAGATTGTCTGGTTTAGCATGACAGATTTTTATTAATAAAAATTAGTTGACATTGTGAGGGGTACATGTTTTTGATAGGTGTGATATTCCTCCTTTGGATGGTGGTAGGTGGTTTTTGTTTTCCCCTTCCCATACTTGATACTTTTGAGAAGTCTTGAAAGTCAAGCATGTGATAGTGAACAACGACTTGTTGGTGCTAGATGTGACAAAATTGTTGTTTCATGCGACATGTTTGGTCTTGCTGTGAATCGCCTCCATAGTGATATAATGGTGTAAATTGTTATTCAACGGATTGTCGATGTTATATGTGCTTCTTGTTGTTTCATCCTCTAATGTGCTGAAATCAGAAATGTCTTTCCAGTTGAGATCTTATGCTTATATATTTGATTTGCACATTGGCAGAGAACTTGCTGGTTTCCAAAGACGTAATAAAATTAGCTGATTTTGGTCTTGCTCGTGAGATAAGCTCCAAGCCTCCATATACGGAGTATGTTTCAACACGATGGTGGGTGGTTTCCTTCTTTTTATGCTCATCTTGCTAAGATATACTATTTAATTGTTTCTTTTGTTAGTTATGATTCCTATTTGGCTTTAGGTGGCTAGTAAGGTTTTGTGAGTGGTTAGTAAAGTTTGGCTTTTGCAGGTATCGTGCCCCAGAAGTTCTTCTCCAGTCACCAACTTATGGTTCTGCAGTTGGTAAGTAGATGGAAATGGAACTAGTGTTTAGTTAAATTGATTTTAAGATGCACCTGCCATATTTTAAGGTCTTCTTTTCTCCATATTACCAGATATGTGGGCAATGGGTGCTATCATGGCTGAATTATTTACTCTTCGTCCCCTCTTTCCCGGTTCAAGGTATATATTATTATAAACGTTTTGCATTTTTATCAGTATCCTTCCACATCTTTCCTCTATATTACTCGAGAAGATTCTCTATTTCTGTATCTATCGAGTGGGAATTTTTTTTGGTTGTGTTTGGGAGGTGGGGTTGGGGGTTTTTGTGTTGGCATACTCTTGGGAATAATAATAGTATGTATGAACAATTTTTCCCATCGGATGCAGTGAAGCAGATGAGATCTATAAAATATGCAGTGTGATAGGCAGCCCAACAGAAAGTGGATGGGCCGAGGGGCTTGAACTGGCAAGTGCTATAAATTATCAATTTCCCCAGGTATTTTTTTTGTTCCAAGTTGCATTTAACAGTTCTATAATGTGTTTGCATTCTATTTGGAAATCATTGGCATGCTTTCTAGAACAAAGGCAACAACATGTATGTGCTCATCTGTGAATGCTCTGTAATTTTTATGCTTTAATTGTTCTTGGGTAAGATTTGTATCCTTTGAGGGAGATTACAAATTGTGTGCGTGCGCTGCTCTGTGCTATAACATCTTTTTAAGTATATTTTTAATTTTTAATTTATAATCTTACAATGCAGCTTGCCGGTGTACATCTTTCTGCACTGATACCATCTGCGAGCAAGGATGGAGTTAGCCTTATTAATGTGAGTACTACTTTCTGATATGTTCATTTCGTCCTTCCTAGACCTACACTATTGTCGATTGAATTTTGTGATGGAAATTTAATTGTTGTTTTTTCTCTTTTCCAAAAAATCTAGTCACTTTGTTCATGGGATCCATGCAAGAGACCAACAGCTTTGGAGGCCCTTCAGCATCCTTTCTTCCAGGTAGACATCTATTAATTTGGAAGAAGTGGAATTGCATTTTGTGATTGGTTCTGGAACTTAATAAAAAGTTGTTACTTCAAACTGCAGAGTTGTTACTATGTCCCACCATCGCTTCGCTCTAAACCTGCTCTTGTTAGGACTCCTCCATCTGGTATGGTTGTGCTGCTTGTTATGCATGTGTCCTTTTTTGACAATTGATATAGGAGCCTAATTAATGTGAGGTTTTGCAGCTGGAGTGAGGGGAGCTTTGGAGCCAAAAATTACCAGGAGGTATTCTGGGACTTTACCTAATCCGAAGCCAACCGCAAATGTTCCTTCTGCTAAACTGCATACTTCTCTTAGCACAGGTTTGTAATACTGATTTCATTGGCGTTGCTCTCATGAATCTGTAATCCTGACATGAAAATGTTACTTCTTCCGTCCCAAAATGAGTATCTGTTTTTGAAATAACTGTCCCAAAATCTTCCCTTTTTCTAATTATCTATAGGGCGGACACTCATGGTATCCGTGTATATGTACTAAAATTGCTTATAAGTCAACTTCCTTAATTTCAATAAAAAACCAAATGTTCCCTTGTTTGGAACGGAGGGGGTATGTGTGTGGGGAAGGCTTAACAAAACTTTCTTGTGTTTGTTGCTATTTGTATATGTTCTTATTATCGGGGTAGTTCTTTTCACTTGCTCATCCTACCCTACCATTCCTGCAGGTGTGCAACGGAAGTTAGAAATGAATTATCAGGTGTGTGATAGCACTAATTCTACTTCAATATGTTCTTTTGTGCTACTAGTTTTACGTATTTTGGTGAATCACTATAGGTCTTTGGTGATTCCTTGACATAACAATTTTCTTGCCCTTTCATGATTCTGTGGTTTAGGATCCAATTAAGAATGAAAAGACCTATAAGAGCTCTGCCAGACAACCGAAGTACCAACCTCCTGTGAAGAACAGTCCAAGTAAGCATTTGGATTATAAGTAGCTTATTTACGTAATTTTTTCTGTTTAAAAAGCTATTCAGGAGCTGTAATCACTTTGTTTTCATCTGCTTGGCCTCCCACCTTTGCACAGTTCAATCATATGGCTGATATTCGTGTATTTGCTGCCATTGGCCCTCCCATACTTCTAATTAATAACTTTTTCATGAGATTATAACTGCCTCATTACTATCAGAACCCTAAGCATGTGTGCATGCATTTTAGCGTCTTTAGTATGATTCACAACTGATGAGTGATGTTTGATTGGCAGCGGGATTGTACATGGGCAAGGCACATGGGGTTAGTGATACAGCTGAGAAGTTGGCAAATATGACTGTTGGTTCCGGCAGAACACTTCCCAGGCAGTCAATGCCTCCACCTATGAGAGCTGGAGGATGGAATGGACGAGCTGACTTGTTTGCTGGAAAATCTCAAGACATTCAGCCCCCACGGACTTATTCCAGGAAAGTGGCAGGATGAAGTAAATCATGTTTCCTTCTGCTGAGTGGCCGCGACAGTTCTAAATATTCTTACATGTGTTTCATCTGGTAGTTAGAATGTTTATGTTCTGTGTGTTGTTTGCTTGTGTCTACTTATGTCTATTGAGTAGATGCAACCATAGTCCTGAACTTGATCTCGAGGAGAGTTGTTAGTTTGGTGAAGCTTTGTGTGATTGTTTGATGTTACCTTAAAAAGCTTTTATTTGATAAATAATCTAAATGTGCTTCGTGGAAGAATATATATTGTTCAATTATAATGGTTGTTTGTTACATAACTTGGATGCTTCGATGGTGGTTTTGAGTCGTGGGTTTTTAAATTACGGAACGTGTGAATTGATATGATTTTAATGCACCGATTGCCTGAATATGGGTCTGAAAGTGACAATAATTCCTAGGAACAATTGAAGTAGACCATTGTATTGCATACTTGTTGGTTACATACTGTAGAATGAACTGATGGACAATCCAATATAAGTTTCCTAATTCGTTCTGAAACTTGCACCGAAACATTGTAGAAGGCAAAGGCATTATTGACCGAGTGATGGTGAAGGGCCGAAGATCAAAGATGTCGGGTAATAGTTCTTAATGATTAATAGGTCTAAACTAATTTTGCTGTTTTACCATTCAAATTTCTTCGAAGATGAAGAAGACGAAGTGATGATTGAAGGCTTAAGAATAAGCCAATAGACTGCGTTGCACTTCATTGATTTGCATGAGAGTTTGAGGTTGAGTAATGAAAAAAAGTAGGGTTTTAGACTTTTAGAGATAAGTTTATATGTTTATTCTTTTGTTTTCAAAATATTGTCCTTTTTGATTCGACACATTGTTTAAGAAAAAGTAATAATTGATTATATTATAAATAGAGTAAGTCTTTTGTAAGACTGTTATACGGATCTTAATTCGTAAGACGAACTCACAACTCAACCTACCAATATATAGTGGGTCAGGTAAATATGATTCGTCTTACAAAAAATATTTGTAAGACCATTTTGCATAAGTTTTTGCCTTATAAATATTTATGAAATGTATGGTTTCCGTTAATGCTCTCGAGTATGTGATCATAATTAAAGTCGGTAAAAAAAGTTAAAGAGTAAAGTAGCAAAAATGTTTTCCTAAAAAAGAGAGATTTGAAATATGACAATTATTTAAAAACTGACAAAAAATAAAAGAAGGATGATAATTTGAAAACAAATGGAATATTATTATATTATAAGAAAATTGAAAGGATAATTCGCAATAGGTTTTACAGTTTCAGTAATTCAGCTCAGTTAGAGTATTATACTTTTAAGTTTTTAATTAAATAAATAGGATTTGGTTTAGACCTAATTTTTTTTTTAAAAAAACTTATCATAGAAGAGGACGGGCCGGGCTGGGTATAATGGGCAAGGAGCAACTGAAGAGTAGTGTCTGAGACCACGGGCATTTGACTTAAGCACTATGTATAGCCCATGGGCACAGGCTCCATGGGTCGGGCATTGACAGACCCTGCTCACCCATAATTGGTAATCTTTGGAAATTATAGTCAACGTAAAAGCTTTTTTGAATCAACGAAAATGAATTCTTCTTTTTGGGAAAATGACTTACAAATCATTTTCCGTAAGTCATTTTCTAAATGTTTAAGCACATCTCTGCTCCTAACACAATTACAAATATTTACATACACGCACAATATTACACACAACAAATAAATTTTTTAGAAATATAAATTGATTCTATGCATATTATTTATAAATTTTAATTTTAATAAATACTCACCACGTTCTAAAATTAGTGTCGACTATATTATTTAAGAACGTCAAACGTTATCCATTTTCTTTTTTAAAACATTTTTTCATATCAATTATCAATTTTTTTTTATTTGTATTTGTGAGATTGAAAAATTATGAACCTTATTGATTTGACACCACTAATGATAAATTGAAAGTCAACTTTAAAAAAAAATAATTGAGGGTTTCTAAAGGAAAATTACTTAATGTTCAACACTATCTTATACTCCCTTCATTCCAGGCAAAAAGTTTCGTTTGAAAGTCAACTTTTTTAAAAAATAATTGAGGGTTTCTAAAGAAAAATTACTTAACGTTCAACACTATCTTATACTCCCTCTGTTCCAGGCAAAGAGTTTCGTTTGAAAGTTAACTTTTAAAAAAAGAAGATACTTTTAGTAATTCATTAATAATAAAATAACACTTTTATGGCGTAATTTTTAAAAATACACTATGTAAGTAAAACATTCCAAAATGAAATAGTGGATTATTTACTCGGAACGGATGGAAGTATTCAATATGAGCATTGATATTAGAATATATTTTTGTATTTATTCATAAATAGTTTTTCGTAACATTTCTGTACATTTGTCACACCTAAAAATGTTTTTGAGCATTTTTTCAAAAGATTTGACAAAAACACCTGAAAATGAAATTTTCAATTTTCCAAAAATTATTTTCCGTAAAACAAACGAGCCTTAACCTAGTCTCCTATGAAGTTCAAAGAAATCCCGTGAACCTCATAGACTCCAAAACATCCAAGAATTAGATTCAATGGTGTCCAAATTAAAAGTTATTTTGTTCAACTTATATGGGGTCCCAACCTAATAATGGATTTTAAGAAAAAATAAACTTGGCTCGTTTTGTTACTTTTGTAGAATCATCAAAAGTACAGAACTATACAAACTATTAGAACGACTTTTTCATTCTTTTACTATGCCTTTTAAGTTCTAACAAACAATTACAACGAGTTTTCTTGAATGGGAGCATGGTCCTAACCCAAAATTTTGGTTCTAGGGTACCAAATAGTCCTATCCTAATCATGTACATGAATAGTCCTAGTTTCGAAACTTGTTTTTGTTTAGCATTGATCTGGTTGTTGCAAATTTTGCGACATCCTTCATCTTATTAAGTGGTTCTCGAGCATCACTTCATTTGAGTCGGTACTCTATAACTTATGAGAATATTCTATGACTGGCACTCATTGGTAATGGAACATCAAGTCAAGAATGACCTAGTGCTCGAGGACAACCAAATATGCTTGTGGTGGTAACTGGTAAATGATTGAGAGAGTAACAAATTTGAGGGTATTGTGTTTTGACAAACCATACATGAAGAATGCTTTTGAACAATGGTGCCAACTCCATTCTTCTCTTAGTAGTAACTATATGTATTACAATGATAAAATATAATTAAATCCAGAGCCAATAATTTCCATTTGGGACCCTAAAAGGGAAAACAAAGCCCCAATTTCCTTTGCATGAAGTGGGTGTGAACTATGACAGAAAACAAAGAGAGAAAGACAACTGAAACTCGAAAGTTAAAAAAACTTTGCCTTGGGGTTACATGGCATTCAAAATTTTATCCTCTAGAACAGATCAATCGCAGGGATAGAATCGTCACCACAAATAATATGAAGGGATGATGGAAAGTCATCGTGTAATGACTTCGCTTCCATTGATTTCTGAGAGCTGCTATATGTTCCGGTTAAAAACTGCCAACCAATCTAGTCTGTTAGAAGTGTATGTTGTATAATTTAAAGGTATTGAGTTTGTATTCGCTCCCTGTTTTGTTCCCACCACTGCTTTGCGTGCACCTCTCCAAATTTTTCACGACTGTGTAAAAGAGGAAAACAACATGAATATCGTTAATATTTGAGTATTGCCAAAACTCAATTCCTGCTTGCGTAAATCATCAGTAATGAATGTTGCGTTACCTAAATCTGACACGCCGCAGCTCCCTAGTGCCGTCTGCCAACTGTCTGATGGTAATGTAGACACCAGGTTCATCTTCCTCTATCCACTCTGACTCGACGTCACTGGCATTGCTAATTGATACCGAAGCCTCATCTCTGGAGGAGGTAGTTGTCCTTGATGCATCCATAGATGACGCCTCACCCTTTGGGCCGCCATTGCCACAAGTACTTGACCCAGCATTGTAATGCTGGTTGCCGCCTGGAACTGAAGAATCAGATGGGAAATAGCCCTTACTTCCGGGATGGTTATAGTAGCTTCTAGGGGTCCAGTCTTTGTTGAGTGATGGAGTCATCATTGGGCTTTCCCTAGCAGATCCAAGCCTTGAATAGGAAGAATCTCTCTGCAAAAGAAGTGTGTTAATTTTCTTCAATGGTCATTCAGAATCATCATACATGGTGATGTATAGTAGTAGTACTCTGTCTGTCCCCCAAAATATAGTCTCATTTGACGAGTTAACTTTTTAAGACTACAGTTTTACTTGCTTGTACCTTCTTCAGATTACACTAAAATTATTACTATTTTTAGGAATGAGACCATCTTTTTGGGACAAACCAACGAGGAAAACCATTTTTTTGGGATGGGAGGAGTAATTTTTATAGAAGTAGGTGTCAGGAGGAAGGGTATTAACCATGAAGAAGTGACTAAGGAAGGTTCACTAAATATATATTTTATCAAAACATAATTCTATTAATATTGACAGAAAAGCAACTACGATTGTAGTTTCACCACTTCCTTAGCAAACCCCCTACGCTTCAATTCAGCAGAAAATGTCCGTGACATGTTTACAGAGTTGTGTTAATGTGTGGATTGCTCAGATCAAGTTTATGCTGACCTGGTCAACTCCGCAAAACAGACAGACTTCAGTTTTGTACCAATAAGAACTGCCCAGGTTACCAGGGCAGGCACACTATCTCTAAAGTCAAAGCAAACATCATAGCACAAAGGAGTGAATAGCACAAAATCAACATGAAAGTTGTAATTGTGGCAAGAATCAAATCTAGTGTGCACATATAAAGCTTGCACAAACTTTCCAGCAGGCCTCTGCGGTGCTACATCGTTATGATATTAAGTTTTCTTATTCTGAACTTGAACTCGTCATAAGTGTGTCATTGATCTTAGAATCCCTCTCTCTAATTTTAAAGTTAATTAGATGTAGAATATCTAAAAGCATAATTTTGTTTACATAAATATACATGGCCTGAAGGCTTTCTGAGTTCTAGTCCTCCAGATGTTATGATATTTACCACTTTCTCTCCATGACTTGAACTCTTAGCTTTCATCTGCTTCAAGTGAAACCCGTCCAAGGAAGAATAATTTCTACTCCCTACATTCCTAATTGAGTGTCCGTTTTTAGTTTTTTGCAAAATTTAAGAAAGATGACTTCTTAAGCCATTTTCGTATGAATGCCCTTAGTGTCCACACTATTGAGTTGCAAGTGCTATCGAGGCATGATATATACTAGGTGAATTAAGTAACTTCATACAAAAAGGGATCTTCATTTAGGAAATTATTTTAAAAAACGAGACACTCAATTAGGGTCGGAGGGAGTAAAATAGATATAATATTCTCTACCTGGTCCTTAGACTGCTCGATTTCCATAGAAATAAAAAGAACAGTTTAATGACCTTACATGTCGTGTATCCAGCTATTCTCAGGCTTTTCAGGAGTGGAAGTTCCATCATTGTTTCAATTAGCCGTGAGAGGGGCTAAAACAGCAGTTTGAGAAGTACAGCAGTCTAGAATGAAAAATGTTAGATGGCATACCCTAAGTCGAAACCTATATTGGAGGAGTGGGCCACCAACCCCTAATGAGTCGAAATTCCTTCTAATGGTTATATCCCACACCATTGAAAAGGGTTTAAAATTATACCACAAAAGTAAGTGTTGGATTCCTTCTATTGACAAGTTATACACGTAAATTGGCAGCATTAACTGCCCAGCAAGACCAGTGAGAAAGACAAAATACACGATGGATTGAATGAATAGAGTATATAAAGAATGCAAATTACCCCATCCTCAGACCGTGAAGGCGTGTTAAGAGCTTGGCGATTGAATCTCTGAACATTGTAGAGCTCCATTATTCGGTCGTAATTCTCACCCCACCATCGTTGAGCTTGCCATTTATTGAACATTTCCCGGCTTCAAAAATTTAAGCATTCAAGAAAGATCAGCAAGTTGTATAGAAGGAACCAAATGCAACTGAAACACAAAGATATCTAGTGCTAGTTGGCACTTTAAAGGCACATTTCATCCATATAAAGAATTTGGTTTTAAGGAGGCCATTTGTCAGACAAAGCTCGCAAATTTTATAAGAGGCTTTATAAAGAGGATTAGTTGATTCCCATATTATACTAAGAAATTGTATGATCAACCTCTATGGAAACCTACTTTTGGATCAGTCAAAACATAGGAGAAATGCCTCAACTTTACAAGGAATGAGCCTATGGCAAGGGTAGACGGGACAGAAAACCCAACATGTCGTGAAATGTGTAAAGGAGAAAAGTAGACCAGGAGTAGGCCAGTTAAGGGACTGAAATGCATGGCAAACCAGCAATGAAACTATAAAAGGAAAAGTATAGAGGGAAGGAAATCTTTCAACAATTAATCTCAATAAAGTTAGGATTTAGCAAATGACACAATTAATGCGTACTTGAAGCGTATTCGTTTGAGATCATTCCCCCCATTAGGCAGAGAAACAAAAGTAATTTGAACACCAGGCTCCACCTGCGCCATCCATTCTTTTGGCTCATCCTCGTCCTCCAACACCACATCACCCGACTGCGCCGAAACAGATTCTAATCCTCCAGGAGTACGGTCACCTCTCATTGCCCCAGTAAATCTTGAGTCGTATCCCCTTGTTGGGTGATGACTCATGCTGGTAAAGTCCCACGCAGGAGTTGAACTAGAGCTTCCAGTTTGCAAGTAAGGGTATGGTACCCCTTCTGAAATGGTATCAAAGTCGGGGTATGGTCGGTGTCCTTTCTTGTAGCCGCTGGGGGGCTTGCCTTTATAAGCACCAGAAACTTTCAATGCCATATCTTTGATCTGCACATATTTGAGATGGAATGTACTTAGGATCGTAACTATTCATGAGATAATTCCTTCTAATTCTATATGCACCTATAGCTTGAGGTACAATGGAAGATTAAAAGCAAAAGGATGTGACAAATTGGACACAATGAGGACAACAATTGAACAAACTATTCTTAAATTTCAACTGTACTTTAGGTCAATTTGATGTGCATCTGACTTATGACCTTATATCTGATATTAACTTTGAAAGCATCAATTGAAGAACCACCAATAAAGGATAGTTGAAGGAATCTAAGAATGCTTTGTCAATATCAAAGCACACAGAAGAAAGGTATATGCGATAGGAAAGTGGCATGACGTGCCTAAGGCTATCCATTGGTTTGTATGTTTACCAGCAACATACCACTGAGGCAAAAGTAGTGATTTTCCATGCGACGAGTCATGGAGGCTGTCTCGGGTATATTCTCACTTATCAATTTTTCACTTTGACGTGTCAAAGAGACCAAGCCAATGATATACTTGAATGATCAGTAATTTGTCCCTGACGTGGATACAGCATTGGAAGGAAAGGAAGAGAATACTATTAAAGAGGGGGACTGGAATAAAGTCGATTGCAAGGGGCTAGCGCTATCTTATGGTGTTGCTGGGATAAGATTTGTCAACAACATTGTCTTCAACACTAAAAGAATTATGAGAAGTCGCTATCAAATCATTTGTACGGTTGTACCTCAAGAAGGAAATATTTAACTTCAGAAGTCTGAACTCTAAGAGGTATAAAATATTCTTGATCATCAGTTGAGTGACTATACCAACGTTCTTTAGGAATTAAAGAATCATAGTGTCAAAGTCGAGGGATGAATATTAAACAGTAATTTTGCGGTGAATGGACAACAAAAGCAAAATGGTTCTTTGTTTGGTCGAGGTTCAAGTGGTCGTGGAAAGAAAAAAAGGCTTCCAAGGACAAACGAATGAATTCCCATGAAAAATTACAGTCCATAGATGCAAGCAACTCATGGACAAAGTGGAAAAAGACTTAAATTCTGAAGATAAAATGCCCACAAAGGCAAACAATTTGGGTGGTTTCAATAATAGTGGTGAGGAACTATTCTCACTTGCAGGTGATGTTGACTTATGAGGTAACTGGAATATTGAAAAACTGAAGTCGAAACATGAAAACCAGATTGCGTTTGTTTCTAAAGTTGAGAGTGTTGATGTCAGAAAATTTTGTTCTCGAAGCAGTTCAGGGATGAGCTAACGAGCTGGTTCAACTCATGCTATGATCAAGTTTAAGCACACTCTTGGATGCACACCCATGGTGGGTTTGGTAGTGTCATTGACTTTCATCCCAGATGGTGATTTATAGTTATATGTCAAATCCTTATTGCATTTGAGATTTCTATTCAAACCATGACTACTAGCTAATATATAAAAGCGAGTGAGGTTGACCCTTCAATAGTGTTAATACAGCCTCATGGTGTAGTATTGATCCTTGTATTCAAGTTTATTAGAGAGCTTTGAGTAGCGTAGTAGTTGGAGATGCATTAAAAGTTTCTGTAATCTTTCCATCTTTTTATTGCCAAATGACGGATTTTAACTATGAACATTTCTGAGAATGAATTGCTTTACTTGTGATCTTGATTTAATTTAACTAAATAAATATATATTTCTAATCATCATCTCTTTAATCATCAACACGATAGATCTTTCTACTTTTGGCATGCATCTGAAAATATTTTGATCTAGAAGTTTCTTGGTCTTCACAATCAAGTGTCACTCACTTTTTCATCCCTAATTAGGCCTTACCAAAATCAAGTCACTGACAATTGACCAATCAAACAATTTTGCCCTCCCTGCAGGATTGTTTTTTGGAATAGCCTTGGTGAATGGATGGGTAGAGTGGGTCGACAATAGACAAGAATTCAATAGTGGGACACATAAAAGGACATATGTATTTCTCTTTTTCCCAACATGTGTGTCTTGTCCTTTCACTAAGATATCCACTTGTGCCTGAGTGGAATATAGTTTACTTCAATCCATCACTTACCCTATTCTCATTTTCTTCCAAATATTTGACCAAATCAAAGCATCTCCTACGGCCTTCCCGCCTAGTTTTAATGCACTCCCTAGGTGAAAAATAGAATCCCCCCTTTTCTCTATGTACTTTTTACTTTCTCTATTTCATCTATCCCTATGAGTTTTATCCTAGTAAGATTTGATTTACCGTGAATTTACACTTTAGGTTGAGGACTCTCTACTTTGGGGCTACCATATTTCGCTGTAACTACGTTTTTTTAAAAAGAAAATTAGGGATGAAAAATTAGCTTCGGATGAAGAAAGAAACATTTTCAAGTACTGTGATAGTGATCAACCTAGGAAACATTCTCATCTTTGGAGGAGTTAAGGTTCCTTCTCAAATGACAACAATATCATTTCTTTCAGAAATAAGAATAAGTGTTCATTTTGTTTATGGGGATAAACACACATCTGTGAAGGTCTCTTGTAAGACGGTTTTATGGATCTTAATTCGTATGACGAAATCCCACTCTCTCACACAGTGGGTCTGAGCAAAGAGGATATGTCTTATAAAAAATATCTGTATCACCGTCTTTCCTAAGTTTTTATCCACGCATTTTGAGCGAAGAGTGACTGAAGACGGTAAGCATTTCTTTATTAAAGATTTGCATGCTCATAATGAAAATTCTGAAGAATAGGTATTAATGAAGTGAAGATCTCATATATGCATAGAGTATAATTAGAAATCTTTAACCTATAGTAGCCTCTCTATACACACTCACTTATGTCATGGTTAAAAGCACCTACTTTTTCATCAATACATAGAAATAAATGTTTGCAACTTGATACTGACTCATCTACGACCCCAAATTATATATAGGCAACAAACACTACTAGAGTTTAAATCTGGTTGACAGGTCTATATAGCTGTATAGCTGCCTTTCAAACATTTAATTTTGAATCAAATCTATATACAATTTTAAATCTCAATGTCGCCAAGATAGTTGTTGAAACTGACGAACCCCAAAACTGAATCAAACTGAAACAAATCAATAAACTTGGTTTGATTTTCCAAATTAAAAGGGTTAATTTATAAATTTGGGAAACTGCTTGATTCATATGATTTAGAATGTCAAACCATGATTCTCTAAATCGAACCGAATCAAACCAATTAACAAACATTAATTTTTCAACAATTACCAAAGTGCATGTGTTATCTTTTGTAATAAAACTATAAGTAACTTGATTCTAAAACAGGTTTGGTTGGTAAAAGATAATATTAATTGAGAAAATTGCAGCCAAATAATTTAGTGGATTTTTTCAACTCCACGACAATATTATCAAATCCCTAAAGTCAACTTTAATGCATCATTTAATAAGGGGATGTATCGTTTGATATCAGGCCATGCATCATTTTGAAACCACAATGCATGAAAATAAACTTTAACAGTTTGATTATATTATCATAAACTAAAACGATTGAAAATCCACTAAAGTAGACAGCTCGTTTCGACTGATATTAATAGTAATACACCCTCATCCGTGATCAATAGCTTCAACTGGCAGTACTTGTAGCGAGGCTGGAAGCCTGGAACCACATTAGATTCACAGAGTCTCGGTTTAAAACTTTTGGATTATGTTACAGTTTTAAAAAAATAAAAAATAATTCACATCATCATTTAAAAACTTTATACTAATATAACAGATTACACCAACCAATAACAGACAGTCTAAAATTACTAAATATTTTACTAGTGAGAGCATCACTAATGCAGATGTAGAGGTCGAAACTAATTGAGTGCCACCTAGGATTAACATCTTAAAAAAAAAGTGTTCAATGCAACGTGGAGAAGCGTTGTGACTTGTGAATACGACGTGTCAACATCTTTTTTTTACATTCTCGATGAATCTCTCAATTTTTTGACATTCTACTTAAACGAGGTGAATACATCATCACATTATCTTATTAAAAATAACTCTTTGCTTTTTTAAAAAATATTGTTTATCGATTCTCACTTTAGCCTTGGGAGTGTGGGACCCATGCAACATGATCAAACTATCTTTTAGTTAAATATTAGTTTATACTCATGCAATGCACGATTCGAATAATATTTTTGTTTGTAAAAACTAATTATTATAAGATGATTTTCTAAACTTGTTATAAAATAATGTAAATATTGAAATTGATCAATGAATAGGGAATTGAAAGATTTACGAGGAAATTTTCTGTACGAAAAGAACTTAAGAAAAAAAGTAATTAATAATTAATGGATATAGATTAATTAGTAATTTTCTGGTGAAATTGATAATTTTAACAAAAAGTCATCATGTGGCAGCAGTATCATCTGTTAGTATTAATTAATAAGAATTAAACATTCATCAATCTTTTTTAGACAAACGGCTTTTTGAACATGACACCTAGACAACCAAAGTCTAGGTAAATCATGACAAATGTTCTGATTGACAAGTGTCATGATCTAATGGCCGATTGTGTAAACAAATCCTACACAGTCAATGAATGAAAACTTTATCAATTAATAGTCAATAGATATATATTAATAGATTTTTTTAAACATAAATTTGTCCCGTAAATAAATTATATAAATAAAATAGTAGAGAAATGAAAATTGATGACAATCGAAGAGTTTCAGTCAAATTAAACTTGTATAAATTAAATGGAATACACTCTAGTTTTAAATTAAATTATATTTGACAAAAGAAAATTGTTTTCTTATTTTATAAAGATTTGACTCACGACAGTAATTTCACCAAAAGCTGTCATGTGGTAGGAGAAGTTCTATTTTAGTAATAGTTAGTAGAATAGATTGAAATTGATCCTTCCAATAGGAAATTGAAAATTTTGTGTATGACTTTTTTGTAGACAAAAGAACTTAAAATATGAAGTAATTAATAAGTAACAGATATAGATTAATTAGTAGTTTTTCTGATGAAATTGATCATTTTAATTGAAGCCGTCTTGTTAGCAATGACATCTATTAGTAGTAATTAATATTAAATTTTCATCTATCTGCGGTGTAGAATATTTTTTATACAAACGACATTTGAACACTACACGTAGACAACCAAAATCTAAATAAATCAAGATAAAAATTGTGATTGACATATGTCATGATCCAAGAACCACTTGTGTAGAAAAAATTCTACACCATCGGTTGATAAAAAATTTACTCAATTAATAATGAATAGATATAGATTAGTGGAATAAACAATTAACATAAAATTGTCCCCTCAATAACTTGTATAAATAAAATAGTATAAAGAGATGAAATTGATGGAAATTGAAGAGCTTCTGTCAAGTTAAACCAGTATAAATTAAAGATGATAAAATTTGGTTTAAAATTAAACTATACTTAAAAAAACAAAAATAAAATATTATCTAATTTTATAGAAAATTGACACATGGTAGCCATTTTACAAAAAAAAACTATCATGTGACAATAATAGTTTCTATTTTAATAATAATTATAGATAAATAAATATATAAAAATTACCACACGTGACAAATATCGATTATTATTCACAACCATTTAAGATTAAATACAAAGTTTATTTGTCATGATCCAATAGCATCAAAGAGTGAAAAAAAAAGTAGTCATTTGGTATCAATGCATGCAAACAATAACACTAAATAGGGTAAACATAAAAGTGGACCCCACAGTGGCACGGCAAAGGGCAATAGCATAGGTTTATATTGGGGGGCCTGAAATTTTTTGATTGTTGTTTCACGAATAAGGAAAAATGGAGTTGGCAGTGACAGAAAAGCAAAGCAAAGCAAAGCAAAAAGAAAGAATAGAGTGAAGCGGAGGAGAGACTAGTAACAGCACAGCAGGAAGGAGTAGGTGTAGGATTAGAACCTGCGCCGTCAGGCTTTTGACGGCTTCTTTTGTATTGGGCGTCCCACGCGCTCCTTCCTCTTCACCTCCCTCATCCGTTTGTTGCTTCGAACAGGTAATACAAGTCAACATTTTTCCCCCTCCTCTACACTTGCTTACCCTTACTTTCTCTTTATTCCACTGCACACACAAAATCAATCACAAACAAAACATTATAAATTTCTCAACATTATAAGAAAACTAATAAGCAATTAAACCAAGGCAAACATTCACTAAGAGATTTCTATAAATTTCCAAATTTTAACTGCAATTGGTACAATATGTGCAGCATCTGATGCAAATGAAATAAAGCAGTAAAGAAATCCGGTAATAGAAATGCTAAAAGTGATTTCATGTACTCCCTCCGTCCCAAAATTTTTATCTTTTTTTTTTTTTTTTCGTTCATTCCAAAATAATTGTCATGTTTAAAACTTTCATTATATGCTATATACATATGAGTTTTAAAGTAAACTACATATCAAACTAATATTAATAATCAAGTCAAATGTGATTTCTTAAACCGTGTGCCAGGTCAACACAAACGATGATTTTGGGATGTACGGAATACTTATTTTTCAAACAAAAATGCTAGATTTATAACTATTTCTACAACTATACGATAATGAAAATCAAATAGTTGTGAACCTAATACTGATGCAAAGTTGTCTTTTGATCTTCATTAAAGCTCAATTGTAACAATACTTCCAGAATTAATTGTAAACCTAACATTTTTCTTGAACTTTACTCCCTTCCTCCGTCTGTAAATGAATGTAAATTAAGAAAACTGAATTTTTGGGTATTTTAGTGGCATTAATGCCTTAATTTCCACATTTAAGTTTATTTAAGGACATGATATGTGACAAAAAGAGAAAGGGAATAATATCGTCTTATAAAATATGATTGATTCAAATCAAATTTAGTTTGAACTGAGGAAATGATTTTGCTTAGTATAGAAGGGGAAGAATATTCTTCGATTTGGTAACACTTAAAAAAGAAGAAAAAAGGAACAAACAAACGGAAACTGTGTTTCGGCCCATTTCATTTTCTTGGGACTAAGAAAAGGCAAAAAAGAGAAAAAGAGAAACGAGGCATATAGCTAACTTCGGGATCAGAACTAGAAAATGCTTTATTTTAATTATTGAACGGGCAAAGTTCCGTGGTGGTCTCATGTGTGCGTGCTTTAATCTACAGCCAGAGAGACCACAACAAAGACCGAATAAATAAAGATCCCAAAGATTTTGTTCAACAGAGACATAGAGCCGAAGTTTCTGACGGATAAAAAACAATTGAAATTTATTTATTTATCAATAAAATCATCAGCAGCTTTTTCAATTGGAGTAATTCTTACGTCATCTTAATTCGTAAAACGAAACCTCGTCTCTATCCCAAGTCCCAACCCAATTCAATCCATTGCAAACACACGGTATATCCGGTAAAAAGAATCTTTCGTATAAAAAAAAATATTCTTAGTCTTACCTAAACTTTTGTATTTCTTTTATTCCTATCAATCACATCATTCATGATGCTGGAGTGCAAATGTGTGCAAATGTGTGCAAATGTTATTAATACTCCATTTGATTCCTATATTTTTATATTTTATAATTATAATTAAAAAACATATGCAATAAATGTTTATTTTTGAAAAATAGTTCGTTCAACTCAAAAGATTAACTGGATAATAATTTATGAACACGAGATTAATTTATGACGTGATGCTCGAGAGTCGAGAACTAAGTTGAAGAACGAGCGAGGGGAAGGCTGAGAGTGGGCTTTAAATGTGAGAGGAGAGAGAGTTTTGTGGAAGGGCGATGATCAATCGCTGTAGAAATGAATGCGGGAGTTGTCGATTGATGAAAGCGTTTGATGGATGGACAAACAGACAAAATGCAGACCAATTCTTATACCATTACTATTCGATAACGACTCACCTCTATAACCAAACAACTCTTTCTCTCTCTCTCTCTCTCTCTCTCTCCAAACTTAAAACTACTCCATAACAGAAGTCTCCAACCTCTTCAGTCCCCCATACCAGAAACAGTAATCACAAAAAACAGATTCCACGTATCTACGAAGAACACAGCTCAACTCGACCTTCGTCTCGAACAAAAAGCAATTAATAGAAATTTACACAGTAGAAAAATAAAGGCAAGAGAAATTAATGTTATTAAAGCAAATCACATACCTAATCAAACAGCTCAAAAGTTCGAACTGCCGATATCACCATAACTGCATTATCCGCAGTTTTATAGATTGACTAACAGTATTGTGCGAAACCATGGACTGCTTCACAGTATCTTTTTACCGGTAAGTTCGGAGAGAGAATATCTTCAATGACGGAGACTTTTCGAGAAATCTGCAGAAGAAAATATTCTTCGAAAGGACTACGGCCGACCGGCGAGTCACCGGCGATATTCCCGGGACGAACTTGGAATTGATTTGGTTGTGTAATTTGCGAAAACGTAACGTGTTTTTTTCGAATCCAGGTTATACGTAATACGAGAATTTTTTTTGCAAGGAAACAAAATTTGTGATAAACAGAAGAGACAACAAAAGGGAACATCTCTCTGTATTTATAGAGGGGATTGACGGCCCGTCATCTTTCGTCGTTATTAAACGGAAAGCGTGTTTACTATTACTGTAGTAGCTAGAACAATAACAGTAAAATGGTATCAATATTTTTCTTTGTGGGGACACAACAGTTGTGCTATACTGTATGAATAAATTGTCTCGAGAATTAAGGACATTATGGACCTACCCGTCTAGATGATGGATTTGGCCTGGTAAGTAGGCCACGTGTTGATGTTTTATTGGATTTCAACAGTTAAGTTAGATTAAAATGATTTTAGTACTTTTTTTTAATTTTAAAAAAATGTGTTTTTGAATAAATAAACTGCCATCATCATTTATTAATTATTTTTAAGATTATGATTACCCATGTTTTGAGGGGGAAAATTGATCATGAACATCATTTTTTTTGGCGGCATGATTTGGTTTATATATACTCTCATCCAAAAAGTATTGCCCATATTTACTTTTTTCGTCTTTCCTAAAATAATTATCTTATTTAAAACTTTTTTTTCAGGATAATATTTTAATTACTTTATTTTTATTTTTTCATCGTATTTTAATTATAAGTCACATACACATAAGTTTTAAAGTAAACTATACATCAAACTAATATTAATAATCTAATCAAATATTTTTTCTTAAATCGTGCGTCAATTCAACCAAAACGATAATTTTAGGATGAAGGGAGTATATTTTTTGGTAAATTATATTGAAACTAAGCAAAGTTATCCTAAAGAGGTGGTCTCCTGTAAGACGGTCTTACGGATCTTTATCCGTAAAACGGATCTATCCAGGCTAAATGGGTCAAAATTCAGAAATCTCAATGAAACCCCTTAGTTTTTAAAAATTACAGCGCCACCCCTTATATTTATATATACAGAGTGTCACTTTTTACTATTAACAGTGTCACTTTGTAGTATAATAAAATGTGTCACTTTTGGCCTTAGAAGTGTCACTTTGCATTTTTAATGAAAATTATATTTTTTCCCTAAAAAAAGTGTTACTTTTTGGGCTTAAATATATCACTTTTAGTTTTAAATGTGTTACTTTTACTTTAAAAAGTGTCAATATTTTATAAATAAAAATCATTACATTTGACATTAAAGTGTTATTTTAGAGTCCAGATCTCCTGTACCACTTGTGTGTACCACTGATGTACCACTTTTCATCTCAACCATTGTATCTCAATCATTACATCTCAATCAATGGTTAAGATGAAAAATGGTACACCAGTGGTACACACAAGTGGTATAGGAGATCTGGACTCGTTATTTTATACCATTAAAAGTGTCACTTTTTAGCATTAAATGTGTTACTTTTGACCGAACAAGTGTCATTTTGTCTTATAAATAAAAATCGTTATTATTGACCTTAAAAATGTCACTTTTTAGCATTGAAAATGACACATTTTAGTATTAAATGTGTCATTTTTAGCAGTCAACGTTAGTTTTTAAGTGACACTTTTTAGTATTAAATGTGACACTTTTTAGTATTAAATGTGTCACTTTTTAGTATTAAGAGTGTAACTTTTTAGTATTAAGAGTGTCACTTTTTGGTATTAAATGTGTCACTTTTTAGTATTAAGAGTATCACTTTTTAATATTAAGAGTATTATTTTGTACTTTAATGAGAATTATAATAAATTTCCCTTTATAGTGTCACTTTCAACCATAAAATATGTCACTTTTGTCTTTTCAATATGTCACGTTTGGCTTTAAATGTATCATTTAGCATTTCGTTAAAGTCCATTAGGGTCCGTCAAGTATTCCAATGCAATTGATGCTAACGGAGCTGACAAATGATTAAACTGTAAGGCGTGGGAAACATAAAAATTTCGACGACAAACCTTGAAAATGCAGGGGCACCGGAGCAAAACGATACATCTCGCCAATAAAACTTACGAAGACCAACGCACTAAATTCTAAACCTTAAGTGTTTCACAGTGACCCATCTCAACTGATTCTTTTTTGTCAATTCTTGTAACATATTATTTATTTATTATTTATTATGACCCATAAATTTCTAAATGGGGCTCCATCTTACGGATTTACGATTTGTAAGACCGTCCTACGAATTTAGGATCCGTAAAATCGTCCAATACAAGTCTTTGCCTATCCTAAAATATTCTAAACTTAGCTTTGAATAGAAGAAGTTTAGCAATACAATAAATTCAACTATCACCCCTTCTGGTTTGGCTTACTTTACAATGAAGACCCTTGTGATAATTGGATCCGAGCACTTCCATTGAGTGCATGGTAATTAATATATCATGCATGTTTCGTCTAGGAAAAAGCAAGCTTATTCTGGGTTTAAAAAAAGTAAAATTTCATTTTCTAATGTATAAATTGCATATTTGAAATATTAACTTATCTTTTCGCAATATTTGAAAATTTCCTACTTTATAATTGCACAAAATCAAAAGACCACATTTGTAAGGATAAAATTTCTATGTGATCAATAGACCATATGATACGACATATATGTTGTTGTGGTCCTTGTGGCGACATTATTTACTGCACTTGAAATCTGATTGGAATATGTAACATGTCTTATTCTAACCAGGAAATACCCCTACAAAATAGTAATTTAAGATTAACTTATAAATTTGCTAACACATTAATTCAACTAAAGACTCAAAAAATAATACTCCCTCCGTTCCGGGTAAAAATTCTTCGTTTGAAAATCAACTTTTTTAAAAAATATCACTTTTATACCTTAATTTTGAAAGTGAACTATTTAAATAAAACATTCAATAATGAAATAATGTACTATTTACTCGGAACTGATGAAGTATTAATTATAATAAGCTTATGAACCTCATTTAAAATATACTCCCCCTGTTTCGGACAAAAATTCCACTATTCCATTTTGAAATGTTTCATTTAAAGAGTTTATTTTTAAGAATTAAGAAATAAAAGTGTCATTTTATTACTAATGAACTACTAAAATTGTTATTTTCTTAAAAAGTTTGACTTTCAAACGGAGACTTTTTGCTCTAGACGAAGAGAATAATATTTTACGATGATGTTTTATGATTATTGCTTTTTAATCATTGGAAGTTAATACAGTAAAAAAAGGTCATCTTAAAAATAAGTAGGGTAAATTACATCATTAGTTCCTAAACTTTGTGAAAGTCTATTAGCAATCCATGTACAACATAAATACACGCTACAAACTAAAAATTGCATATTTTGAACACCGGTGGTCTCTGAGATTGACGACGTTCGAAAAACAATCGTTAAATGATCACGTGATTATCACATGATCAATTTGTAATGGTAAAACTGAAAAATAATGATTAATTTGTCATTTAACTTACAAATGAGAAAACAAATTATAATTGTCCAAACTTTAGGGTGGTAAATTTAAATTTATCATTTTCTTTTGTTCAAAGTAGCGTCTTCTTCTCCCTCCACTGTTACTTGAACTTTTTCATTCTTGAACTTTTTCATTCTTTTCATTTAGTGAGTGCTTTCAATCTTTAAGATTATGATCTAGGTTTAATAAGTCAGTTTTTTGTTCTCAAAACACTCAAAAAACCCTAACCTTAACCTTACAATCATCTAGATCTCAGCCCTTCTCAACCATCAAAATATGTATTCTTCGACCATTATTGGTAATGCCACCGCTGCCAAGAATGTGATGTTGCACAACTTCATGATTCGTCAAACAGGTGCACAGAAACAAAACAAGAATATGGTACGAGAATTTATACTCCTCAACTTGAAATTTTCTCTCTAAAATGTATTCTTGTTTCTGGGTTTGATTCAATAATGCAAGATAAAATGAAGAGAGCTCAAGAAATTGAAAAAAAAAATTGGTCTGAAATTTTGTCTCTCCAAAAGAATAGATGGATTGATTTGTGAATAATGAAAAGGGAGGGAGATTATATGTGATTTTGAATAGTGAAGAGAGACATTGACATCTAACTTCTAACCACCTTCATCATCTCCTCCCGCTCTCTCCTCTTTCATACTCCTTCCGATGATATTCTGTGATTTGTGAAGACAAAACGCATATTTGGGCCACTGTACTTTTTCAAAAATTACAATTAGACCACTGAGACGTCAAAATTTTCGGTGCGGCCACTCTACCAGACTTATCTTGCATGCTAACCCTATTTTTGGATGGACGTTAAGTTTAACCGTTAAGTTATGTTAAATACCTATTTTCCCTCGTCTTCTTCATCATCACCCTCTGCGATCAATTAAGGAAAAAAAAATCTCAGCCCTGTCATGCTCTCTCTTCCTTCGTTCCAGCACCCCCACTAATTCCATCTCTGAACCCCAAATCTGAAACACAGATCTCCCTCCATTTGTTCTTGGTCTACCCATTAACCCAAATTTGAGAGAAGTTTTGGAGAGAGAGAGAGGGGCAGTCATGGCGGAAGAGGAAGACCTCACCCATAAACAAGAATTTTTAAAAAAATACCACTGTAATTTCATATCTTCATTGAAGAAGTTTTATTTTTTAAAAAAGAAATGTCTCCATAGCTGTGCATGGTTGACGTTTTCTGGGAATATCAATTTAAAAACTTGACTTTCATGTTGAAATCGTAACATTTACAAATCAGTGTGAGATTGAAGCTACTGATCAAAATACAGGTTTTTTTTGTTCGATCATTCCCATTTGTTCATATGAACATACAAATTTATTAAGTTATCGCTCTGAGATCTTCCTTCTCCTTCAGTAATTTCACACAAAGCTCTGACATGGAAGAAGGTTTTGCAATTTCCGCCATCAAACTACGCCTGGAATACGATCATCGCACAATCAACACGCAGCTTCAATTCATCAATGTTGATCCATCAAAATTGTTCGTGAAATGAGATTCAAATAACGGTTGATTGGTCAATCGGATCGATCCTTCCAACACATGAGCATGGATACACAACGGCCTAGTATGTATAGCCTTGATTTTTGCTGCTTTATCATGGACGAACACCTGTTTCCGAAACTGTTTCTTCGGCGAGAATGAGATGATGGTGAGGTCTTCCAATTCCGCCATGGTTGCCCCTTTCTCTCTTTCCAAAACTTCTCTCAAATGCAGGTTAATGGGTAGACCAAGAACATATGGAGGGAGATCGGATCGAATCGAATGGAGAAGTCTTTGGAACGATAGGAGCAGGAGATGAGTGGGCGATTTTGGCAGAAGATGGAGCAAGAATGAGGTCGGCGATGGGGAGAGAGAGAGCTCGGAGAAGGAGGAGGCTAGCTAGCTGTTTCTCTGGCGAGAATGAGACGATGGAGAGGTCTTCCACTTTCGCCATGGCTGCCCCTTTCTCTCTCTCCAAAAGTTCTCTCAAATTTGGGTTAATAGGTAGACCAAGAACATATGGAGGGAGATCTGGGTTTCAGATCTGGAATAGGAGCGTAGGAGCGAAGATGAGGCGATTTTGGCAGGAGATGGAGCAGGAAGGAGGTCGGCGATGGGGAGAGAGAGAGCTCGGAGAAGGAGGAGGCTAGCTAGCTATTTTTGGAATCTAGGATTTTTTTTTCCTTAATTGATCGCAGTGGGTGATGATGAAGAAGATGAGGGTAAAATAGGTATTTAACATAACTTAACAGTTAAACTTAACGTCCATCCAAAAATAGGGTTAACATGCAAGATAAGTCTGGTACAGTGGCCGCACCGAAAATTTTGACGTCTCAGTGGCCTAATTGCAATTTTTGGAAAAGTACAGTGACCCAAATATGTGTTTTGCTATTTGTGAATAATGAAGATGAATCTAGAACTGGGTCTCTTTGTGTTGATTCATTATGAGGTAAAATTGGGTGTTTTGTACTTTCGTTGATTCTTTCGGTGTGGACTACCTCCACCAGTTTCTCCATCTTCGCCACCACCGCCGAATGCCATTTCAGTTAACAAGAACATTAATGAACAGATCCTGGGCTCAATCTAGTTTAGTATCAAGGTCTGCCAATCGTCGTCTTCTCTCTCTCTTGATTTTGTGAGGTTTGGTGATTGAAATCGAGCTTCGGGTTTTGGTGCAATTTGTGGTTGTTTAGAGAGAGATAGAGAGAGAAAGGTCGGTTAAGAAATGGAGAAGAATGTGTGGGTTGGTGGTGGGATCTGGGTTATGTCGATGAGATTGATGGTGGTGGCACTCCTAGACTCATGGTTACTTTTACTTTTAGATTTTTATTTCTTTTTAATTTTTAAAAACTAGTTTAGAAAAGAGAAAGAAAACATAAATAAATAAGTTCTCCATTGGTAAATATCTATGTTGTAAATTACTAATTTACCCTTAAGAAAATCCTCACGTAGAGTGCATATGTTCATTTAAAGGCAAAAAGCTAATGGCGTTTAATGGAAGGACTACCAGTGTTAAATATATGCATTCTTTCGTCTGAAACGTGCATTTGCGTTATACAAGGACTGCTAGTGGACTTTCACAAAGTTCAGGGAAAAATGGTGTAATTTGCCCAAAAAAATATTTAGAATACAAACAAAGATTATTAGGTTTAATTTTGCCAGTTAAAATCATATATTGAAACATTTGGCTTCAATCATTCTATTGCAGCCTGCATTAGTTCCTTTCAAACACCTTAAAAGGTAGGTGTATAACTTAACACTTAGATTTCTTAATTAAATTTAATTAGTGGAATAATATAATATTTATCTGTAGGCTCAAACTGATAAGGCAAGAGGAGGATGAATATCCTTCTCAAAACTGAAGGGTTTGTTTTAGAAATCTTGTCAAAGTTGCAGCGAAAATATTATTTGTCAACTGGCCGATGGTGTCAATCAGTTGATGCAAAGTTGAAGGTTTTTGCTGGCTGATTGATGGTATTAATAAAAATCCTTTTAAAAATAATTTGATCATTTTTATCAAAGGCAAAAATTGAAGAACAAGTTATATCATTAGTCAAAGTATCTGATGTAAAGATTTACCGTACTTAAGTAGAATGAAACTTTTGAAGTGTTAGAACAATCAGTCAAACACACAAAGTTAATAAATAAATGACACAACATATAAAGTGGTTCATAGTGTAAACTGCTATGTCCATTACCAAGTTGGTTAGACTTAATTTTTGAATTGCACTAATTTTATTAATAATCCTAAATGATCACTAATGGATCAAGTGTACAATAAAGATGGTAGATGATGTTTGAGAAACAATCACACTCATGGGTACAATCAAAGATTCCTCAAAAACTAAATAATTGGGAGGAATTAATTACATAATGACTGAAAACAAATACTCTCTTCGTGCTGATAAATGTTCATAGTGGACAAAACACAAAGATTAAGAAATATAATTAGTGATGTGTAGTAAAATATATTGTGATAATAATACACATTATACACACTCTCTCTTTCATTAATTATGTACTTATTAAACTCACGATGTGCAATAATTATAGTATTAAATGAAAGGATATATTGGAAATAATTGTAGAAAATTTGTACACCAAAAGTTTTTAGGAATATTAGTTGTGACATCCCAAAATAAAAAGTATAAACATTTATCCGGGACGGAAAGAGTACTAGCAGAAATAATAAGTAATTAAAGCTATCTAATAAATGCTATAGGCTGAGGCACTTCAAGTTTGAGAGTAAATGCTTGAAAAATATTAAATGCTTCATTATTTTCTTTAGCTTGCTTCAATGACTTTAAATAGAGAGACTTGATTTTCAGATAGTTGGATTGAATGTATTATGCCATCTCATATATTACTAACTATTGTTAATTAATACCATAATTTAAAAAAGAGTTAATCGCACCATTTGACCCTTGACTTTTGGTCATCTTTATACTTAGTCACTTCATACTTTTTTGTCAAAATTAGGTCTTAAGAGTATGAAATTTTCACAGTTGCGGTTCTTTTGATGGATGTTATTAAAAAATATCTTTAAGTTGCCAATGTACATTTAGTAAGGGTTAGAAGGAAATTTTTATCAAATCTAACATATATCACAATTTGCAATCGAGTCCCTAGGGTTTGAAACTAGACCACAAGACCTTCTTCCCCAAATATTGTGGAAGGGGATCGATACCTCCTCTCCTCAAACCCATCATATTTTTCAATCTTGATCTAGTTTACTGACATAGTGGCGCACCAAACAATACGCAATTTGGTAGTCACAACAATTTCTACTGATGTGCCCAGCCCAAATCCGGTCATGAGCACGGCATGAGCGACCATCACATGCCAGTCACGGGGTCGGTCAGAGTGGGACCTACCAAGCTTAGCGGACAAAGCTAGCAAGGTATCGAGCAATGAACAATACAACTTCCGTCTAAATCTGGCCGGGCACAGGCCTTGCCTGCCCAACTAGGAGCCATGCCCGGGGACTATACTTACATCAGGCAAAAAATCAGACACATCTTGTCCAAGCCTGGCCGGGCATATGCCTTGCTCGCCCGACCAGAGGCCATGACTGGGATCTACATTTGTCTTCAATAGATTTGCATCATATGGCTAGGGAGAGCCTTGCTTGCCCGGGCAAGCATCGAGTAGGAAACCTCAGAAACTTGCTCTCCAAGACAGGTCAAAGGTTTCCTTACCCGTATAGGGCACTTGCCTAATCTGTTCCTACAATCTCGCGGCCAGCCGCCTATCACACCTAAAATCTAGGGATTCTCTCCTAATCCTACAAGATAACTAAGACAGTGAATCCTAAACAGATTCAATGACATCGGGGGCTTATAAATATCCCTTCATAAACCATATTCAAGGTACACACTCATCAACGAGCAAAGGGATGCTCATGCTTAAGACCTCAGGGTCCAGCTGAACCACCAGCGAGAAAACGGTCAGGGAAGCCAAGTAAGCTTGCTCGGACAAACCCCTGACCAACAGGCTGCTACTCTACAAGTCCAAACAGAGTATTACAATAAAATGTACTCGCTCAATCAGCAACTGCTTGCCTTGGGCCATGCCCCGGTTCCAGTTGCAGATTTGGTGCTACTCGTTCTCAGCAATCCAGCACTTGTTGGTGGTGACCAGGCCTCCCAATAATGCCCGCTTAGAGCAGACGAATTCCTTCTGTTATTCATGTAACCTCAGAGCAGGCGAATGAAGAGCAGAGGGCAGACAATCAGGTGGAAAGCAGGTATAGCCGCCAAAATCCTTCCCACCGACATCACAGTCGACAAGATCATCATGCCTAGGGAGAGAGCCACAATCGTCGCAGAGCCCGTGAATACGCGGAGGCAGAGGCACACCGACCAAGGCACAGGGCACGAGTTGAGCGGGAAGTAGAAGCTTCTTATGATCTAACTTTCTGCCCACCAGCTGCCAAACGCTCCAGGGGAGCACGTAGTCAGCAGTCAGAACATGCCCGCTAGTCCAGGCTCACAATGGACGCAGAAAAATGTCTCTCCGAACCAATGGAGGCCATGAAGCGAGACATGGCCAAACAAATGACCAATTTAGCCGGGGCCAAGCCCGATTACGGAGCCACAAAGCCGCTGGAAGGCAGCCCGTTCACTAAAGAGATCGAGAACGCACCACCCGTGCAAGGAGTTACTTCCCACAGTTTGAAAAATATTTTAGGAAGACGCGGGCAAACGACTGGCTAGGATCATTTGAAGCACAGATTTGAATGGTCACAAATATAGAGGCTCTGAAAATACAAGCCTTTGAGGGTGATCTTCAGGGCAAGGCACAGTCATGGTTGGGGAGAATTCCCCGGGGATCCATAGGTAGCTGGGAGGTACTCCGAGATAAATTCTTTGAAGAATTTGGCACGACGGGCCCTACGCTCAAGAATCGATTTGATCTCGGTAAGATCAAACAGGGTGATCACAAGTCTTATAGCAGCTACTTGAAAAGGTTCGAGGAGATGCTCGATCAAGTAACAACCACCAGTGATCCAGAAATCACATTCTGTGACCTCAACAATATGAGAGCATGCCCGCTCAAAATCATCCTGACAATGAACCCGAGTGCGTCAAAGGCAGAGCTGCTAGCCAATTCACACATGTTTTGCTCGATGGAGAATACCAAGGGTGACAAGCCCAAGGGAAAAGATAAGACTCACGATAGCTCGGCCACGCCGGCTGACCAGAGCCTGGAGGGTAATAACCGCCCACGCAGAGATAGAAGGCGTACTTCTATGCCCAGGCAGAGATTCAGGGAGTCACAGTTCACCCCACTGAATACCACCCGGGAAGAAATCATGTTCCAGGTCGGGGATGCTTTGCCGGTGCCCTACCCGCTTGACCCTGAGTTTGCTCATACCAGGGACAACACAAAAGTATTGTGACTACCATCATGACAATGGTCACACAACAAAGGAATGCAACGGGTTGAAGCGGGAAATTCAGAAACTGATTAATGCAGGCAAGCTGGACCGTTTCAAAAGGAATCAGTGCGCGGACAATAATGCCGTTAATGACCGTCAGGGAAGATCCCCGAAAGGAAAATCCTATCCAAAGCTGTCAACACCCCAGCAGTGCAGTGGGCAGGGGAACCTAGCATCTACTTCACCCACAGCGAGCTAGCGAGCACTCCTCTGGCATCCGAGTAGCCACTAGTCATTACTTGCCTTGTGAACAATTGGTAGGTTCACAAGGTACTACTGGATACGGGAGCGTGCAGAGATATCATGTACTACTCCTGTTTCAAAGGCTTGGAGTTATCGGACACCCGACTCAAGCCGTACTTGGGAAAACTTGAAGGTTTCACTAACCATCAAGTGAGTGTCAAGGGCACCATCAAGCTGGTGGTCTTCATGGGAGACGGGGCATAAACGCGGACAGAGATGATCACATTCCTGGTGATCGATCTTAAGTCCGCTTACAACTGCATTCTGGGTGTCTCGGTCATGGCCAAATTTTACATGGTCACTTCCATTCCCCATCAAAAGGCCAAGTTCTATACAGAGGATGGGGTTGGTATCCTCAACAGCAAGCCCCGGGCAATGTAGGAGTATGTTTGGGATTCCCAGTGAAAGAAACAGAAGTTGATCGTGGACATTCTCGAGCAGACGATTACAGTTCCTGAAAAAGAGACTCTAGTCGACACTGCCTCAGGCTCCGTCCCCATAAACAATATTGAGCTCGGGGAACCTTCTGGAACTGCAGATCTCATGGAAATTGACGATGTCAGGCAAGCTCCAGCACTGGCAGTCCCCGCGCGTAAGGCTGGGCCTCCCTCCACGCAGGGTATCGAGCTGGACACTCTACAAGTACGAGACGAGCCCGAGTTTTAGCTGCAAGACGAGTTGGAAGAGATCATCATCAATCTTGCTTACCCCGAGCAGAAAATCAAGATCGGGAAGGCCATGCCTCTCGAAACTCAGGCCAAATTGATCGACCAGCTCAAAAACAACCTGGATGTGTTCGCATGGACCGTCGAAGACATACAGGGAGTCAGTGAGAGTGTTGTCTGCCAAGACCTGAACGTGGACCCAACTTTTTGACCAATTCAGCAGTGGCCAAGGAAGTATTTTCCAGAGAAGAGTGCAGCCATCAAAACAGAGGTCGAAAAGCTCCTGAAAGCTGACATCATCGAGGAGATCCAGTATCAGACCTGGCTGGCCAACGTGGTGATGGTCAAAAAGGCCAGTGACAAATGGCGCATGTGCGTCGACTTAACGGACCTCAACAAAGCTTGCTTGAAGGACTGCTACCCGCTACCGCGCATTGATAAGCTTGTTGACGCCATAGCTAGCTTTGAGATGCTCAGCTTCCTAGATGTGTACTCAGGGTACCACCAAGTCAGGATGAATGAGCAAGATAAATAAAAAACAGCATTCCGGGCAGACGGAGGTCTGTTCTGCTACAAAATGATGCCCTTCATGCTGAAGAATGCATGGCCACTTATTAACGCATGGTCAACAAGGTTTTTGGCTCTCGGCTCGGCAGAAATATGAAGGCTTACATTGATGACATGGTCATCAAAACCAGAGGCCACGACCACACCTTTGACTTGGAAGAGACGTTTGCCAATCTGTGCAAACACAACATGAAGCTAATCCGAGCAAGTGTGCATTCGGGGTTCGAGCAGGAAAGTTCCTCGGCTTCATGGTCAATCAGCGGGGGATAGAGGCAAACCCAAAAAAGATCCAGGTTTTGATCGAGATGTAGCAACCTTACTTCATCAAACA
Organism: Codonopsis lanceolata; assembly: GCA_013146195.2. Classification (NCBI taxonomy): domain Eukaryota; kingdom Viridiplantae; phylum Streptophyta; class Magnoliopsida; order Asterales; family Campanulaceae; genus Codonopsis; species Codonopsis lanceolata. The sequence goes on from CM028378.1 coordinate 97,364,860, forward strand.
CGTCCAGTAGTTAAACGACAAGATCATTGCCTTTGGTCACCGACTAATACAGATCTTAATTCGTTAGACGGAGCCCCACTCCCTCACAACTCAACCGACTAATACACAACGATTGGGTAAATATGATCCATTGTACAAAAATATTTTTAAGACCGTCTTACACAAGTTTTTGTGTTCACTTTTTTACTTGGCTCACTAATTTTCTTATTGTTTCTCTTACATTCCAATATTCAATTATTACAAAAGGATATAAATAAAAATTAGAAATCTCAACCGCAAAATAAAATTATCTATTTAAAGTTCTAAGCATATCTTAAGCTATATGCTAATAAAGTTGTTTTTCCGTTACTAAATTCAAAACAAAATTAAGTTTTTAAATAGGTAGAGACGGTTTTCCCTACATTTTAAACTTACCAATTATATTATTAACTAGTTTTTTTAACACGTTCGTTAAACGCACGTCAACTAAATCATACATAAACAAAATAAAGAGGATAAAAAATCTTAAAGGATAAAATAAAAATAATCGGTTTATTAACAATTACACATAAGTATATCATTAATCATTATAGATTCTAAAAAAAATCATTATACACAATATTTGTTATCTTGTTAGTTGGTTTTTCATTTTCATCGCATATCAATATCTAGTTTCTTCAAAAAGAGACCTACGGCTACATGTAATTATTGACTTTGACACTTATTAATTGCTATTATATATGATACCAGCAATGGTAATTATCTTCTTTGGAACATGAAAGACAGTCTTACATCGAATGGAGTTAATGACAATTTTAGGATAAAATCATTTTCTCTAACATTGCTTCATTTCAAAAAATTTGTTTAAAAAATATGATCCTCAAGATTTATAATACTTAGTCTTGTTCCATTGCAGAACCATGCATCATGATCAATGTTTCTCAATAGCATTACTGGATCACCAATTTTAAGTATCAATTCATGACCTAACAATCATAAACACTTTATATTATTCAAAAACTCTTAATGTCTTCGAACAAACTTGAATTTTTTCCGCCCTACAAATAAAATCTGAACTCAAATAAGTTCTTCATTTTGAATGATTACTTTTATTAAATTATATTTATATTTTATGAATAAATAAATTTCTGATAAGAAAATCAGCTAAAATAAAAAATAACAAATTATTTTAGTAACCTCAGTTTAAATTGTTTTTCTTTTATTGACTCCGTAACTATTATTTTTGTTCCATCAAATATTTTTATTTTACTAACATATTTTTGTTTTACTTTTTTTTATAAGAAAATTTTTTAAACTTTTGTTCCGTAAATTATTTTATTTTACTAACCTCCGCATTAAATTATTTTTGTTTTGTTGATTGTGTAACTTATATTTTTATAGTGGCTTGTTCCATAAATTATTTTTATTTTACTAACCTTTTATATTTTTGTTTTCGTGATTCCAGAACTATTATTTTTGTTTTAGTTACTATTTTTTTATGTAAAGAGAGAAAAATATTTAAACATAATTAAAAGAGAGGAGATGGTGGTGATGATAGATAGAATATGGAGAAGACAGGAGAGAGAACGAGAAATACAACCAGAAGATAGTGGAATGATAACTCAAAAGTCAAAAATTCAAAAGTGTGATTTTTGAGGAAAAAATATACATTTGTCATTATATATATATATTATTCATTTAAACTAATGTATATTTTGACAAAACTAACTTCGAATTAATTACTTGTCATTTGAAGTTGAACAATTTTAATATGATTCAGTTACTTCAATTATTCGATTTATATTACTTATCTTTTGCAAATAGATTAAATACAATATCTGAAATAAAAATTATATTCCCTCTATTTTCAAATTATCGTCTTCCTTTCTTTTTTTATTCGTTCTAATAATTGTCATCTTTCAAAATTTCCCTTTTAGGAAAATATTTTTACCACTTTACTCTTACTTTTTCTACATATTTTAATTATGACTACATTATCAAGAATATTAAATGAAACCACACATTTCATCAATATTTATAATACAGTCAATTATTATTTTTTAAATAGAGTATCAGGTTAAATAGGACAATAATTTGAAAACGGAGGGAGTAAGTATGAAGTCTAAAAACATTATTCTATCGATTTTCAAATTACAGTCATCTTTGACCTGACACACCATTTAAGAAAATTTAATTAACTGTATTATAAATATTAGTGAAATATGTGGTTTTCTTAATGTTTTTGAGCATTTGGTCATAATTAAAATATGTAGAAAAAATAATGATAAAGTGATAAAAGTAATTTTTCTAAAAGAGAAAGTTTTGAAAAAAACTAATTATTTTAAAACGGATGAAAAATGAAAAAATGACGATAATTTGAAAACGGAATGGTGTATTTGTTATTGCTCATATTTTTGGAATACACACATGACATTATGACAATATATATGTTTAGTCATGTTTTTATTTAACTATTAATCCATAGTTATTCTTTGATAAATAGGTAATTATAATATGAAAATAATAGTTTTGAGAGTATATAGAAAAAAAATAAGATTTTTAAAATTAAAGATGAATAAAATATAAGGATATGTCTATGTAGAATATCATGTATTTTTGTCTCGTATATTTCAACTATATTTGTATATATCATTACCGACAGATATAAATATTTTTTCTATTCACGTATTTTCACACTAAATTTTTTTCATCATAATTAAAAAAATTGTATAAAACTTGTACTTTTTATTTATTTATTTATTATTATTATATTAGTTCCATATACTGTACTACTCCGTATTAAGGACGGGGAAGGAAAGCACGAAAGAAGTGTGCGGCTGTGTACGTGTTAGATTGAATGGTCCAATCAATTAGCACGCCTAAAAATCTCGCTGCTGACGTTAGTCCTCCCCCCACACACGTGTTGGAATCAAAAAGTACAAATACACAAAATCCTTCTTGAGATATTACACGGCAAAAAAAAAAAAAAAAAAAAGAAGAAGCTAACCATATCTTGAACTTGCAGTATAATTTCATAGGCAAAACACACAATTGAGTCATCCAATTTTATCATTTTTTTAAATTCGGTCACCAAACATTTAAAATATCTATTTAAGTAATTCAATTTTAGTCATGTTGCAACCGAGCTTATTTTTTGAATGATCGTTAGATTTAACCGTTAAGTTATGCTAATTATGTATTTTACCTTTCTAAATACATATTTTTGTGTGATATTAGAAATTAAAGGGGTCTAATTGAAGTATTTTTTAACATATGTCATTTGTTTAAAGAGAAGGGGTCAAAGTATAATTAAAAAGAACATATATGTAGTCAAAAAATACACTCAGATTGTGTGTTTTGCCTAATTTGCAGTCTCAATTTCTCGTTTTAATTTGGGTTAGATCAATGATTAAATTGTGTGATTTTTGTTTGGTTAAGTTTTGAATTTGTCGAACATAGATCTAATTTTTAGTTTTTTCGTTTCTGCATCTTTGTAAAGACCATCACCGGAGAGACGATCACTCTCGAAGTCGATAGCTCCGACACAATTGACAACGTTAAAGCTAAGATCCATGACAAGGAAGGAATTCCCCCAAATTAGCAGCGTTTGATCTTCGCTGGAAACTAGCTCAAGGACGTTCGTACCCTCGTCGATTACAACATCTATAAGGAATCGACTATCCATCTCGTCCTCCGTCTCCGTGGTGGTATGCAGATCTTCGTCAAGACTCTCACGTGCAAGACGATCACTCTTGAAGTTGAGAGTTATGATACGATTGACAACATCAAGGCCAAGATCCAGGACAATGAAGGTATTCCCCCGGACCAGCAGAGGTTAATCTTTGCCGAAAAGCAGCTCGAAGACAACATGACCCTTGCTGACTATAACACCTAGAAGGAGTTGACCATTCACCTCGTGTTCCTTCTATGTAGAGGCATGCAAATCTTCATCAAGACCCTCACAGGAAGACCATCACCCTTGAGGTGGAGAGTTCTGACACCATTGAAAACGTGAAGGCAAAAATCCAGAACAAGGAAGGTATCCCACCAGACAAGTTGGGGCTAATCTTCGCCGAAAAGCAACTGGATCTGGATGAGGAGAGGACTACACCTGGATGCTTGAGCTAGCCAAATTGGTAGGGGAAGAGGTTGTCCAGATTTGTGACTTTGATTTGAGGGGAGATCTAGCTGGGAGATGTGAAAGAGCTGGAAGAGAATGGACTCTTCCTCACCGACCTCACCCTCTTTCATACCAACTCAAAAAAAAAAAAAAATCGGATTTGATATATTTGGAAACTCAAATATTTATAATCCAGATTTGATGTATCTTCATTATCATTGCCTTATTACGTGTGAAGCCCCACCACCTCCTGATCCGACTGTCCTTCCACCTCATCTATTCCCGCCGACGCCGCACTTAAATCCCTCTCTATACTTCTTCTCCATTCCCGCCGTCGGACTGGGCAAAAACATTGATGTACTGGTGTAGACACCACAATTTCGTACCCCTGGTATGTAACATGACATAAAATATCAAGACCTGTTAAATCTTAACCAATGTCAAGTTATAGGGTTTAAAGATGCAAAAGACAAAACAGGATGCGTAAAACAGTGAAATGCAGGGGGCAAAGTGCCAAAAAAGAGCCAAGAATCAGAACCAGGCGCCACCCACACTCAAAGTGGGCTCGGCGCCCAGTTTATATGTAGGCAGCGCCAGCTTCCTTAAATGTGCTTTTACTGCATGAGAATTAGCACAAACTCCCAAGTGCGCGATACAAGCCGATGATGCACGAAGAATAAATCTTAAGAACGAAGGAAGCCTCTCTTAAGCCTATACATACAGGCTCTCGGCAGTGAAAAAAAAAAACACTCTGGATCGCACAGTCTCAAACCGCTGAGAGTTTACGAAGTGAGAAAGAGAGAGTTCTCCTCCTCATATAAGCCTCGAAACTCTGTCAAATCTCCTCCAAACTCAAAACCAACCTGTCAAAGTGAGCCATAGCCTTCAAGTTAGGTTTCCACCCTACTTTCCCGGTCCAAAAATCCCAAACGGAGCAGTTTGCCCTGCCTGAATCTAAAGGCCAAATCCGCCAGAAGCAAGCAGTTGCTCTGCCCGATTTCCGCCTCTCGCAAGCAAAAAGTCTCAATCAGTTGCTCCGCCCAGATCCCGAGGTCAAAAGTAGCTTTCGAAAGCAGTTATTCTGCCCGAATCTCCACACAACATCATAAAAAAAAACTCTCTCTCCCTGAAGGACAGAGCGAGCACACTCTAATCCGTCTAGAAGGTAAGTCTTAAGGTTTTATTTATAAAAGTGCTACTTTTCATCCGGCCCAATGTAAAAATATAAGCAGTTATGCAGCCCGAATTTTCATAGAAAATAGCACAAAAAAGAGCCATTATTATGGTCAAATATTTATAAGTGTATTTGTAATATTCTGGAAGGAGGCGACTGTAAGTCTGTAAATAATGTAAATATGGATGTATTTGTTTTCTTCCTTCTCTTTAATGTTTTATTTATTTGCTAGATAAATATAACAAAAAATATACTTTAGTCAAAAACTGTTTTTTTAGAACGAAAGGGCGAGTTGGGTGCTTAGCACCTTCCCAACTCGTAACTTAGCTTCCGAACCCGTTTTTTGCATTCTCTGGTTTTATTTTTGGGTTTTCTTTATTTCTTCCTTAAAATAAAGATGGCGACTCTGTCAAAATATTTTGGATCACAGTGAGGCATCGCAACATCATTTCTTGTACTTTTCCGTTTTTCCCTACACAAGGTAGAATGAGAATGAAAGGGTGATGTATTTCTATATCCTGGTATCCCCTAAAAAAGAGATAACTTGATATAAAAAAACCCAAAACACTCATAGTGATCCGAAATAGGCCATAAGGCAATTTTCGCTAAATCCATAGTGGGGCCTCGCAACATCCTTTCTTGCACTTTCCATTTTCCCATAAACAAGGGAAGATGTGAATAAAATGGTGATGTATTCCTGCATCCTGGTATCCCATAAAAAAGGGATAACTTGATACAGAAAACCCAAAGTTCCCATAATGGACCAAAAACTCACTTCGGTGATCGAGACGTATTCAACGCGCTTTTTGACAGCACCCTTTCCGTATTTTTAATTTCGTCCTTCCCTAAACAAGGGAGGGTGGAATGGAAAGCGTGGTGTCCCGCTTCCGCACGTACGCGCACCCCTATCCAAGGGAGCGCGGGGCGCGGGCGTCATTCGGGAAACCCACAACTGGGTTTTGTATTATCTGAATTTGTTGCCCACCAACGTTACTTTGATTGCTAAACTATTCATCATGTCCCTTTTAATTTGATTTTGCTTTTTGACATTTTTAACGTTGTTTTTCATATTTTACCCCTAAAGTTAACGTCCTAGTCCAATGTACATTAGAAAATGAGCTCGCTTGCAACATGACTAAATTAAATTAGATGACCCAAATAGTTATTTCAAACTTTCGGTGACCTAATTATAAAAAGTGAGAAAGTTAGGTGACCCAATTATGTGTTTTGCCAATTTCATTTATAGTACTCCTACTATATATATTGGATTAATATTAAAAGAAAATTTAATGAAGTCTCCATTTTCTAGAAGAGTAAGACTCATGTAAAACAGTTTTATGAATCTTTATTTATAAGACAGAGCTTCACTCTCTCACAGTTCAACTCATCAACATACAATATGCCGGGTTAAGAATATTCGTCTTATAAAAAATATGCATAAGACCATATTGCCTAAGTTTTTGTTTTTTTTCTTCAAAATGTGCATAGTCAATTGTTATAGGTTATTGTAAACTTAGATTATTTGAGGTAGTACAACTAGTAGTTGTATATTTGTATTTACTGCACTATGTTAATCTTGATTTGCATTTTGTGACAAGCAATTCATAAATAGTTTTGTAAAATATAGTAGAATTTTTATGTTAAAATATTTTCATCAAAATAACATTCGCAATGACGGTATTTAATGTACACCCTTTGTAACACTAAAAACATATATTCATTAATTCTTTTTCAATTGTCAAAGAAAATCTAATTTGTAATCTTTCATTTTTGAAAAGTTATTTTTATCGTTTTACCCTTAATTTGTTTGCTACTTTAAGTGATGGGTTTCATTTTGACATAAGAGCATCTTCAATGCTAATGTAGAGGTGAAAGAATTTAGATGTTACTTATAATTTACACCATTTTTTAAAAAAAAACTTATACAATACAAATGTGGATGATGAGTATAGATATGATGCGATAACTAAATTTGTTTACATTGTGGATAACAATGCGAAGTTTTCACATTCTACTTGAGGGTGTAAATACATCCTAATCACCATTATTCTTTTTAAAAACTCTTTCTATAGGTTGTTATTTTTCTTTTCTTTTTTATTTTTTTGTCAAATATTATTTTAGTGGTGAGATGCATGCCACATTAGAATGCATCCACATTTGCATTGAGAGATCCATTTTGATTGAATGTGAATGAAGAGAGAAAAATGACACATATGATTGAGTGTGTGAATTACCCACGTTCACGTAAGATCAAATCCACGGTTGTAATATTGGTGATGCTCTCAATCTTTCACATTCTACTTGAAGGTGTGGATACATCATAATCATTATTATTCATTTGATTTAGTAAAGAGATTAATAAAAGCTTATTGATTTTATTATAAACATTAAAATGTTGTACGTTATTGCATTAATGTCCATGTGGAGGAGGAGGAACAAAACTCATTAATTAAATAAGTAATAAATTAAGGTTATAATGGTAAAAGTAACATTCCAAAAAGAAAATATTATTGAATAAATATAAAAAAGCAAAGATAAACTTATCTTTAAGAACATAGGGGATAATATTTAGAATTGAAATAATTAGTACTTGGCAACGAGTCCACAATTCTTTTTTAGAATGTTTCATTTAAAGAATTAATTTTCAAAAATTAAGATATAAAAATATTATTTTATTACCAATGAACTAATATAAATTTTATTTTTTAAAATTTTTTTAACTTTCAAACAAAACTCTTTACTCGAAAAAGAGGAAGTATTTCGTAATGTATGTAACGAATCAAACATGATTTTAAAAATGGTAGGAATCTTACTTGTTTATTTGTAAGTAAGATTCTTCATTTTAGAAATATATTGAATATAACATTAATAACAATGACATTATATCACTAACCTATAAAAACACACCAAAAAATTAAAAACATTTTTGATTTGGAAAACAAATTATTGAAATTAATGAGAAACCTTGCACTCTACATATGTAAGATAATTAATTTGGCACTTGTAAGATAGTCTGAAATTTTTATTTGAATTTTACGACATGACGAATCAAGTTTACTCCTAGTGAGTCACGAGGAACATTCTTTAGTGCCATTTGGCCACAAATCAATTTATTAAAATAAAAATAGATTTTCTCCTATCATATTTGAATTACCCACCCTCTCTCCACCCTGTGCACATATGCTCCTTTCCCTTCCCATCCCTATGGAAGTACTACTTCTCTCCATGTTATTAGTGTAATGACTCAATATTTAAACTAGGTCAAAATTTACAAAAGCTCATTTTATGGATATTTTTTATAAGATTGATAACTCTAACTCAACCTATTAGGTGTTGGTTGATTGAATTGTTAGAAAATATGATTCCATTTTACAAATTAGTATATGTAAGACACTCTAGAGACCTACTCATCTATGAGTTTAAGAATGAGGATGCCAATGAAGCATTTTCAAAATTTAGAGGGTTTTGTTTCATGAGGAAAAAGAGGTTCCCTAGTGAATGTCTGAATGAGCAAGTAAGGGCTCGTTTGTTGCGGTGGTTTATAGCTGATAACTTAAACTGTTGGCTGAATGACTTATGATTGATTTGATGATAGACTGTTTGTTGCAACTGATGAAAAATGATTTATAAGTATATTTGTTAAATAAGCTGAAAATTATTTATTTACTACAAATTGACCATAAACCCTAAATTTTCAAATCAACTAGTCCCTTATTAAGAAAAAAAGTCTCATCTTTATCTTTAAAAACTCAACATGAGATAATATTTAATTAATATTTATTTACTTAATCTTACTTAAAACAATAAATAAATATTTAGTTGTTTTTACACCATTAGTATGTGTAGTCTTTTACGTTTAACTTTTATTATTTTCTTTCCAATTTTTAATGTGAGTAGTCAAATATGCGGAAGTTGAAAATGTTTATCATATAACAAAATGAATAAATAATTTATAATATTCATTATCCCACATTAAATGTTTATTTTTTTAAAAAATATTGAAATTAATATTCCTAACTCTTTTTATGTATTTATGAGAAAATTGTGAGATTGTAATAATCAAAAGTTTATTAATGAATAGTTGTTTTTATGTTTTTAAGAAACTAAAAAAGCTTAAAATTTTGGCTTTTTGCTTGAGTTTTTTAATATATAAATGGTGTTGTACCTAACTTATTGAATTTTAACATATAAGCTGAAACAAACACTTTAAATATGACTTATTTTAAGTTAAAAACCAAAAATCACTTTAAAAAGGCTGTAACAAACAAGCTCTAAGGGCTCGTTTGTCATGGCTGGTGGTTGGTGGCTTACAGCTGATAGCTTAAGCTGCTGACTGAATGACTTATGACTGATTTGATGATAAGTTATTTGTTGCAGCTGATGAAAACCGGCTTATGAGTATATTTGTTAAATAAGCTGTAAATTATTTATTTATTACAAATTGATGATAAACCTTAAATTTTCAAATCAACTAGTCATTTATTAAATGGAAAAAGCCTCACATTTATCTTGTAAAACTCAACATATGATAATATTTAATTAATATTTATCTATTTAATCTTACTTAAAACAATAAATAAATATGCATTTATTTTCTACACCATTAGTATGTGTAATCTTTTACGTTTAACTTTTATTATATCCTTGCCAATTTTTAATGTTGGTAGTCAAATATGCGGAGGTTGAAAATGTTTACTCTATAACAAAATGAATAAATAATTTATATTATTCCTTATCTCGCACTAAATGTTTATCTTTTTAAAAAAATCTTGAAATTAATATTCCTAACTCTTTTTATTTATTATGAGAAAATGGTAAGATTGTAATAATTAAAAAAATATTAATGTATAGTTGTTTTTGTGTTTTCAAAAAACTAAAAAACTTAAAATTTTAGTTTTTTAGCTTCGAATTTTTAATGCATAAATAATGTTGTACATAATTTATTAACTTTTAACTTATAAATTAAAATAAACACTTTAAATATAACTTACGTTAAGCTAAAAGTCCAAAATCACACCAAAAGAATTGTAACAACCGAATGGTAAGTACTACATAAAGCCAAGTTCCCAACGAGACAAGGATCCACTAACCCAAAAATACTGTTACTCTAGTCAAGCCATAAACTTACCGAATATAGTACTGTACGTTACCTACCGGCTGTCCCCGGTGACTAGTCGAGCCCCGTGTCCTTTTTCGCAGGGAGGTCAGGTCAGTACGCTTCCATGTTTTCACACAGATGCGTTTTACCTGCTGTGGTCGGTTGTCAGCCTAGGTTTGCTTATATTGCTGTTTTGCTTTGGCAATTGTGGCCAAAGAAATTTCCTCTTTTTATTTTAGCCCCACGAATTTACCCCTTAATAGGAGAATATTACTTGGCTTAATGATAGGTTTTTATTACTCATTATTAAATCCATTTTTTTACCTTTAGATTTTAAGCCCAATGAGGCTCCTCCTCTAGCTTTATTCCCTATGACCTATGGGCCTAACCTCCCTCTTTAAGCAAAGAAAAATGCTTGGAATCACGAGACAAACCCCCATCTCCATCCCATCAAATATAAGTAAATAAATAAACACACACAATCTCACACACACATATTACTTCATTCGGTTTTAAATTGTCTTTATCTTTGATCCTAACATATCATTTAAAAAAAATAATTAATTGAATTATAAATATGATAAAAATTTACGTAAAATAGTTTTAAAGATTTTTTGTAAAACTAATCATCTTTATCCGACTTAACGTATGTTAGTGAGTTAGTCTGTGAGAGAGTGTAGCTCCGTCTTACAAATAAAGATACGTAAAATCGCCTTACATGAGACTTACCCTATAAATATTGGTAAAATGTGTGGTTTTCTTTAATTCCCTTGATTATATGACCATAATTAAAATAGGTAGAAAAAGTAAGAGTAAATGGTAAAAGTGTTTTCTTAAAAAGAAAGTTTTGAAAAGAAGACAATTATTTTAAATTAAAACTTATATTGGACGGTCTTATGGATCCTAAATTCGTAAGATGAGTCCCAACAATAATAAAAAAAGTAGATGAAGTGGGTAACCCATCAACAAAGACTGCGGGTTACTCAGTGAAAAAATAGGTCAAAATGTGAGAGAAAATAGACAAAAAATCAAACAAATGAAACTGAAACTCGCGGATCGACCTAGAATCCACCAATACAGCTTGCGGGTCACCTAAGGAGAGCCGGTCACGTGTCACCTCGCTGAAGGTGACAGCACATTAATGAGAAATTTGATGTTTTGCTCCGGTGCACTTGTATTTTAAAAGTTTGCTGTCGAAAATTTCACTCTTCCCACGCCTTCCACTTTCTTCCTTTATTAGCTTCGTTAGCCTTATTTACCTTAGAATGATTGACAGACTCTAATGGAATTTGACGAAATGATAAGAGACACATTTATAGCCAAACGTGACACATTTATTAGACAAAAGTGACACTCTTAATACTCCCTATGTTCCATAATATAAGTCATTTTGAGAGAGTTTTTTTGTTCTAAAATAGTTGTCACTTTACAATTTTCGATGAACTTTTTTTTTTTCCAATTCTACACATATTTATTAACTACGTAACTTGTGTTTGATTCTTTGGGTAAGAGTATCAAAAGACACCTCATTAATGTTTGAAGTAAAGTAAATAAGAGTAGTTTAGTCTTTGTAATATGTTTTCTTGATCTGTGTGAAAAGCTCCAAAACGATATATATTTTGGAATGGAAGGAGTACTAAAAAGTGACTTTTTTATATGAAAAAAATAATTTTCATTAAAATACAAAGTAACACTCTTAATACTAAAAAGTGACACTTCAAAACTAACAGTGACGATTTTAATTTATACATTTATAATACAAAGTAGCTATTTCCAAAGCAAAAGTAAAACATTTAAGATTAAAAAAAACAACACATTTAACACTAAAAAGTAACACATCTTTTAAAGGGAAAAAATGATATTTTTTATTAAAAACACAAAGTAACACATTTTATGCTTAAAAGTGATACATTTTATACTAAAGAGTGATATTTTTAATATTAAAAAGTGACACTCTTCATTTATACACGTGAAAGGTGATATTGTAATTTTCAAAAGTCCAGGGGTTGCACTAAGATTACTGAATCTTGGTTCATTTAATATGGACATGTCCTTCTTACGGATTAAGATCCGTAAGACTGTCCTACAAGAGACCACCTCATATTTTAAAACGGACAAAAAAAAAAAGGAGGATGATAATTTGAAAAGGAAAGGAGTACATTGTATGTATTTATACATGTCTAGTTTATTATATTACTAATGGATTTTTTTCAATGAGTTAATTTTATATTTGTTTCTATGATTCACAACTAGAAAAACACAGTAACACAACTAGTCTTTTTCATTCATACACGAGTAAGTTTCCTATGAGACCGTCTTTCAAATCTTAATTCGTAAGACGAATCTTCACTTTCTTACAATTCAACCCACCAATATATGATGAGTCGATTCAAAGGGATCCGTTTTACATAAATTACACGCAAGACCGTCTTTCCTAAGTTTTTGGTTTCATATATTTCCTTCGTTTCCAAAAAAGTGTCCTGTTTAACTAGACACATGTACATATTAAGAAAAATCAATTCATTCTAATATAACTATTGGTATGTTATGCATATTTTCTTTAAAATCCATGTACATTGAAACTTATAATTAAAATAACACGGAAAGTAAGGATAAAATAATAAAAGTAACTTCTTAAAAAGAAAAAAAAATTATGTTTTCAATTATCGTCCTCTTTGATGCAATAAACCGTTTAAGAAAAAATAATTAATTGCATTATAAATATTTATGAAATATATGGTTTATTTTAATGTCATTGAGCATGTAGTCATAATTAAATTAGGTAGAAAAAAATAAGAGAAAAGTAGTAGAAGTGTTTTGCTAAAAAAAAAAGTTTTAAAAGTGAAAAATTATTTTAAAACGCAGATTTAAAAAAAACGATATTTAAAAAAGAAAGTAGTTAGTGCGCACGACCTTGGTGAGTGGTTTATTAATTTAAGGTGTCTGCTCCTTAGTGCTTCATATGATATATCTAATAGAAACTTTTGTTGATAGATTGAAATTTAATTTAATTTTGATTGTTTCCTCTAAAATCAGCTATATCATGATTAAAGTTGAATTTACATTTTCTTGCTCAAATAAGTCAATAAATTCAATTATAAGAAATTACCACACGTGCTAGATACATGCATGTTCCATATTTAATTAAACATTAACAAAGAGGAAGAGAAAAATACAAATAGCATGTTTACTAACATTAAGATCAATTCAATAATTTACCAAACAACATTATCTTGATACTCTGCGCTTTCTGCATTGTACCATCACATTAAATGGATCTTCTTTATTAATTTAATAGTGCTTCATATGGACATATGTTATGATGCTTCATCTATTTATACAATGTTTAATCTTAAACAATGAAAACAAGTAAAATAACAAGGCACGTGTATGCCTAAGATTTAATGAACGGAGAATGTGACAGAGAGTGTGTTTGTCGATTTTAAGCCGTTGTAATTAGCACTTCATTTAATTATAAACTTAGTCATTTTATTGTTTTTTACTTGGCTCCAAATTGTTACCCCATTCCATGTCACATTTTATTTCACATTGAATTTTAATCTTATAGTGTTCTTGTATAAAGAAGGTCTTGAAAAATAATAAGGACTTAAGGATTAAATTCAATGTAATATTAAATGTGACATGGAGTGAGATATACTTTTAAGTTGTTTAACTTAACCTATACGAAAGTACCTCCTCAGTTCCAAAATAAGTGTTTTATTCGTTTATTTCAGATAAATGTTTATTTTCTAGTACAAAAATGATGTCGTCTTTTGGGGTGAAACTCCGCTCAAAATTGTGATTTGTAAACTAGTTTTGTAATAATTAAAATTTGTAATTCCCGAAATATTTTCTGGATCCGTCATTGTATATATATATATATATATATATATGTGTGTGTGTGTGTGTGTGTGTGTGAGTGTATGTAATTATTACGAACTCGAGCTTGTAGTGCCATCAGATAAAGTTTATTTAAATCTTTACGATGTTAGATCAAATTTGTAATATTTAAAGTAATCAAATTTACAACCATAGAATATGTGAGTTGTGTTTAGATCTTTCGCCCCAACATGGATTTAGAGTGATCCTGCCATTTTTGTATATATATATATTGGGGAGAGCGGAGGTTGTCCTTGATGAGATGAGGAGGAAATGACAAGTGAAGGTGTAAAGCTTTTTAGTAGGTACTAATTTAAAGGGGTTCTTACAACTTACAAGATCTTCTTAGCCAAGAAAAGCATAGTCAAGGTCCAAAGTCATTCTCATTCCATTCCAACACACACACATTCTCTCTCCTAGTCTGCCTCACTTGATTCAGTTCTGTTCTGTTCTGTAAGCCAAGTTTTAAATCCACCACTTTGATTCCAACTTTTCTTCTGTCATTCACATTCTTTTTATCATTATAATAATAATAATAATAATAGTACCAGAGTTTTAATTGGTCAGAAGCTTTATTTTGTTGTTTAAATTACTTGTGTTGGTAGTTTAAACTACTTACATTTGATCATTTAAATAACACACTTAGTCGATTAAACCATAGTTATTAAATTGGGATACGTATCGTGTATTAAAATTTTACTTTTACGACACATATCAGAATAGGTTATATGTCATAGGATACACTATGTATATAAAAATACACAAAAAATGTAATGTTTCATCTGAAATTTGAAATATATAGTTTGAAAGAGAGACTATGAGAACTGAGAAGACATAATTGTACGGAGTATTTAGTAAAATTTTGATAAAATTATAATGATTAGAATCATTATATTTGTAAATTAACACTCAAAACTTGTGTTTTCTGCGATTTACGGCAAAGTAATATTCAATATGAAAATTTTTAAATCATGTACTTTTCAACAAAAAAAAAGGATTTTTTTTTTAAAGTATAATATTGTTTTATATGTGCAAGTCTATTTTTAAAACAACAGTGTATTCCAAGATTCATTATTCTATCGTTAGATACGTTCGTATCGTAAGATATGATTAATGTATAGTATGATATGTTGTCATATGAGATACACATATATGATACGTATCGAAAATCTAATTTTTGATAAGTATCATAGAATACTGACAACTATGGTTCAAATTACTTACGTTTCGTTGAGTCATTTAAACTACTCATCTTTATAGCTGAATAGTTCAAACTAGTCATTTGGTCGTTTAAACTACTCATCTTTATATTTAAATAGTTCAAATTAGTCATTTGGTCGTTTAAACTACTCATGAAGGTTAAATGTAAAAAATACTCTTTCTGATCCAGCATATATATATAATCAAGTCAAAACGTACTAAAAACAATTCTTTAATATTCTACCATTAAAACATATGTTAATTTTTGTTTAACAACATTACTATTATCTAACTAGGGAGAGATTTGGACACATTAATAATGTTTAATCATGGCATGAGAACTTTATAAAGTATCTGAATAATCATAATCTGATGTCTCCATGTCTCTATGGGTCGGCCGTACGATTAAAACAACCTGATGTTCTCTCTCTCTCAATAGCTTTAATTTAAAGGACATTTTGCCCCTAAAGTTTCCTATGATTATTCATCATAGAAGCTCCCAACAGATTGTCTTCATAAGGATCTGATCATTGGATTTAAACAAAAAAAAAAAAAAAAAAGGTTTTTTCTTCCCTTATTCCCCATTTTCATTTCTTTTACTTTACATTTTTAACATAAAGCAATTTTGAGGAATACTTTTTGCATTAAAACAAGTAAATGACCAAATGATTCCGAACACAAGACACTGTTCTACATGTCCCTAAAAGAGTGTATTATTTAACTCGATACACAGATTTAAAAAAAACAAATGACTATAATAAATATTACGATAACGGTTATTTTCTAAAGACACCTGTCACACTCATGTGAGAGTGGAACTTATTAATTAAAGTGAAAATCAAATCATTGGCAAAATAGTAAAGGTAATTTCTTAAAAATGAAAAAAATGAAGTGCTTTCTATTACTCACTTCGTTCCGAACAAAGAGTCCTCGTTTGAAAGTCGAACTTTTTTAAATGACAATTTTAGTAGTTTATTAGTATTAAAAGTACATTTTTATGCCTTAATTTTTGAAAATACACTATTTAAGTGAAACATCCCAAAATGAAATAATGGACTCTTTGTCCAGAACTGAGGGAGTATAATAAATATGCATTTTTTTGTAAAATCAAACGACAGTGTCTTAAATAGAAGGTGTAATTAAAGAAAATGTTTAAAGTTGGAAGATGTACATTGATTTAATTAATAGTTAAGAGGGCAACTCGAACTCGACCCATCGTTAAAGGGATTATCCGTAATTTACCTCTTTTTTTATATTTTTATATACAATCTTCAACATGAATAATTTGGATTCAGCTGTGAATACAATATATATACATATTCCACTCTAACCCCCAAAGAAACAAACAAGTAGACAACAAAGTTTAGGCATATGTGTAAACTGTAAAGTCTTAAACAAAACTTTCAAAAGCAAAGGTTCAAATCAAGATTAGACTTTGTTTTAACGTTAGGAATGTTGGGTTTTATAAATACTTAACTACTAAATAAATTAACAATATGTACTTTCCAAATTTGATTATAAAAGCTTGATCATCTCTCTCTCTCTCTCTCACACACACTAACTCATTTCTCAATCCCCAAGTGTGAGTGAGTGTGTGTCCCTCTTTCCCTAATTCCAAGGTTTGATTATATTCTGTCTTTTCTTGTAAATCTGGGTTTCAGATCATAATTCAAAAACCTAAGGATTTATGTTAAAAGAAGAGACCAGGTAAGCCTAAGACTGCTTTGTTTAGCACGTCCGTACATTGTGGCTCATACATGCAAAAAAAGAGAAAGGAGGCAAAAATCAATCAATAAAGATAAATTTTATTCTAATTTTCATTTCAATCAAAGATACGGATTTATTTTGTAATACATAAATAAACACCGCGTACAAGTAATATAGAAATATAGTGGAGTGTATGTACGGAGTTATATGTAGTGGTAACTCTATACTCGCTCCGGTTATCAATCTCATAGTATGGCGCGGAGAACATGTGTACAAGTGGAAAAAAAGATCGAATAGTGTGTTTATCATAAAATGACTTCCAATTTTGACATGAGTAATGAGACATCAATTATCACTTATTAAATCAGAATTATCAACGGAATTGATACCGTAAAATAGGTAAGAAATTTATTAATTACATCAAAAAATCTAAATTATGTTTAATTAGGTTTTGAATGTGGAGTAAATATTCAACATATAATATGCTAGTAATATATATATATATATATATATTTTGTACATGTGTGTAATAGGACAGAGATGGGATGGGACTAGTGGACTAGTCATTTTTTTGGTTAAAGAATAAGATCTTCCTCTCAACAGCTCCACCAACCTTTTTACCATGCAAGGAAACTTTATATGCTCCTCCAATTTGGTTGTGTGATAATGACAGACCTTATAGATAGACCCAAAACTCATTTGGGATTTGGCTAGTTCCCCTATATTTATATAAATAATAATAATAATAAATAATATAGCTATTTATACCTATTAGATAAAAAGGCAGTAGCATTTAAATTGGTTTGTTATTGGGAGAGGGTTTTTGTGTGTGTAATGGATGGAAGTGTTCAATTTTTTTTTTTAAAGGTGGCAAATTCTGAGTTCCTATGTGGGCTCCTTGGCTTTCCAAATTACATTTTTTTTTTCATTTTAGATGAGTACTTGTTTACCTTTTTCGTAAGGGATAAATCCTGGTTGATCATTTTCTCAAAGTTTTCAATCGTTACAGTTTATTGTTTTTTTAAGATTGGAAAAAAACACTTTTAAAGGTAAAGAGACTACGCTACCCTTAATAAGCCAAATACGCGTTACGTATCACTGATTTAATGCATCGCGCTGCATCAATTTTTGCACCGCGATGCATCAATTAAAATTACTTAATCCTTTATGCATCACGTTGCATAAAATTATGCATAGTGGTAATGCATAAATTTATGCAATGCATAAATTTATAAATTGTCTAATCTAATTGATGCATTGCGCTGCAAAAATATTGTGATTCTAATTTATGAAACCAGATCTTCATCTACCTTTTTTTTAGTATACAATCAACAAATGATTCAAATTTATATGCATCTTTTCTATATCCTAAATCCAAAATGATGCATCACGATTCACAAAATGATGCGTTGTGATTCATAATTAATGCATCTAGATTCAAAAAGAAAAAAAACTAATAATCTATTTAGGTGTTTCATCGAACACTTTACATGCGTGTAATAACACATAACATAAAAGTAAATCTATTTTGAATCGCACAAACACAATGATGATGATGATGAACAACAACAACAACAACAACAACATGATATAAATATGAATAAGTAAAAGATTGAGAAGTATGGTAATGAAGAAACCGTTATGCATTAACTACAATTCTTCTTCACCATCCAACTACTCATTCTCTTTCCTTTTTTATACTTCCTTCAAACGAATGAATTCAACTTCCAGAGAGAAGAAGAAAGGAAAAAAAGAAGAAATTTAAATTTGAGTATTATAAGAACAATATTTTGAAAATGGACTTTAGCGGTTGAAAAAAAAACGGGAGAGTGAAACGAATAAATGTTTGGAAAAGTGTACCAACCCGTAATTTCTCCTTTATATAAACATATATTATGTGTAAATGTAGTCGAAAGTGCGGATTTTGACTTGAATAAATTTAGTTAAAGCTCAAATTTGGTTCAGACTTGATCAAAAGTTTTTTTTTTTTAAATAGCTTAGCTAATATATATGGGAAAAATACCATAAAGTCCTACTAAAAAATCCCAAACATAACTCATCTATCTAAAAAAGTCCCAAAGTTAGAGTTATTCTTCTTTAATTTAACGAGATTTTTTAATACAAAACAGTCTAAAAGTTAACGCTTCTACTAACGTTGTTAGCATAAAAGATTTTATTTTGAATGAAATCTTATTTTCTTTTCAATAATGGTAATGATGATAAGATTGTATTGTAAATAATAATAATAATATAAAATGGTAATAATAATAATAATAATAATAATAATATAGTGTAATTTTTTAAACTCCATATGTTCCTCAAATTACTGTCCTGGTTGGTTATTTTAATTGAATTTGATATTTTTCAAATTGAAAATTTAACATGTATTTTTTAAATTCATGAAATGAATAATTTATAGGACAATAATTTAGGAAAATCAGAAGTAATTTATGTCAATATTGTTATTATTGAAAAATAATACCAAAAGTCTCTTTTAAAAATCTTGTCAAAAAGAGCAAAAAAATTTCTTCTACTCTTAAAATCTAATTTAAATATTTTCGTTTAAAAATTTCGAAAAAGTGACTATTTTATATCTTTATGAAATTGTAGTAGTAATTGTAGTAGTAGTGATTATAATAATAATAATAATAATAATAATAATAATAATAATAATAATAATAATAATAATAATAATAATAATAATAATAATAATAATAATAATAATACTAAACTTATGACGCTACTGCTAATATTGTTGTTGTTGTTGTTGTTCTTATTATTATTATTATTATTATTATTATTATTATTATTATTATTATATAAATATAATTTATCACAATTACCTTCATTGAAAATAAATATAAGGTTTAAGCTTTTATTCTAATGACGTTAATATAAACGTTAAATTTTTTACTTTTTATGTATCGCAGTGCATATTAATATTCATCGCGGTGTGAAATTGGATTATGGACTTAAAATGATGTATCGCGAGGCAAAAATTGATGTAATTAAAATTTTGTATTGCGGTGTAAAATTTGATGTAACGCGATGCACTGAGTAAGTGACCTCCATAGCGCGCCTTCGGTTCATTAAATGTATCGTAGTCATTTTGCCCCCAAAAGTAACTTTTTCCTGTTGAAAAGAAAAAGAGACTGTAGCAATTAGAAACTTTAAAAAGTGGACTGACCCACAATTTCTCCTATTATTTTAGAGAAATTACGGGCCGATACACTTTCTAAAGTTTTTAATCGTTTCAATCACATGTTTTTTTCAACCGGAAAATGATACTTTTTAGGGTAAAAAGATTCTGATACCCTTAATGAGGGTGAGACGCGCTAAGAAAATACATCGCGATGCATCAATTTTTGCACCGCGATGAATTAAATTTTGCACTGTGACACATAAAATTTAATTACCTAATTCAAATTGCACCGTGGTATCAACTTTTATGTATCGCGATGAATTAATTTTTGAATCGCGATACATTATCCAATCCAAATTCCACCGAGGTACCAACTTTTATATACCGCGATGAATTAATTTTTAAACAGCGATAGATAAAATATTATCTAAACCATTTTTGCGTAGCGATACAAAATGATAATGAACCAGACCATGCCTTCCACATTCTTCTTCCATCTCCTCCGTCATAAGCCTTCTTCTTCCTCCTCCTCCTCCTCCTCCTCCTCTATCCCTCTAAAAATTCCTTCAATCAGCACAGTTCTATTACAATTTCATATTTAATGAATAAAAAAAAACCATTTACCTCTCGAGGGTGCTGCCCCCGCGACCTAACTGGGCAGGTCGATCCTCGTTTCGTTGTCCAATAATGGTGATTTTCGAATCCAATGTGTTTGTCGAGCTGTTAAAGAATACGATAACATTTTCAGAACGATATTTAAAAAAATGGACTTTTGTGGTTGAAAAAAAAGAGAGATTGGAAGGATTACTAACTTTGAAAAAGAAACCGACCAAAATTCACCCCTATTATTTTCCTTACATTTATTGTTTACTGTGAAATTGAGAGTTTTCTCAATTATCGGGCCTTATGAGATGAGCCCAATTTAGGCTAACGTAAAAGAGTCGCGAGCTTATCAAGGGAGCTCACGATATTCAAATTTGACTTCATTTGAAAAAGGTTTAAATCTCAATTTGGTTATTTTACTTTTGGTCAAAATTCATTAAGCTCATTCTATTTTTTTCCTCAATTTAATCACTCTACTTGGCTTAGAAAGTCAATAACGTCACTACAGTCATTTCTGTTAGTTAAGTTGGATGGAAATCATTGAAAAGATAATAATGTCCCTTACCTTTGAAAAATGTGTTGACAAATTCAAGTCACACAATAAGAAATTATGTTTGAAGGAGAAGGAGAAGGAGACCCTCAAAGCCCCCAAATTTAGTAAGGGTATTTTTTGAATTTCATAAAAAAATTAAACCTTCCATCCAAATATATGGATGGAGTGATGAACGTGCTAATTATGTGAAAGTAGAGCGATTAAATTGAGAAAAAAATAAGTAGAGTGAGCTTAATTGAATTTTGGCCGAAAGTAGGGTGACCAAATTGAGATGTAAAACTTTGAAAAATTAGTTTCAGTTTTGTTCATCTTCTAACTGGACTCGAGTATATACTTTATTTTGAATCGAACCCAAGTAGCATGACTCCTAGTACAACCCTTTCTTTTAAGTCCTATCCTCAGCTAGCTCCTTATAACCCCCATGAGATTCGACTCTTTGACCAACTTCAAGTTGAGAGAGAACATATTAATCTCTAGGCTAATCCTCAATCTCACTCTTAGTACAACCCTAACAACCAATGATTGTTTGGTATGCTATTTTTATTTTAAAAGGAACACCATTTTAGCAAAAAGCTAGGCTAACCACACACTATCATCTAATCGATCTCTACATCCCACCAAATTAATCAAATTTCTCATCTTACTCTCTACACCCTACATAAACTACCTATTCTACCCCAAACCCCTTCAACCTTTTAACCCTTCTTCCTCTCTGTCACTGTCTCTCCCTCATTCTCCCATTGGAATCGGAATCAACCACAATGGAGATGAACTGGGACGTAGAGAGAGAATTTGACGGGGTTAGGTCTGTTTTGGTAGAAGTTGGAGCGGCTTTGGAACATGAGCCGACTATAGAGGAAAGGGCTTAGTCAGACATAGTTTTGGACTGCGGGGCTGTTGATGAGGCCTGAAATAGTAGGAAGGGGAGCATGAACGAACTAAGAGAGCGAAGAGGGCTTGATTGGTCGTGCGGTGATGGAGGATTTGGATCGGAGATATCAAGTGGATGAGAGAGACACAAATGGTAGGTGATTGGTTGGAGAAGGGATATAACGGTTGGACTGAGTTGGAGAAGTCGATTGGGGGCCAATGATAGTGGGTGATTGGTCGGAGAAGGTAAAATTATTTCCTCAAAATCTTCGAAAACTTGTTAGTCCGATTGTGCGGACATGGCTAATCACACAAGGGGAGGGAGGTGCGACCCTGGTTTATTGCAGAAATGAAGGGATGTGCGGCTGAGAGTTGCCGCACACACTCATGTGGGCTATATTGTCATTTTACACGAAAATATTTTTTCAATTATTTTTGATGGGGTGTAGAGAGTATATCGTGGTGTGTGGTTAGCCTGACCCTTCAGTAAAAAATATACTTTACAATTTAAATAAGAGAATGAATATGATGAACAAGCTAACTAAAAGACATACGGAGATGATAACAAAAATTAGTGGAGACAAGCAAGCATCATTGAATATACTTCAGTTCATGCCTGAATGTAAATGGAGTAAGTCTCTTGTTAGTAGGGGTGGCAATTTGAGGTACGACACGATTGACCGATACGAACACGACACAAAATTATAGGGTTTGGGCGGGAGCTTATCGGGTTCGGGCCGTTATAGGGCCAACACGATAAGACACGATAAAAAATGGGTTGTTATCGGACTGGTTTGATAAGCACAGTAAGACACGATAACTAAAATATATATGTTTTAAAATATATTTTTTAAAATTTACTAGGGTTATTTACTTCTTTCGAACTATTTTCATGATTATTTCATAGTTTTATCATTTGAAAATTTATGACTTTTAAACTACTTGACTATTTATATTGATAAATTTTCAAAATATGTATTGTAAAATCAAAATTATATATTTTATAATGTTTAACGGGCTTAACAGGCCTGACTTCATAAATCGTGTTTTTTTGCTTATCATGTCGTGTCGTGCTTTTCGTATTTTTATCGTGTCGTGTTCGGATTTTAATATTAGGCACGATAAGCTTATCGTGCCGTATTCGTGTTCGTGCTTATCGTATCAAGTTGTTATCGTGCCGGCTCGATAACAGCCCAGCACGACCGATTTGTCACCCCTACTTGTTAGACGGTCTTACGGATCTTAATTCGTAAGATGAAGCCCCAATCTTTTACAGCTCAACTCATCAACACACGATTGTCGGATAAAGATGATCCGTCTTACAAAAAATATTCATAAAACCATTTTATCTAAGTTTTTCCATGTAAATGCTTAACGATGGTCTTGCAGTTCTGAGCCAGTCATATTGCTTTGACCAAGTATTAACATGGAAATTCAAATAGAGGTTTTTACGTGCAATCCTAACTTGACGATAGAGCGTTATCGCACAAAAATCATAGGATTTGTATCCGTTTGGCTATTTTCGTTAGGGTAATTGAAACCATTTGCTTGCACTTCCATGTTAAAAATTGCAGTTTTAGTATTGCTTGCTTGTGTCTAATGAATTAAGATGAACACAAGTTGATATAATGAAGGGTCAATGGCAAAATAATCAAAACCTTAGTTATTTGGGCCTTTCAAGATGAGCCCAATTGTCAAGTGGGCCTATATGAGAACTAATGTGGAAAGTGATGATACCTCCGTCCTGTCATGTTTATAACTCTCCTTAATTTAATTTAAAGGAAAAATTGTGTGTCGTAGATCCACTTTTTAAAGTTTTTATTCATTTTAGGACTGTGTTTTTTATTTCAAACCCGAAAATGACACTTTTAAAGGTAAAAAGATTATGATTCTTTTAATGAACATGAAACGCGCTACAAAAATGAATCGCGATGCATTGATTATTGAACCGCGATGTATCAATTTTATTGCATTAATTTTTGTACCACGATACATCAGTTTAATTGCTTAGTCTATTTTTAGACCGTAATATATCAATGTTTGAATCGCGATTCATCAGTTTAACTGGGTGCATTGGTTATTGAACCGCGATGTATAAATTTTATTGCATTAATTTTGCACCGCTATTCATCAATTTAATTGTCTAATCTATTTTTACACCGCGATACATCAATGTTTGAAGCGATTCATCAGTTTAATCACCTAGTTTATTTTTGCACCGCGCGATACATCAATGTTTGCAACGCGATACATTAATCTGATATTTTTGCACCGCGATATGAAATCATAAATAATCAGACCACGTCTTCCACCTTTTCTTCCATCTCCTCCGTCGTAAGCCTTCTTCTTCCTCCTCCACCGTCTTCGTTTCTACTGAAAAATCTCAACCCTAGCACAGATCCATTATAGTTTCGTATTTTATAAATAAAAAAATTTGTTTACATTTCGAGAGCATTCCCCCCGAACCCCCACAAAGAAGCGCTGCCTCCTCGACCCCACCGGACAGATCGATCCCCGTTTCATTACGCAACAATAGTGATTTTCGAATCCAATGTGTTTACCGAAACTGTTGAAGGAGACGATGACATTTTCGAAACAATATTTTGAAAAATGATCTTTTTACTGTTAAAAAAAAGAACGATAGACTTTTAAGGTTATAAATTTTGAAAAAGAGACCGACCAGAATTTTATCCTAATTTAAAAATATATCATGTTTAACTTTTGCATATAAATTTAAAAACGTCATTAATTAAAATTAATTTTGAACAATATTTCTTTAACTTTCGCATGGTAAAATTAACTTTTGTAAGAGTTTGCATTAACGTCTAATTTATACACTTTCTCGAGTTCATCCCCACTCAAAATGCTAGCTACAAGAATTGAACTCCCTTAGATAATTTGAATTTCTTTTATAAAAAAATTAAAAAAAAATTAAAGAACTTATACTTCATTCCATAAAGAATATTTTCTAGGAAAAGATTACCCCTAAATGACCTTCAATTTCTAATAATATTTACTAATTTCATATTTTTCAATCATGCCTCAATATGCATTTACAATGTTGTAAAATCAACATTGTTAATTTAAATATAAAGTAGGTCTCATGTGAGATTTCGTAAGACGGAACCTCGCTCTCTCACAGCTCAGCCCACCAACACATAGTGGATCAGATCAGTAGGATCGTTTTACAAAAAAATACACGCGGTCTATTCTAAGTATTTGCCTTAAATATGTGTTACTAAAAATGTTTAAAAGTCAACTTTCTTAATTTTCTCTAAAAACTAAATAAAGGCCCTCAATAGTCAATCCCTTCAGCTTGGGGATGGGGAGTGTAGAAAACTTCAACCAGAGAGATATCATTCCTCGTCGATAACCCCTCCCCCTCCAAAAAGAAAAAAAGAAAAAAGGTCCTACTATCCAACTTTACAAATTTTAATGAAAAACCTATGGAAGGGAAATTATGCTATCTCCCTTTTTTTTACATCCAATAAATCAATGGTCAAGAAAAGAACAAAATGCCCCTTATTAACTGCATTAGGTTGTCAGTGAACACCTTATATGGAACCAAGAAATGAATGAATGAACTGGGGACAGAACTAGAAGGCTACGCTGACGAAAGAGCGCTGCACAGTGATTTGTACGCAGTGAGACAAGTTTTGAATTTTTCTTCAGCTACCGCCTGCAAAAAATGCAGAACTCATCTTACGCATTCATAACGTGAACAAACACGGTCCACTTGCTCCCACCACTGAACGGTTTGGAGCTGGTAAGTTTACAACTAACCTGTCCCGAGCCTTGATGTTTATCCTGGATGCCACTTCAAAGCTGACAAGCGGAACCTGCAAGTAGAGAAGAGAGCATTCTTTTGAGTTACCTCCTCTGCCTCAATGATTTATGTATCCATCATAGTCATTGTTGGATAAGAGGTATAGCAAGGGCACATGACGAGATACACACAGATAACTTTAGTGTTTGTGCTGGTGGCATATTTGAGCCCAACAAAGCAATTACCAAAACATTGTTGTAGTTATTGAATGAGCACCGAGGGAACTTGATGTATTCCATATTAGGCAGATCTAAAGAATCCAGGGCATGAAGAACTTACGCATTTTTTACGTCGTCAATCTTCAAAGGACCTCTCGCGGGCAGACCAAGTAATGTTCTATCAGAAGATGAGCCTACACAATATGACTCATTATCAGACTCAGCATCACTTTCGTTAGCCCATTTATTGTTTCTACTGTATGTGTCATTTGAGTTCTCCCTCCACTCAAATCCAGTAGTTGAATGCTGGGAACGAAATTCCTCCCATGACTCGTTGAATGACCACGTAACCCGTCTATTACCAAAAACGGTTTGAAATGTTCCTTCAGGATAATCCTCAGAATCTTCATTGAAAAGCCCTCTCCTCCTCTGATAGCCTAAAAGCGCCAAAAGGAAATTGCAGAAATTTGTCAGTAAAAATATGTAGACCAATATTCAAAACAAAATGACCTTAGCAAATAAGTCCTCGCAAAACCACATCATGAACTTTATTTAGTATTATTTATTACCTTTTCCTTTTCCCAGCATAAAGGTACAGAGGCACAATCAATGTCAAGTTGGATTAGCTGAACTCTTATAAGAGAGAGATTTACCAAATTCATTGCTCTTAACCCTTTTAAGCGTTAATGTTGATTTTTGGCATATTAAACCTTGAAGTTCAACGTCTTTGCAATGGCTACCCAATCTCAGGCTGTGGTTATCATAGTCAATGAGCAAGAACTAAGGGGAATTGATAAGTTATAGACCAAAAGTTGCTACCAACTTCTATAAATCAGAAGTAAGTCAAGTTTTGCAGCCACCGATGATCCAAATACATCTCTACTCAAAAGCTTCTTAGGAAACAACTCGAAACCTACCTTTACCTCTCCTGAACCATGCCCACTGGAGAGACCCAAAACCACCCCAACTAGGCATAAACATGGCCCAGTTAAGTATCCACTCACATAAATAGCAGACAGCAGAAACCCTCTATCTATCTATCCCCAAATATGTACGCAGATACACCCTCGCTTGGAATCTATTTCTGTAACTTGATAAAGGGTATTGGATTGAAGTGAAACATAAAACCCTCTTGCAAATAAGAGACTTGTGAAATCAGAGACTCAGTAGGAAACCCGTGCTGTCTTTTTTGTGTTTCAGATCTAATTCTCATTCCTATTCTTTGCTTCTATCTCTAGGTTCAGTAGGTTGTTTGGGGCTGGATTCTTCTCTATTCAAGGCAGATGGGCAATATTCGAATTCAATTAGTAGGGGGGCTTTTGGCTGCAAACTAAGTATTCAAACATTCAGCTTGAAATTCTGCGTGTTCTCAGTTTAGGCCAAGCATGACTAGAACTGAGTTTTCATTTGCTGTTGTTTCTATTCAGGATTGATCGGTTTCTATATGATTCAGTTCTCGCTCTGAGATGCCCTCGACAGTTTTTTCCTATTTCAGTTTTGAAAATGGGATTTTCTTTTTACAAGATCTTTGCAGTCTTTTACTTTCATAGATGATTGGGATACCATGATTCATTTTGCAATTGTACAGTTTAAAATGGGATTTTCTTTTTACAAGATCTTCGCAGTCTTTTACTTTCACAGGTGATTGGGATACCATGATTCATTTTGCAATTGTACAGTTTAACCAATCTATACATTTTGATGTACTATTTTTTGAGCGAAATTGATATTGTAGTTATAATGAATGTTGAAATTTTACCATATCTCTAACAGGCATTCAATTCTTCACAGAATTAATTTCAATTGTCTCCCCAAAGGTTGAGAAATCTTTAATAGTAGCTGGTGGTGTGGATATTGGGAAGAAAAATGAACATTTATTATCAAAAAAAAAAAGAAAGAAAGAAAGAAAGAGAGAGAGAACAAAATATAAAACAAACAAGTACAAGATATATAGTGTCCAACATGAAAAAAAATAAGAGAATAAATATCTAAATCAGTTGTTCCATTCATTTTATTTACTGTACTATAGTATAACAAAGAAAAAGAGAAGTGTGTTTAGTTAAAAAGAGTCAACACCTATTTGTTAAATGAAAATTTCAATTTTTATTTTATTTTTTTGGAGAGAGAATTGACTTGAAAGTTGTAAATATATTTTTATATCAATGTTTTCTAGAAACCTGCTTCCATTGGAACTATATAATTAAGTTTACAAAAAAGAATGTTTTAGTAAACATGTAAAACATGAAAATAATCCCATATTTAAAATTACTTTTTCATGGATAATTATCATATTTTTATATGTATTATTTTTTAATTATTATTTATCTTAAATTTAATAATTTATGTCACTATTAATCTAACATAAAATATGTCCCTCGGCAATTTTTGTTAACGATGCTCATCTTTGGCAATAAATTTACCTTAAAACCCTCTAAAGGATCTTCCAACCTATTTGCAAAACGATAGGGGAGGTGACTGAAATTAATTTTGTTAAGAGTTGGATGATAGCAAGGGTAATGGAGAAATTGCAAACCCCTTTTAAAAGTAAAATGGCAATTTAGCCCACAAAATAGTAGGGTGGCAAAGTGTAAATAAAGTATGATGGCAAAATTGGTCATTTTTCCCATCGATCTCCAAAAAGTTTAGTGAAGATTTTAGCAAGTATCCCAAGTATTTTAAGTTATGGCATGTGGGTTCATTTCCCTCATGCAGGAACTGAGTTTGGGCTTCAAAGGTATGGAAGACTGGCAATCAGCTGAAGGTGTTTAGGCTGCCATATTCATGATTATTCTTTGTTTCCCCTTCAAATCAGAAGCTTTTAGGATCTTGAATTACACTCACTGGAAAATGTTCAACCTGTTCTTTATTTGGAACCATAAGACCAGTTGGGTGGACCTTTTGATCCTTCCACAACTCAAAAGAAGCAGTATATCATTGCATGTCTATTGGAGACTCGGAATCAAGCAATTGGAGACCTATCAATCTGGTCAAGGTAGAGAAGGGAATTGGCGTGCATCTCTGGGGAAATAGACGTGCCAATACACATATTTCAATCTTTTGATCAGTTCAGTTATTGAAAGGTCTAAATAAGTGTTTGGCATCCAGGAACTACTTCTTAATGGGCTCAGATTATTTCAAACAGTTATTTAGTAATTCACCAATTAGTACTTAAGAGGATCTATAGTGCATCTAGGCAATTAACTGTGAAAGATAACTGCCAAATAGCCGGTATAGACTTTAAATTAAATAATAGAGAAAGAAGGGAGGAAGAAATGTATGAGAAAAATGATATTACGCTTCATTTTCTTGTTATGAGATCTAATAGCACGCCGTTGAGAAGATGACATTGATTTATGTTTCTTTCTTCCAATGTCTGAATCATCAGCTTGGTCCTCATCCCATCTCTCTGTCTTTGAGAATTTCTCCTAGGTAGATGATAAAAGAAAGTTTCATGAATGATTAATTAAGACTTTAAAATGTGATTTAAAATTTTAAGAAGATATATAGCAGTCACCATTAAAAGTAACTTTGGCCAACTTTGACCCCAAAATGATGCGTCCGGCGGTCCGGGATGTACTTCTTCAGGCACCAATCACTTGTGGAGCCTTTTTGACTAACTAATCACATCACTGACACGTCATCTGGGAGTCAAGTTGGGATTTTTGAGATCTCAATTCATAAAAGATACCATAACCTTATTGTAATTTGTAAGTATGCCTCAGTAGGTAGAGTCATACAATAATGACGAAGTTTCATAGACAACAAAAGAGAAAAGACCATATGGACAGGCACGGAAGTGAGGAATAAGGCAATAGGAATAAACGGCTTTGGTTTCTATTACAAGTATATGTACTCGATGTTAAATTCTGCGTCTGCTTCAGGCTTTAAGCTTTCCACTTTACAAGAAAGAACAGCAAAATCCAGAGGATATCTCACCAGTCACCACTGCTCTCAGATATATTTGATATATGCTCCTGTGTGGAAATTAATGAAATTGGAAGTGAATCTGAGCCATATAAAAGGGGTCATCACTCATGACGAGGATGTTGATTAACTTGCACCTTCTATTGCAGAAAGCATTTTAGGAACATCAACTGAGGTATTCAAGATAGGAAAATACTTAAATTGTTTCTGAAAAAGGAACTATGTGCCAGAGGGGATTTGTTAGTGTTTGTCTTTATTAGAAAAAGAAAAATGTTTTGTTAAAGAAGTCAATTAAGTCTTGGCACCAAAACCAGAGGAAGATCCCTTCCCTCGGTATTAATGTAGAATGACCATTTTGTCTATTACATACTTCATTATTTTCGAGAATCCAACTTCACAGGCAACTAAAACAAGCATATCATATCAATTGATAAAAAGTGTTAATTTGTGTGATATAAGTCCTACATTAGTCCAGTAAGGTTCTTGATCATATATGAAAATAAAAATGACTACCTCAGACGTATATTTGCCTGCTCTGAAATTGGAGAGTAGATTGTTCAAAGCCTTCCTCTTTTCTGTACGCTTTAGACGTGTGGCATATTTGATATACGCCTGAATTATTTATTTTACAGCATCAGACTAACTGGAGGGTAGCAATTCATAGAGATACATAAAATTACTAAAGGAGTGAATGCAAAGACATAAGAATATAAGAACGTGGTTAGCTAACATTCATAAAACGTTATCCCCTCCATCCAGAGTTTTACTTTTCACCGGACATTTAAGTTAAAGGAGAGATGTTAGAACTTAGAATATATCAGATATATGGAGGTATGCTACGTAACCCATCCTGTCCACTGACTAAGACCTAGTCTACGCCTAAGAACCAAGGCTCACAAAGATAGGCAAGGGGGTCTAGACCAAGTGTGTAAGCCAGAGGGTGATGGCACCTGGTTTCCAGTGGCCACCCTAGCAACCATCAAAGACCACTATGAGCCAGGTAATGGCATTTAGCAAGGAGGGCCTCCTGCCAAACCTCAAACCTCCAAGTCCAATGTTTCAAGGAAATATTTCTAAGCCCAAGGGCAGGTGGCAACAAGCTACTGAACACCTCCATCTAGGGCTGGCAAAAGTCTCGTTTTTCCCGACCCGTCCCGACGCTCAACCCGATCTTGTCCCGACAAATCCCGATCCCGATCCCGATTTTGTCGGGATTTTTCCCGTCCCGAAATATTTCGGGACGATATTCGAGATAATTCGGGATTCCCGACCCGTCCCGACTATCAATCCCATCGGGATTCCCGAATCCTGACCGGTCCCGACTTATTTTTTTATAAATTTTTTGAGTGTTAAATAATGTCTATTTTTTGTTTGCTAAAATTACTTAATGATGTTTGTTAAATTTATTTTCACAATTACTATTGTGGGTTTTTTTGTCTATCACGTTTCTACACCTAGTGTAGCTCTTCTCCTACGAGTGAGGGGTGCATTTTGTTCATAATGATAGATTCAACAATATTCACCATTAAGTAAATATTCAAGCATACTTTGTAAATATACAGTTTGAAATTTTAATTATGATGGAGACATTTTAAAAATATTTTAGTGTCTGAAAATATTGTTCATAAATATTATAGTCGGGATTACGGGATTTTTATATCTCGAACTGTCGGGATCCCAATTCGTCGGGTCCTGACACTTATCGGGAACGGGATCGGGAAGGAAATTGAAATCCTGAAATCTATCGGGATGAAGGGTATCGGGACGGTCCCGGCCCGTTTCCACCCCTACCTCCATCCACGAGGTGACAATGGCTTTGCCAGGTTTGCTCGAGCAAGGTGTACTAATTGGCTAGATGGCAAGGGCCTCTAGGTCCGGGCGTGCAACTCAACTTGGAGGCATCAATGTCCGAGCAACATTGGGTTAAAGACATTGACCCAAGAGTTTGGGTGGGCTGTGGGACTTTGCGGGTTATTGGTCTGGTGGGAGTAGAGGACAAGTTGTTAGGGGCAAGCAACGTTGCATGTGATCTTTTGGAATTTGTGGCTAAGGCTTCCTAGAAAAGCCTTGAAGACTACTTCTATGAAGAACAGAAAATTTCATCCAGAAGTCTGTTGCTTTAACTCAAACGTTATGCAACAAGGAAAGTTGACTTTCAAAGGCACGTGGGTCTGTTTGTCCTTACTTCTATTTTAAGGTTAGTAGCAGACTTAGTACTTCGTCTGCAACCTTGTGCCTTGTGCCTGCCCTTTTATAGCATAAACAACCTTGCAGCAGAATAAGTCACAGGATTATTTGTACGATCCAATCAGATAAGGGTCCAACAACTATTAGCATTTAATGGATTCAAAATGCATTTAATGCCTGTTGCAAATTCAGAATCAAGTTCAACGGATATGAAGCTCCCTCGGACTATATAAGCAAGACTTGATCAATACACAACACTTATGGCATTTACTAAAGCTTCAACTACTCAAATAATTCGGTCTTAAGTGCTCTATATTCTTCAAAGCATTCAATACTTAGTAGAGACCGATCATCTGGACTTTATTCCATTTGCTCTTCCTAGTATTTAATACAGTCTAGCCCACAGAGCACGAGTGTGATAAATTATGTTTACAGATTATCATACTCCCAAAGAAACACTTGGTCAAAAGTATTTTGTACACAATCTGATCATATTTTGTAATCAATTTAGTGGATAAAATAGTGCACATTTCTAAATCCAAGATTGGCCATCTTGATCGTGGACATAGCACAAATTCTGTGTGAAACCCCTTCAAATACTCGTGTCTACTTAATACTGTCATCTTCCTTTATTTATTGCTAAGTCTTATCCAGAATCATTGCAAAGAAGGAGCAGATATAATATCTATTGAATTGCCTATTTTAACACTATACATTTTCCGCTGATAATCATAATAGATTTCCTTTGAATCTACTATTCCATTTTAAACTTAACATAGGCTATTCAACACCCCCCCGTTTCTAGCCTATTCTGAGCCACTGGGACGACAGTTATAATTATGTATGTGGTAGTAGAAAGAGTATAAACAAATATTGTCTAACCTAATCAAGGCTAGTGGCTACGACTTCTCACAGTTAAGTCTGTGTTGCTTTCTTTCTTTATTTCAGCCGTTTGCATTTATTTAGATAAGACATATGATCGAGTTCCCAAAGACAAAGAATGGTAGAGAAGGAAAGGGTTAAACTGAGATGCATTAATGTGATCAAGGATATGTATGATAGAGCTCAACTATGACTGAAAAAATACAGCATGAGAGGCTTGTGGCTAGGTCAAGGACCGGCCTTTCAGTCCTTATCTTTTTTTGCCTTAGTGATGGATGGATTGACCCTACGTTGCACGGACACGCAAATACCCTGCGTATTATGTGTCGGACACATTTCCGACACGGATACGGTACGGACATGCCAAATACATCACAAACTACGTACAAGGACCAAATTTGCAATTTTCAAAAATTTGGACACGGGCACGGTGCGAGTGTTCGATGTGATAGTAGTCTAAATTGAATCATACCTTCCAAATCGACAGAGAGGGGAACGCGACTAGCTAGGGCTTCGCTGTGCGACTTGGCTTTCCTTCGATTTGCTAAGGCTTCGATTTACGACTTGGTTTCCAAATCGAGACTCTTGGTTTTCCTTCGCCCACAACTTGACATGTTCGAGTTTCCTCACCTGAGACTTGGCAGCTTCGATTTGCGACCTAGGCGACTTAGGCAAGCCTTCGTCTTCGACAGTTGGTTGTATATTTTTCTTTTAACCCATGTACTCTGCTTAACTGGTTTATTAGTCTGGTTCTATAATATAATTTACATTTTAGTCCTTATATTTTTAAAATTTCACATATTACACCCCGTACCCGTATCCGATATTTTTCAAAAATCTCGTATCCGCATCTCCGTGTCCGTGTAACATAGGATTGACCAAACATTTATAAGATGTTATACCACCATGCACATTCTCAGACGAAATTACTCCTATAGATGTGACGCCGACTTGGGTCTAGAAACTAGAAAAAGTGGAGAGAATCTTCATACGTCAAAGGGTTCAAAAAGTACTAAAGGTGAAAAAGTTAGTTTAGATGGATATAATAAAGTGGTCAATCTAGCTATAAAACAGTGTTCTGCGAAGCTGAGAAGTGCATGTGGAATGTTATGTGATATGCATATGCCCTTTAAGCTGAAAGTAAATTCTATAGGATAGCTGTTAGAACTTTGTTACTTAATAGAACGGATTGTTGGGACAAAGACAGAACATGTTAATCAAATGAGTAATGCCAAAACAAGAGCATTAAATTAGATTTATGGTAAAACTAGGAAATATAAAGTTCCAAATGAACATGTTCATGAGACGGTAAAAGTCACCCTATAAAAGATAAGTTGAGAAAATTGATTGAGATGCTTTTGACACATAAAATGTAGACTACTACAAGCTCCAGTAAGGAAGTCTGGAACTTTTGCTCAATCTTTTTAACCTCTCGTAGGTGATGCCAAGATCAGTCAAAGAGCTCTTCCTTCGTTGGTCTTTGAATAAACACGAGTAGAAATAGTGTTTGGAAGGCAACACCTTTGGGCGTTTGTTGGACTATTTGGAGGGAGAGAAATTGTAGGGCTTTTGATAATGAGGAAGAGACCATAAATAATTTGAAGAAAGCTTTTCTTCACACTTCGTATTTTTGGTGCGCAGAGACAGTGGAGCCTTCCACTAATCCTTTTAACTCTTTTGAAGAATTGTGAATAGTTCTTCTATCGATTAGGTGTTTTCGTTTATCAATCTAGAGTATACTTCTTATGTACACATGATGCGTCACCTGTTTTGAGGTTATTGGTTATATATATTCTTCCTTAAACCATACTATAGGATTGGGGTGACCAAAACTAACATAGATAACAAAGAAGGACATATGAATAATCTTGCTTTGGATCAAACCATAACGGCGAAAAAAATATTCGTGCAGCTAACCCCCTAGTAATTGCGACAAAATTGAGCTGTGTTCACTCCTTTGCCTTTTCAGATGTGTTCTCCATTTCTATTTTTTCTTTTCACATTTGTAGCTGACTAGCTGACTTCTTTTGAATTAAATATTCCACTCATTTCTGATACATTTCTTTCTAATCATAAAGGTAAAATCCATCAAAACCCACCATTAAACCTGCACCCATCCCGCCCTACTTTAAACTACAATACTATAAGCCATATGAAAACAAAAAGGTAGATATAATACCTTAGATGCCCCTCGATCTCTTGTGTCCTGCAACAACATTTATTCGTCAAGCTCCTACTTGAAATGGTAAACAAATATAATTTTGTCGCAGCTAAATTAATCAAAAGAAAATGCAGTCAAACATAACATAGATTATCAGCTGTTAATAGTAAATAACTAAATATTAAGAAATGTGGGGAAAACAATGCATGACAACGCTAGACGTCGGGTTCTTCTGAAATAAACAGATCCAATGAATTTCATATTGGGTTATCGCCTAAAGGAGTAGTTTAAATTCCAATGAATTTCATACTGGATTATCACCTATAGGAGTAGTTTAAATAGCCACAGCAGCTACTAATTTAAGTAGAAGGCATGATTTAGTCCAGTGGTACTAGACATATGACCACCTTAACATGTCACTGACAGTGTACTATTAATGCACAAGCACAACTCACCCCAGAAGACAAAATCCCATTGCATAATAGCAAAAAGGTGGTCAACATTATCCGGCAAAAGCAATTCGCTCGAGCAGCTAACATCCAACAATGGCACCCAAACAGCTCACCCAAATTTATTAAAAAGCTTCACTTAACAATACACCCTGAAATCTTTGGAACTCCAAGCCTCTATATGAATTACAGAAGGTCAGAAAAGGCCTCTCCATCATTTCGTGCAATCTGAGCTATCGCTCACTGATTTCAGGGAAAATGTAATATCTTTTGTCTCTTCAGGGTAACTTTTCTTCTACTCTAAGCCAAAACGTGCAGGTCATTCTTGATATTCAATTAAGATCTACCATTATTTTTTGTGTTTAGGATCAACACTTAGGTTAAAATTCACAAGGCTTGACCTCACATCCACCATCCAAGAAAAGGAAAGGAAGCTACCTTGGCATAAGACCTCGTTCTTCTAAGCTTCTAATTCCGCGTGCCCCTACAGAACAACATCTTCAAATAATGTTGCCTTGAGAAAACTGATATTCAACATTTGAAGGCACTTTTTCAAACAAAGACTCGAAAATCTCCTGCCCATACTATGTTTCATAAAGAACAACCCGTCTGGGAAAAGGTTGTGGGCTTGTTAGGTGTGCATTTTACCCTAATAAATCTTTAAATGTATACTACTTTTCAGCCCCAAGAAGATCAAATTTGGGTAAACCTAACACAGACCTCAAAATCTTTCTTATTTCTTTCTTCTTCTTCTTCTTCTTTTGTTTTGGGCCCACTGTAAATATGTCCATCCCAATGATATTGGTTCCAACTAGAACCAAAACGCTTATTTTTAGGATTGAGTTACTGAATTCCCACCTTCCCCACCTGTGAAAGCCCTCAAAACCGAGCCAGATCAATCCAAAATCAAGCAAGAATAAAATTAACACCAATTTTTACCAAAGCTAAAGAATGGTGCTTTTCAACATAGGATGAAGTTTTAGAGTTCACTAAGCGATGAAACTTAAGAAACACAGCAAAGAAGCTAACTTTAACCAATGATAATTAATTCAAATATGAAACAGTGACCCAAATTAGGCTCAAAACAGAATACTAAAAATGCATAGGAAGATATAATCAATAATTATGATAATACTGCGAATATAAATTGAAACGGGTTTTTATTTTCTTCTTTTTTTTTTCTCTTTTTGGGGAGAGAGAGAGAGAGATGAGCTCACAGAAGACCATTTGTCCTTCCATTTTTCTAAACAAGAAGGTGTGGAGTGAAACGAAACCAGCTGCTGGGCCAAACACCACGTTGGTGCTGGAATTGATGATCGAATTGGAATGAATGAAATATTGAATGCTAAAGAAATTCGCCATCTGGGTATTACTAATTGCATTATAAGTTCATTCGATTTTGATTTTGATTTTGACTTTGACAGACCCTGTTGAAAATCGAAAGAAATGTAATAATCCTAGCTTGTGTCCGACGGAGCCACCTATGGGTATCTAGGGCAAAAAGTTGTGGAAGACAGCTTAAAACGGAGTTATTCCTAGAAAAAATTGCGGGGAAGATCCTTTGGTCACAATTTTTTAAACTTTTAATCGTTAATGCAGTAAAGTTTACCATTTTTATTTTCAACGAAAAAAAATTACTTTTAATGGTAAAATAATATTCTTAATGAACCGTAGGTGCGCTATGAAGGTTATTATTTTAACACCACGATTCATTAATTTTATCGTATTATTTTTTATATCACAGTTTAATAGTGTAACTGCTAATCTATTTTTGAACCGCGATTCATCAATTTTTATTAAATTAATTTTTGCACTGCGGTTCAATAATGTAACAGCTAATCTATTTTTGTACCGTGATTTATTAATTTTAGTGCATTAATTTTTATATCGCGGTTCAATAGTATAATTGCTAGTCTATTTTTTAGCCGTGATTCATCAATTTTAGTGCATTAATTTTTGCACCGCAGTTCAATAGTGTAATTGCTAGTCTATTTTTGAACCGCGATTTATCAATTTTAGTGTATTAATTTTTGAACTATGGTTCAATAATGTAATTGATAGTCTATTTTTGAACCGCGATTCATCAATTTTAATGCATTAATTTTTGAACTGCAGTTCAATAGTGTAATTGCTAGTTTATTTTTGAATCGCGATTCATTAATTTTAGTGTATTAATTTTTAAACCGCGATACAAAATCATAAAGAACCAGGCCACATCTTCCACCTGCTTCTTCTATCTCCTCCGTCGTAAGCTTTCTTCTTCCCCGTTTCGTTGCGAACAATCGTGATTTTCGAATCCAAAGTGTGTTGCTGGAGCTATTGTAGAAGACGATGACATTTTTAGAATAATATTTCGAAAATTAGACTTTTGCGGTTGAAAAAAAAAAAGATAGACTTTTGGAGTTAGAAACTTTTAAAAAGGAACCGGCCAAAAATTTCCCCAAATTCCTATGGCCTATAGGTGTGCAGAAGTTTTTGCAACTTGATCTGACCACTAGAACCGGACCAAATCAGTTAAAAATGGATCAGATCAATACATTGTGTTGGTTCTGGATCTGATTTTTCACAGAACAGGACAATTGAGTTGATCCCGGTTCTAGAACAAAAAAATCGCGGAACCGGACCAATATATTATTTATTATATATAATATTAGTTTCTTATTTCATTTTCATAACCCTAAACTCCTAAACGCTAAATTATATTTGTGTTTGTTGTATTTCTTCGAATCAATCTGCAGCACAGAGCCACAGCGAATCGATTTGTCGATTACTCGTTTGGATTTCTTCGTCCCTTCTGTAATACCTCAATTCCAAATCTCACATTGAGTAGATGTGAGACTTGTGTTTGATTTATAAGGTAGTCACGCACTACTACGTACTGAGAACCAGCATCATCCATAGACTTTTGGGTCGGTTTGTGGTGGATCTGATGACCAAAGGTGTTGCATGCTTAGTGGGACAATGTGTGTGTTACACGTAGCGGACAAGATTTTCGGGTTCATGTCGTTACACCTTCAGCCTTCAGGCTTCAAGCCTTCAATTGAAAGTTTGAGCTTCGACAGCCAACACGCTTTAGCTTTGACTTCCCTTGAAGGTTAGCTTCTCTCTCTCTCTCTCTCTCTCTCTCTCTCACCCTCAATCTCAATTCTGGTTTAAAAGCTGGTTTGAGTTGAATTCTAATTTTAAATTCTGATTTGAAATGCAGTAGTTTTTTACAGCGAATTATTGCATTGAGTTGAATTTATATATTTTCTTCTTTCCTTCTTATGTTTATAAATGACTCTGTAACAGTCATTGAGGCTGAATTTCTGTAATTTCATTATTATTTTCTTTCTTATTTCTACACTGCATCAAATTTACTAAAAATAAATAAATAACTATTGGGAGTTAGATTATTGTTGCCCGGTTTTATATTTACAGTAAAATGCAACTATGTTGGGGCTAAATTTATGAATATTATGTGAAAATGGAGGGATGGGTATCTTGTCTACTGTAAATTACTAGTTCCAATATGATTAATCCTGTTGTATAAGATTATTTGTTGAGCTTTGTGAAATTGATACTTGGAGGCTTTATATATTATGAAATTTGTTGGTACTCTTGGTGAATTTCATTGCAATTTGATCTGAAAAAATTGCATTGTTGTTTGAGAAATAGTTGAACTATGTTGAGAGAGTAAATCTTTTAGAGTTTATTATATATTTGTATTATAAAACAGCTAGGTAATTGACTAGGGCTATTCAGAGGTTGAGATTTAATTATCTTAAAATATTTAACGGTTAAGATTCACTTTTACATTCACAGTTATCCATTTTTAACTCTTTATTTTTTTCTCTTCCTATTACAAGTCACCTATACAATTAAGAGTCGGATCCTCTATTCCAAAATTGCATTTCATCTCCTATTCCACCATTGGATTCTTGCTGCATGTCAATCGTAAATAAACAAAATCAAATACTAAGTTGATTGTGTTTCCATAACAATAAAAATCCGTGAAATCTAGCTCAATATTTCCTTTTATAAAGATTTTTTATTGACACATGGCAAGAATCCGACGGTGGAATAAGAGATGAAATACAATTTTGGAATAAAGGATCCGACTCCATACAATTAATATTAGGATTAATATAATGTTTGGTCCCTTGACATATCGAAAAAAAATGTTTTGGTACCCGGACAAAAAAACAATCGAAGGTGGTACTTAGACATTTTTTTTGGACCAATTTGGCCCCTCCCACAGTTAGCGTTAGTTTTGTCGTTTGTTTTTTTAATTGACGAGAATGCTATTGGTCTAAACAAGCACATGATCTATATTCCCAGTGAAAAATGCTCACGTGCCGGGGAGTATAAGCTACCATCACCTGAAATACTTTTGTCCCTACATATCCCTCTCCCTCCCCTCTTCTCATTTTATCGCTCCCTTCCTTCCAAAATACACACTCAGTCAACAATCACACACATAGAAAGCGAAAGAGAAAGAGAGAGTGATGGGATCGGAGTTGATCTACAGGGGCCATGAGGCCTAACCCATGGCAGACGCCTACTCGCCCAAGCCCAACAAACCATGGTTTTCCATGATTCACCTGATTCGTCCTCCATGAATGAAAGGCTGCCTTATTCTTAAATCGGCATTGCAACTGCCACCTTCGGCTTCACCATCCTTCACTACTCCTCCCCCGCCTCTCCCTGTATTGCGATATCTGAGGCATACTCGGTTTCCGATTCGATCAATCAGTTTAATAATCCACAACCAGTTTACCGTGCAGGGTTCGGGTCGTTCAACTCGAGGGATTCTACCATAAACGAGGCCATTAGTGGCCGGAGAGAGAAGGGACGTAAACAAACACATTGTTGGTGCTTCCTCGCCGAATCGGAGAGAGCGCGGCGGCCGATCTCGGGCAAAATAAGTGTGAGATATGAGAGAGATGACGGAGGGGCAGAGATGACTTGGGTTGGGGCGACTTGGAACCGGCGGCTATGGCGGGCAGAGCATTGGAGACAGAGGTGAAAGAAGGTCGAAGGTTGAAGATGGAGTTTGGACCACATTTTTGTAATTTTGTCAAAGGTTGAAGATGAATTCTTTTTAAATTTGACACATTAACCTCCTATATTTCTAACATTTTGAAAAGAGCCCATATTAAACTTTTTAGTGAAGATATTTTTGGCATTTGAAATAATATTTGACGGAAAATGTAACGGTAACGGTGATAGGGGAGAAATTGATCCAAAAAAACATATCCAGGGACCACATTCGATTGTTTTAATGTCCAGGGACCAAAACATTTTTTTCGACATGTCTAGAGACCAAATTATTATTTTATTCTTAATATTATGAGCAGTTATCCATTTTTCTTCTCCATGTATTTCATCTTCACATTACAAAATGACACCCTGTGATTAATCTTCTGAAGAGTCACCCCTTATAAAACATTAATCTCTCAATTATCACTGGAAGCAATATACCCCTTAACTGTAATATTTTTAAAAAAATCGCACCTACTATTTAGCCACTGTCATTTCAATTGACGAAATCATATATATTGGCACCGTGTCATAGGCACGGGCATGAAGAACTAGTATATTTGTATTAAACATGTAAAAAAAAACATCATATTGGTCCGGTCCTGGTTCTCGTACGTCTTCGATTGGTTTTGGACCGGACTAATGTATTGGTTTCCAAATATATTGGGCTAGTCCTGGTTCTAAATTTTTTAAGAACCGGACTATTTGTCTGGTCCTGATTTTCTCTTTTTTTTTCAAAAAAGTAGATCGAACCGGACTAAGCTTACCCCTAGTTATTCCCGTTAAATAGGAAAAAATTAAAATAAAATAGCTTCACCTTGTAGATTTGATCGTGATTGTGGATAATTTACACCCTCAATCATATATGTCATTTTTTTCTCTCTTCATTCACATTCAATCAAAATGGGTCTCTCCAATGAAAATGTAGATTTAATCTTATGTGGAATGTATCCCGCCACTAAAATAATATTTGACAAAAAAATAAAAATAAAAATAAAAGAGAACAACCAATAGAAAGAGTTCTAAAATGAATCATAATGACTAAGATGTATCCACACCCTCAAGTAGAATATGAAAGATTGACATTGTTATCTACAATGTGCATAATTTGGATTGCCACATCATATCGACACGCATCATCCACATTTGCATTGAATTTTTTTTCTTTCAAAAAGGGTGTAAATCCTAGATGACATCTAAATTATTTCACATCCACATTAGCATGGGAAATGCTCTTAGTTGAAAATTACAACCACCACTCCTCACATTTATAAAGGAAGAGTACTATTTTTTAGCATTAATACCGTCATTTTTTAGCATAAAATATGGCATCTTTGTCTTAAAAAGTGTCACTTTACATCTTTAATGAATAGTATCATTATTTTTCTTCAAAAAATAGGTGAAATTCTGGTCAGTCCCTGTTGCCAAGTTTATAACCCCGTCAATCCCACATTTTTTTTCAACCGCAAAAGAGAAATAAATGTTTCTATATTACCCAAATTCAAATAGCGATGTAAATTTTTTCTTCTTCTTCTCCCTCGTTGGCCCAAAGACGCAAAAAAAGTATGAACTGGAAAGAGAATGGTGAGTTGAGTGGCGAGGAAGAAGGGTAGTTACTACATGTTGTTTCTTGATTCTTTTACTAATTTATATCAGGTTGTTATTGTTGTTCTTCTTCTTATTCTTGATCATTATGTTTGTGTGATTCAAAATAGATTTACTTTTGTATTTTATATTGTTTGCATATAAACTTTTCGATGAAATGCCTAAATATAATATTTTTTTCGTTGTTTGACACTTGATTGAATCTCGAGGCATCTATTTTGAATCACAATGCATTATTTGTGAATCGTGATGCATCGATTTGAATTTGAAATGTATTAAAAATGCATGTGAATTTAAATCATTTGTTGATTGTATAGTGGAAAGAAGGTAGATGATTATCTGTTTTTGTAACGATTTTTGCATAGCGATGCAAAATTGGACTTGATAAATAAAATTAAATCAAGTTATTAAAATTGATGCATCGTGATGCAAAATTGGATTATGTATTGAAATTGATTCAATTTAAATTGATGTATCGCGATGCAAAATTTTATGCATCGTGATGTATTTCCGTAGTGCACCTCAAGCTCATTAAGGGTATCGTTGTCTTTTTTTGCCCCCAAAAGTGTCTTTTTCTAGTTGAAACTAGAGGGGTTATAAACTTTGGAAAGTGGACCGATCCCCAATTGTTCATTTTAGGCCTTAAATGTGTCACTTTTAGTTTTAAAAGTATCATTTTGCATTATAAAAAAAAAGTCATTTTTAACCTAAAAATATCACATTTTAACATTAAAAGTAGGGGTGTAAATCGGAACCACCGAACCAAGAAACCAAACCAGTCGGTTTGGTTCGGTTTTGATCGAAGACAGTTTGGTTTCGGTTTCAAAATTTGGAAAACCACCCGGTTCGATTCGCTTCACGGTTTTTGATATCGAACCGAACCAAACCAAACAAAACCAACCTATATATTTTTATTTATTTATTATATAATATATATTATATTACATTTATCAACTATTTTGAACTTTTGGATCATCTTATATATATAATCTAGCCCTTTGATTTATTGTCAACAGCTACCACTGCATACTTAAACTTCGAACGAGCCAAAGGAAACGGGCCAATGAGGTCTATACCCCACATATCAAGCGGCCAAGATGCCACTACAGGAGTCTGCTCGGTAGAAGGTAACCGAGGTATATCGGCATAACGCTGGCACTTGTCACATTGCCGAACATACATTTATGCATCTCGTCTCAAAGTGATCCAGTAGAACCCTGCAGCCAATACTTTTTCTGCCAAAGACTGTTGACCTGGATGCCCTCCACATTTTCCTTCGTGAATTTCTCCCAAAATGCCCTCGGTCATCTCTGGCCGCACACACCTGAACAAGGGTCTAGTATACGACCGTCGATAAAGTATCTTATCCAGAATAACATACCGGCAAGCCCACTTATAAATAGTCCGAGCTTCCGACTTGTCCTCGGGCAAGGTTCCCTGCTCGATGTAAGCCTTCAAATCATCTAAACAACACTTTGCGGTAGGCTCAATGTCCATGATCACCTCTTTCTCTATCACTGGGACCTCCAAGTATTCAATCATGACCCCTGGATGCAGAGATTGAATTTCGTCCTCGGCTATCTTGGATAAATAGTCTGCTCGCATATTATCCTCGCGACCTATTCGCACCAACTCCCAGTAATCAAAATCCTTCAAAATCTCCTTTACCATAGTGTAATAGCGAACCAGAACTGGGTGATGGACAGCATAGTCGCCTTTGACTTGATTTACGACCAATTGGGAATCACAATAAATAATCACTTCTCGTATTCCTATGTCTTGCGCGAGCTCAAGCCCCGCGATCAAGGCTTCATACTCTGCCTGGTTATTGGACGCTGGAAACTTGAAACGCAAAGCCTTTTCAAATTCCACATCCTGCTCGGGCGAGACTAACACCAAACCTGCTCCACTACCAAACCTACTGGCTGAACCAAATACATGTAACTCCCAGCAATGGTCTGGTCGAGGCCTTTGAATTGGTACATTTGTTGATGCAGACTTGGCAGAAACCTCCTCCTCGCACGAATCATTGAAACAAGTCTTAGCCACAAAGTCTGTCAAAGCTTGTGCCTTAACTGCTCGCCGAGGCTGGTAATCGATCTCAAACTCAGTTAGTTCGATGGACCAGGTGAGTAAGCGACCAGAGGAATCTGGTTTGTGTAAAATTTTCCTGAGAGGCGTGTTCGTGTATACAATGATGGAGTGTGCAGAAAAATAAGCTCGAAGTTTCCGAGCAGCAACA
Source organism: Codonopsis lanceolata (assembly GCA_013146195.2). Classification (NCBI taxonomy): domain Eukaryota; kingdom Viridiplantae; phylum Streptophyta; class Magnoliopsida; order Asterales; family Campanulaceae; genus Codonopsis; species Codonopsis lanceolata. Next base: position 97,409,641 of record CM028378.1, read on the forward strand.
AAGCGAATAGGCTAACTTTTCTGCATTAAAATAACGTCCCTCCACCGCGGTGAGGGCCTTAGAAACATAATACACAGGCTTTTTCAAGTTACATTCTTTTCTAACTAACACAACGGCTACAGCCTGCTATGTGGCCGCTAGGTACACAAACAAAGTCTCACCAAAGACAAGGCTGCTCAACAAAGGAGGCTGCCCAAGATACTTGACCAGCTGCTTGAAGGCTTCTTGGCATTCTTTCGTCCACTCAAACCCCTTGTTTCCACGGAGCACCTTGAAAAACGGTAGGCACCTCTCTGCCAACTTGGAAATGAAACGACCAAGAGCTATAACTCGATCGTTGAGTTTCTGAACATCCTTGATACAGCGAGGAGGCTTCATAGTGACCAATGCTTTAATTTTCTCTGGGTTGGCCTCTATACCCCCTTTCAGTCACCATGAACCCCAGGAATTTGCCCGCCTTCACCCCGAACACACACTTGCTCGGGTTAAGCTTCATATTATTTTTCCTAAGGTTGTCGAAAGTTTCTCCCAAGTCAACAGTGTGATCACGCTCTTTGGTCTTCACCACCATATCATCAATGTAGGCCTCCACGTTTCTGTCGATCTGCGAGCTGAAGACCCTATTCACCATCCGTTGGTATGTAGCTCATGTATTCTTCATGCCAAATGGCATCATTTTATAGCAATACAGCCCCCCTACTGCTCGGAAAGCTATCAAGGCCTTATCCTTCTCGGTCATCTTTACTTGATGATACTCCGAATATACATCAATGAAACTTAGGACCTCGAACCCCGCTATAGCATCCACCAGCTTGTCAATGTGAGGAAGGGGATAGCAATCCTTTAGACAAGCTTTATTCAGGTCGGTGAAGTCTACACACATTCTCCATTTGCCATTAGACTTTTTAACCATAACGACATTAGCCAACCGGGTTGGGTAATGTATTTCTTCAATGATATCGGCACCAAACAGCTTCTCCACCTCTTCTTTGATAGCTTGATCATTTTCGGCAGAATATACTCTAGGCTGCTGTTGAATTGGCCTAAATGTTGGATCCACACTGAGACAATGAACTGCCACATCCTCGCTTACTCCTTACATATCCTCTGGCCTCCACGTGAACACATCCAAGCTGTCTTAAAGCTGCCTGACCAAATTAGCCCGAGCCTCAGCCGATAGTGCCTTGCCAATTTTTATCTTTTGCTCGGGGTAAGCAGAATTGATAACCACTTCTTCAAGCTCGTCTTGAGCTGTAAACTCCGGTTCATCCTTCATTTGGAGTGTATCACACTCCACTTTCTCGTCTTCTTCAGCTTGAGTTTCAGCTGTATCAAGCTGATCCAAATCCATGTCCTCCACTTGCTCGGCTTGTCCCCCCGACCCCAAAGTCGACAAAGGACCAGCAATCTTCTCGCAATCTTCATCTGGCACCAACCCCACATCAACAGCCTGCTCAACTTGTCCCCCTGACCCCAATGTTGGCAAAGGACAAGTAACCTCCTCGCGACCACGCTGCACATCTTGAACCGAGCTCTCACCGACCATAGCAATTGTTGATGGTCCCACAATCACATGAGACTTTTCCTTGGTGCTGACGGTAATTTTCTGCTCGCCATCTTCCAAGGTCAACTTCTGTTTCTTCCTCTGACTATCTCGTACATACTCTAACACTACTCGGGGTTGACTTTTCAGCACCCCTATTCCTTGGTCGATGTAGAACTTAGCCCGTTGGTGAGGAATTGAAGCAACCATTTTGGAACTTGGTCATGCTCGGTACCCCTAAAATGATGTTGTAAGGAGATTTCAAATCAATCACCATAAAGGTGATTTTCTCAGCCCGAGTGTGGCTACCCTCACCAATGAAGACCTCTAGCTCAACCGTGCCTTTAACAGGTACTTTATGATTAGTAAAGCCTTTCAAAGTGCCTGCATAAGGCTTAAGGCGGTCATCATTCAACTCTAAGCCCTAGAAGCACGAGTAGTACATCACATCCCTGCAAGCTCCAGTATCCACCAAGATTCTGTGCACAATCCAACCATCAACCAAAGCAGAAACAATCAAAGACTGCTCCCCTGCCATGTTACTTGCCAACTCACTACGAGTAAACTATATAGTCTCCTCTCCTGCTTGCAGAGTGGTCGAGCGATCTACCACCTTTGACAGAGAATAGATCTGCTTCCCGAGCTGAGTTGGTGTGGGCTCCTCATCCATAATTACATTTATTACCCATCTGATCGAGGGTGCATCTCTTCGGGGAACATTCCCCCTATTTCCTTCATCTCTCTTGAACCGGTCTAACCAACCTTCATTAATCAAATTATGAATGACCTTTTTCAGCTGCCAACATTCTTCCGTTGTATGCCGTAATCATCATGGTAGGCACACCTCTTACTCCGGTCCCTGGAATCCGCCGTCTCAGGGTTCATACGTGGTGGTCGGGGTAACTCATCCCGAATTTCATACATGATGTCTTCACGTAGTGTATTAAGCGGGGTGAGATCAGCCTCCCGAAGAAACTCTCTTAGGCGGTCATACCGCGACTTGCTTTTGTTGTATCCCCGGCACCACTTGGGATTACCCACGACCTCAGTATTCTCCTTTTTCTTGTCTTTCTCAGCGGTCTCACCCGCACACCATTTCTGAGCCCGCATTAACATTTCTGCTTGTGTCTTGGGCTCCCTCATGCCCAATTCCGATCTCAGACCACCTTCGCCTTCGAGTAAACCTATTTCAAAACACAAGGTCACCTCCTGCTCAGTCAACCTAGGGACCTGCTCCAGTACTTTTGTGAATCGCTCCAAATAACTAGCAGTTGATTCGTGAGCTCCCTGCTTAACCTTAGACAAGTCAGCCCTTGTCTTTGCAAGTGTGCCCGAGGTCCCAAAATCTTCTAAGAACTTTGCTCGCAGGTCAACCCAGTTGTTGATTGATCTACGCGTAAGAGCTCCCATCCATGCCAATGCCTTTCCCTGTAACGCGCCCACAAAAGCTCGAATTTTCAACGCCTCGTCTGATGTTACAAGGTCGATCTGGGACTTGAATGACATTAACCAATCTCTCGCTTTGGTTTTCCCTGTATACTCCTTAATATTCGGGAAGATGAGTCCTTGTGCTGGTGGTGCATTCTCAATCCAATAAGCCAAAGGGCTAGCTGAAGTTCCCAAAAAATTTCCATCTAGGGCCTTGCCCTGTTCCCATGCTTCCATACGGCGTTTCAAATCTTCAAATTCCTGCATGTTAATGGTTGGAGGCAAACCACCCACGAGCTAAGACTGTAACGCGGACGCATGAGGGGCCTGTGGGGGTCCCATAGCTCCTAGAGCTTGAGCAACGCCCACGGTCTGCGCCACCTGTGCCTGGGCTACACCGGCGAGCTGAGGCAATGGCTCATTAGCCATTAAATTTTTATGTTCATTGGACTGTTGCATATCCTTCCTTTCTCTAGAATGATGTGACAGAGGAACTGGTGACCGTCTAGGAGAAGGTGTCCGGTTACGATGACTGCGAGCATGTGACCTTCGTGGTGATGGTGAGCGAGGACGACGGTGATGCAATCTTAGCGGGGAAGGCGATCTACGGCTACGGCGAGACTGCGCCGAATCATCCCCCACCGGGGTCCCAGCCGAGAATGCACACTTGGAACAACTCTGTGACTAGCTCGGCCTTCCTGCTGGTTACGTCCCTTAGACTCCCGGTCACGCTGTTGTGAGGGGATGTGCACTGGATTGAACTGATTTCCCCCGGTTCTGGACCCACTTGCAGCCTGGCTCGGTGCAGGCAATCCAGGTAGGGGCTCCAACTCAATGGGTAAAGGTGGCTTACCCATTGCAATCAGCTGTAGGTTCAACTGATGCATCTGCCCCAAGTATATTGCCCTCTGGCGAAGAGCCTCCTTCCGGAATTCGTTGGCCAGTCCAACAGCAGCCACTCACTCCTAGCTAATGAATCCAAACCCCGCCGTTGATTAAGCTGATGATGGGCATCGTGAGGTGGGGGATTATTACGAGTTGGTAAGTTAAGACTTGGTGTTGCATGTACCTCCTCTTGATTACTGCCGTTGACACCATTAACACCATTCTCTGCCATAGCTAACACCGAAATTAGCAAGAACAGAATTCCACGTTATGAAAAATGTTTCGTTCCCGGCAACGGAACCAACTGATGCGTCCAAAATAATCTTGGGCACACTGGGCTTCTTTAATTGGATATCTGGCTTTCAACTTATCATTAATCTCTTAGGCCCAATCTCTCCAAACAAACAAAAATCATGAACTAGGCAGGGGCTCTCCCTGCAAAAGCCCTCCGGTATGAGAATTAGTTTAACAGTCAACTGAGCAAAGAAATTGACAGAGTTTTACCTTATAGAAAATCACGTACCTCCCTCCTTTGTTTCGAGGGGTTTTATATCTGGTGCCGGAGAATAACAGCCCATTAAATGTGGTGGCGTGCCTGGCGGGCACATTAACTGTCATATTAACTGCCACGTTCATTATAACGGTCTCATCATGGTGATGGTGGCGAATTTCTCGGGAGTAACTGCCCATTTAAGGCAACCGTTTCCTTCATAAACTAACATGGTAAATCCTGCTCGGTGCATGCTGTTGCCCGCTGGGTAAGCCCCCAGCTCGCTGTAACCTTGCCCGCTGGAGGCTAAACCCCCAGCTCGCAGTATATCTTTGATCGCTGTCTGTTTATCAAGGTAACTTGGAACTTAGTGTACGTGTTCAGCCCATGACTGAAGGAGACGTGCCGGGCACGTGACTTATATGTTGGGCCTATTGGGTCAAGCAATTCAGAGTGTATTTGTATTGGAGGTTTTTTTTTTTAGGGGAGGACCATGGGGAAAAAGGTTTTATGGTCTATTTTTTAATTTTAGGGACTTTTTTTGTAAATTGTGATATATGTTAAGTTTGATAAAATTTTAGTTTAGCCCTTTTAAATGCACGTGGAAGGCACATGGGCAATTTAACGAATTTTTTTAACGACATCCATCAAAACGAATGTCTCTGTGAAAATTGAATACTTTTAGGACCTAAATTTGACAAAAAAAAAATTTGTTAAAAACTAATATTGAGAATGACCCATAGTCGAGGGACCAATAGTGTCATTAACCCTATTATATAGCATGAGCTGCCTGGCAGTGGTCACGTGTCAAGCACGGCAACACCATTATCACGAGTGAGTCACGTGCATCCTTCATGGTGCAAGCCCGATTCACAAGCAGGCATAAAGGTGTACCAGGCTTCCTACGGGCATATCTGACAAGCATCCTCTCAATCTACCATCTGGGGGGCCAAGTGTATACCGAGCAAGCTGACTTCATAACGAGCAGGTTGACTTCATAGCAGGCATACTTATTCTGCTCGGGAATTATGGTAACGATCGTCCAGAAGTAGGGAGTTAATGCCGAAAAATCTGCCCCCACGTTCTGGACGTGGCCATGGTCGTGCCCGCGCTTCCAGCTTGCACATTCATTGCCCACGTCTCAGCCTTCAAGGCTGACCCTATATAAACTCTTCTCCAACAAAGAGAGATGTGCGTTCACTTATACTCATGCTTAAACTCTGTCAAATTGGTATATCATTTGAGTGTTTGTTGATTTTCACACCGAAGTGCATTTGCAAGGTAAGCCCTTGCCTAGTTCACCTATTACGAGTTTGATTGACAGGTTTCGGTCAAAGAGATACAAAGCCCAGATATCCTACTTTATAAAGCCCATTATATCTAAAGATTTTGAATACATCATAACATTTGTTAATTATTTGGGGAAAATTCTAGTCGGTCCCCTTTTCTAACTTTTTAACCCTAAAAGTTCATCGTTATTTTTTTTCAACCGCAAAAGACCACTTTTTTAAAATATTGTTCCAAAAATGTTATCGCCTTCTTTAACAGCTTTAGATTCGAAAATCACGATTGTGCGCAACGAAACGAAGATCGACCTGCTCAGTCATATCGAGGGGGTGCCCTTTGTGAGGGTTTGGGGGCAACGCCCCAGAAAGGTAAACGAGTTTTTTGATTCATGAAATACGAAAGTATAATGGATATGTGTTGGGTTTAAGGATTTTTCAATTGGGATAAAGACAGAGAAGGGTGAGGAAGAAGAAGACTTACGACGGATGAGATTGAAGAAGATCGTGGATGACGTAAACTGGTTTTTTATGTTATTGTATCGCGGTGCAAAAATGAATTAGTCTTTTTGCATCGCAGTTCAAAGTTTAATTTCCTAATTTATTCTTACACTGCGATTCATAAATTTCATTACATTGTTTTTACACTGTTGTTCAAAGTTTAATTTCCTAGTCTATTTTTACATCGCAATTCATAAATTTCATTACATTAATTTTGCATCGCGATTCAAAATTTAATTTTTTATTCTATTTTGTATCGCGATTCATAAATTTCATTGTATTAATATTTGCACCGCGGTTCAAAATTTAATTTCCTAGTCTATTTTTGAACTACAATTCATAAATTTCATTGCATTAATTTTTGCACCGCGATTCAATAGTTTAATTGTCTAATTTAATTGTAATGCGATGCAAAAATAATAACATCTGTAACGCGCATACGGTTGATTAACGATATCGTAGTTATTTTACCACAAAAATTGACTTTTTCGATTGAAAAAAAATAATATTGTAGCGATTAAAAACTTTCAAAAATAAACCAACCCACAATTTTTTCTAATTATTTTGAGTCATTAGATCATTTAATATACATAACCTAGGCCTTTAGTCTAGTCTTACTTGAGTATATCATATAAAACTGATTCTCTTGACTCGACCCACCATATGTTAGGGAGTTAAACTGTGAAAGAAGCAAGTTTCATCTTACAAATTAGGATCTGTAAAACTGAATTATAGAAGACTTACTTTCGTTAAAACCTCAACGCAAAAGTGTCCAATCATGTTTGTGAGAATGTTGTTGGACCCATTCATTGCAAAAAAAAAACAAAAACTAAAACTAAAAAAACTAAACAAAAAGAAATAAAAAAATAGTGTCTATGTAATTGTTGAAGGATTAAGAGCTTCCTTAATGTTGTATATTCTTATACATCTGACTTAACTTGAGCCTCCAATCTGTTATTTTTTCTTACTTAAGAATAAATATTCCATTGTATAATCTTTTTACATAATTTCTTACACAAAAAATATTTAATTTAACATTATCTCAAATAAAATAAAAAACCCTTTCCCCCCCCCCAAACACACACACCCCCTCTTGTGGCTGAAAGCCGCCCACTTTCTCCCTTTTTATTAAGCCAAAAGTGGCTTTCTATTTAGGAAATTAAATATCACTCTCTCTCTATTTGTACGATGCATTATCCTTTGTGACAATTATACACAATTGTCAATGCATTAAGAAGTGATGAAATCATGTTGGGGATGCTCTAAGGGTCAACTTCCATTTTCTATCAAAGAATCTTAATCACAGCAACAAGGTTCTATTAATTACTTTTCTACACTCGAGTTTAGGGTTTTTCAAAGATTTCTAATATTATACTACCTTCTTTACAAAATTATTATTTTGTTTGATTCGATACACAAATTAAGAAAAAAAATTAACTTAATTATTAATAAATGATTTAATGAATAATTTCTTTTAAAACTCATATATATATATATATATATATATATATATATATATATATATATATATATATATATATATATAATTAAAATAGTATAAAAATGAAATAAAATAATAAAAATATTATTGAAATTTTTTAAATAAGATAATTATTTTAATACAAGCAATAAAAAAAGCAAAAACGAGTAACAATTAACAATAACAATACATTGCCCGAGCGTGAAATTGCATATTCCGAAAAGGTAGATGAAGTGGAGGAGGGGTGAGTTAAGGAATCACCTCCTCCAACAAAGAAAAAGTAAACATGAAGAAGATCCATTAATAAAATCCTACTTTTTTCTAGATCCACCCCATAGAGACTGCCAGAAGACTGGCCAATTCTTCTGAGCTTCATTCCAACCCAATAGAGAGCCTTCCCTCAAAGGATCCCAACTGGAAGACACAATTCCATAACTGACCCCCAAAAGTGCAGTCCCAAAGAAGATGAACGACACTATGAAGGGTATCCATGTGGGCACATCTATCTTCAACCCAACTTTGAGATAATAAAAAAATGGGAAGAACAATAGCCCTATGAACAATGGGATCCCAACTGAGAAACCCATTCTATTAATCATCCTGTTGGTCACAATTTCCGGAATAATCCCTGCACCTCTGTCTTCCTCCTCTTCATCTTCTTCATCTTCATCTTCATCATTGCCATACCGTTTCTTGGTCTTTTGGGTCTTTTTGGTTTTCTTGGAGGGGCCAAAGCCTTTGGGGGAGTTGACGGTGGCTGAGATGGGTGGTAGGTGTAAAAATCGAGTGTGAATTTGGTATTGCTTTGGTTTGAGAGTGGAGATTGGGAATTTGGAGAGGTTTTTGAGGTGGGTTGATGAAGGTGGCAGCGGTGGTGGTAGTGGTGGTGCTATTGAGATTGAGCAGGCTTCCATCATTTGCTTAACTATTTTGGGCTTTCTTTTACATGTTCTGTGAAATGGTTGGTGGGGATGGATGGTTTCGTTCAGATTGGTTTTTGGAAGAAAAAGAAGCTTATCTGCTTCGATCAATTTTCTATCTAATTACTATTGTACCCCCGCTGTCAAACGGGTTAATGGGTGGGTGAATAAAGTTGGACTCGGGCTATCTATATTGGGCCATGTACCTAGGATTTCCTCTTTTTTGACACACTTTCTATATTAGTTGCAAAGGATTTGCATTCATAAACATCTAGTATCAGCACAAAAATAATCCAAATTCAACTAGACATTCAAAGAAATATTCCAATATGTATATCTAATTATCTATTTACTCCAGCTCCAGCACATGATAACCCGATACCGATGGATGCAACTGTCAAGTAGATTTCTGTATTTTCTACCCATATTGTAAGCTATAGAAGTTAATACTAAAGAGTTAGAAGGCGATTTATTCCGTGTTGAAAGTTGAAACCTAGAAGTTGGCCAACATTAATTTGTACAAACACAAAAATCATCACCTCAGGGGCCTCGAAGGGTGCCTCATACTTCCTGCTTATCCATCCATCAGTTTGCGACCTGAAAAATAAAACATTGTAAAATGATTAAAAGAATTTAGTTGGCACCACAAAAGACTTTGATCGAGCATACGACATGCAAACAAAAGAGGACACAACCCATACAAAGTCAGGCAACGAAAAGAGGTGACAAAAAACTCGAATAAAAAATCGTCCTACGAGAGGCAACAACATGCAAGTCTAGGATTGTGCTTACTCTCTTATAGATCTAGTTATAAATCAGTATAGGATCAATACATAAGGTCTCCATAAGAGTCATTTCACATAAAGTGGCCTCAACCCTCTTTAAGTTCTTTCCATTGTTGAATCCTAAAAGTACTTACTCTTGGAGGACATACAGCATGAACATGTTAGCTTATAAGGTAGTGAGACTAATGCCAGCATGTATGTCAAGACCCAATTGAATATTTCCTAGATCCTGCCTTAAAACAGATCTTTGCTCCACTCTTTCATAATAAGCACAGACAATACTTGTGTCATAAAATAGATCTTTGTTCCTTTTGATCTCTCCTCATGGCTCAAGTAAACTTTGTTCCTTTCATGTCTAGGTCCTCACAGATGCTGGTCTTAACTTCAATCAGCCATAACAATTTGAGAATCCGTAATGAAAAGCTTATTTCTAATGATGTTAATATAAAAATATGCACTCCTTCGGCCAGTGAAGGCTGCATAGTGCAAAAATTTGACCCTTCTCAAACCCCGGAGTGGCAACGGGGTTCGGCTCCTGAATTTCAGTTATTTTCATCTCTATTGGACGAAAGATGCCAAAAAAAAACTTTTCAGTAAGGACAAGTGACTGGTCCCCGTAAATATTTTCACTATTCGATGCAAAATGCAACCCCAAAGTAGCTTGCTTCTTATCAGATTATGGGAATTTATCATCCCACATAATGCTGACATTAACAATTTAGCTTCATCCTCCAATAGATTGTAGTGTTTTACGAAGTTAGTTGTTTATACCAATTCTCTTTTTAAATCAATAAATTGTTGATCAGCCTCAACTCAACTTTATTCAGATCAAATGCCGTTGCTTTGTCAATCAAAAAATTTGTTTGCCAGATACTTATGCGCAAACCTAATAACAACACACTTATAGATCAAGCATACATCCAGATATTTACAGTATCAGAAAAGGAACCAAGAGACTTGGCTTATAAAATTAAAACTGTAAGGTTTGATCAAGTAAGTTTGAGAATCATTTGCTTACCTAGAACTACCTTTCTGGCAAGGGCCGAGTCAAGTTGATGCCACCCCATAACGGCTCCGTAAACCATCAATGGATTTCTCAAAGGATTGTAGCAGCTCTGGAATGGATGTTTTGCACACTGAAATTCACATGTCAAAGAAAATTTAGCCAAGTTATTCAATGATGCAAACTGTTTTTGTGCCCCTCATCATAAAATGTTGTTTAAAATCCTAAGAATAAAATGATTTCTAGTGTGACAGGTCAAGTAGCTAATCAAGTTAGCTACTTTACAGTATTGCTTTATCAAGAATACACAGATTTATTTCGTTTTGTAGACAGAGTAGAAGGCTCGGCATCATTATTTGCTTACGGCATGATTTCATTAAAACAAAAAAAGAATGCATCAGAAATCCAACAATGAAGATCCTTTCAGAATTAAGGCAATACTTGCTTATTATGCAGTAAATGGATAATCACATACGATTACACAGAATATAATGTGATATTTTAATATGCACCATTATAACATGTCACAAGCACATACTGTATCCCTAATACGTCAAATCCTTCCATTTCTTGTAAGGTAAGTTGGATAAACATACCACGAGATGTACTGGCCTGTGCTTCTGAGATAAACTCCATGTATGAAGCCTGAAAATAGATCATCAAATCAATCTAGTGACATACAAAGAAACATGAGACTTTTTGCACATTGTAACAGAAAAAACACCTTCATTGCATCACGACTTTCATTTATTCGCTCTGTTATCTTCTTATGATCCTTCTCAGCTTCATCCATCACTTGTTGGCATGTTTGTGTCTGAATCTGTATTTATGGGATTGGGACAGGAAAAAGAACCCCAGAGAGTCAGTACATTAAGCATTGTTAGTTTTGTTGCTACACAAGTAGCTGATTCAATATTTGACTAGCAACTACTTCAATGAGCACCAGCCTCCATAAACTTTGCTAATCAACTACACACATTAACTTATAAATGGTGGAAGAAAGTCAAATAGCTATAAGCCAATCATAGAAGGACACATCCATTTTTTTACTATGTATTGATCAAGCAGGAACCAGATGCAGTGTATAAGGGTGTTAGTATCCATTTTATGGTAAGTAGTTTTGTACAGCATTTCTGAACTTCAACTCTTCAAGTTCAGATAAATTCATTACTAGCAGAGTTATTTTCAGCAACATTGCAAAAATCTCAAAAATTAACTCTGGTTCAGGAACGTCATCAATTCAAAAGCAATGCTCTTTCATAACAGAAACAACAGTGAGCTATAACTAATTCTTGATTCTTTTCTGTGAATCCAAATCAAAGCATTTAAGAGATTTATTCAATGAACATTATGTCACACAATTGAGTCCTGAGATAGCATGCTTGATTCACGAGTATGCTACTGAGTATCTTGCAATAACTCAAATTACTGAACCATTTACACATTCCATGCATATTGAGTTCTTTCATGTCAAGCCAAGCTAATTTAACTAAAGAAAACGAAAGTTCTTGCCTTTTGAATCCTGATTACTAGCACCAAGAGCATTAGCATCTGGTAACTCATCAGTAATGACTAATGAGGCTATAGTATACTTTCTTTAAAAGAGAGTCAACATGATTTGGTGAGTTCAGCAGAACACAGAATCTAAATTTATAAATAACTACTTCAACATGAATCTACTTCGCAAAGGAAAATGATAGGGATCCAAACATTTTGTCCAAAAATTTCATCCCAATTTAGGTGGGAAGCATGTGATGGGTTAAAGGGTGATATCAAATTTTAGGTGATGTGATATCTAACTCTAACCATATGATTGCCACCTACATTTAATGTGAAATCGGGACAAAAACTTTGGATCCCTATCACTACTCTTTGACAAAAGACAACAAAACATGAATTCACACTGTTACACTTGCAAAAAACAACACAACGTCTTAGTGACTTGCGTATTTGGTAAAACCATTCCAAATAGAGTAGATTTGCTTTTGGAAAACAAAATTGTTAAGTCAGAAATAATCATTTTTGAGCATCAGAAGTTTCTAGTAACTCCTTTACTGAACGTTCCGGTCACATACCAAGATACAGACAACACGCACCTTACCACATCTTATTTTTTTTCCATGTAATAAATAAATCATGTTTCAAGTAATTTTAACTTCACACATCATAAACAAAATTTGTTTTCATCAGGATCAAAACATTCTGTGCTTTTAAATGATCTGGTCCATAAAAAAACTGCTGGGGCATACATGCAGACCAGGGTAATAAAAGATATGTAGTGTATGGTAATCTCAAATAGAGCAACTGTGACACTTGAAGCAAACTACCAAACAAACGTTATGGTAATTCAACATGAAGATGTCTATTCATGAAGCTCGGAACAAATAAATATTCTATTTCAATAGCAATGATGAGTCAGTTTAAACTGTTTATGCCTTCAATCAAACTAACATGGCAAAAAGGGCTTTCGAACTCTTATATAATATGCATTCCCTTGATTACATTAACTATATGCAGAGTACACAATCAAAAGACAACACGATAGGCACTTAACATTTTCAATTGTGTACAGAATCAGTCACATATTGGTAAATCGAGAGAGAGAGCAAAATCGAGCAGCGCAAATCAATACGATTTTTTTGCAGAATGTGTACGTGCGTGTGCGTGTGCGTGTGTATGCAAGAGAGAGACTAGAGAGAGAAACCTTGAGTCGCTTGTGGAGACGAGAATGAGAGGCCTCAATGTCCTTAACAATCTCCGAATGCGAGCACTCGAGGTGGCGCTTGATAGAATCCAACCGCGAAGCCGCCAGATCCTTCAGATCGGATATCGTGCTCAGCGATTTAGTAAGGGACGGTGGAGAACCAGTAGGCTGCATGAGACCAGAGGTCGTCGCTGCAACAGAGTTCTTCTTCATGTTGCCATCGCCTTTGTTGTTCTTCATCAAAGACGAGGAGGAGGTAGGTTTGAAGCTGGTGTTGAAATTAAACTCGAATTTCTTCGGAGATTCGCTTGGAGATCGGTTTGGACTCTCCGCCGGCAATGGAGAAACCAAAATGTCTGCTGCTGATGACTTACTCGTTGATCGTTTCTTCATCTCTCAACTTTGTTTGAAAGAAGAAGGGAAACAAAAACAAGTGTAGATTGTGGAGGCAGAAGAGCCAAGGTGATTTCAAAATTTCGCCTATATTGGCGGGATTCTCTTTCGGCAAGGCCTTGCCGCTATGACGAGTTTTTTTATAAAAAAAAAATCCGTATAAATTTTTTTTTTTTTTTTTTTGCTTAAATCACAATTTACTCACTTTGCTTTTTCACTTTTTGTAATAAGGTAATTCTACAAAAAAAAAAAAAACAATTTAATCATTGAACTTGATAATATATAACACTTTGATCACCTCATCTAATATTTTGGATGTAAAGCTTAAAACATTTGTAGAAATCTAAATATATCATTACTTACATTATCAACCAATCTTCAACGATGACAACACTCATCGCTTGGATGTAAAGCTTAAAACATTTGTATTGAAAATGGATAATCAAATATATAAGAAAATAAGTATTAAATATATCATTACTTACACTTATCAACTTCCAATTGTCTATAAATTTCAACGAATTAAATAAACATAAGAAATAATTAAAAATGATAGACAACATGCCCAATCATCGATAGTCAACTAACAAAATTTAGCGAACATTAAGGTTGAATAAACATCTTTATATTGTAACTCTTTATTTATTAGCAATTTGAAGAAAATAAAAAATAAAAAAATAACTCGACAATTATATTTACAATACAAGTGGAGGATAAGATGAAATATTGTGAAATTATAAGGTTGTACGTACCTATCAAAATAATATAAGGGACTAAATCGGAAGTATATGATATAATATGCGACCAAATGTGTGGTCATCACATATATGTTACCAAATTCTTAGTTAAAAGTTTTGGTTGTTACGGTTTGGTTTGTATTGGGTGTCAACAACATCAGCAAAGATACTTAGAGGTAGGGGTGTCGAAGAACCAAATGTGTGGTTTTGTTCGGTTTTGGTTGAAGGTAGTTTGTATTGGGTTTGCTAATTGTGAAGCTAATCGCAGCAAAAATTTTAAAATTTTTAAAAACATGTATACAATATACAAAAAGATAGCCCCAAAAACCATGTAACGATTTAACGATCGCTCATATTGTGCAAGTATAAAAACGGAGGTTTTTGGTCTTACCGAAAACCGCTTCCAAAAACTTCTGGTTGATGAAGATGTAGAGACAATCAATTGTCGACTCATACACCAATTTACTCGTAGAGGTCCACACGTCCCTTATCCAAAGTTAGTCCACACGAATAGATGAAGTCACCGAGTCAAAATTTCGCTAGCAACTTTAACTCGTTTTGTTCAATCTTATAAATCAAGATTTGTATTCTTGACTTTTTATGAAGATTAAGAAAATGAATGCTTTCTTGTTTTTTCTTTAAAGGAAAAGGAAAAAACTTTCAAATAGGAGGGGGCGGCCGTTATTATCTACCAAAAATGAAGTCTTTAATACTCATTCATTTTTTAAAAATATAATTCATATGAGAGTTAATGGTGGTGGCCGTTTTATTTTTTAAAGAAAAATTAATATGTTTTCTAATAGCGTATTATATCAACTCTCCAACAAATCAATACCCTAATGTGTACTATATCTAATGTATGCACAATTGTGTATAGATTCATTAGTGGAAAAATATGGTAATACAATTAATATCATATATTGTCTTATTAAAATAACATTTATCATATATTTGCAACACTATCCTTCCTTCTTCACATTTCTTTAAAATTAACTAGACGGACTCTACTAACGAGCCTAATTAAATATTGGGTTGGACTTTAAAAAATAAAAATAAAAATCTCATCAATTAATCTGAATTAATTGACCAAGCCCAAATTTAATTAAATCGATCAAATCAATTTCATCTATCAATTAATCTCTACTAGTCATCTGCGTCCAACTATTTGGATCAGCGTCCAACAATTTTGATCAATTCTTTTATTGAACAAATGAATCATTTCATTCTTAGTGTGTGACCCTTTAGGTTCACAATTAGTGCTAGTTGTAGGCTTACAACTATTTTATAACTTACGAATAATAATTTATTCTATTAAATAATTCAATTAATTAATATACTTGAAATTAACCCATTAATTTCAATAACCTACTAATCGTGGGAACACCTAGCAAGTAGCACGAATACCTAGCAATAGGTGAAATAGCGAGTAAACATATTTCAATTACGAGTGCATACATGTAATATCCTTTCGACATCTAATTTCCCGATTGAATCTAGGATATGGATTATAAGTCAAAATCTAATTGATTTAATAACTGTGATTCCATTTCAAGTACCAATGATTTCTTTATGAATCAAATTCATCATGCCTTGGCCAAGGTCTTCGAATCATGAACTATGAAAAACACAGGAAATTATCTTATCATCTGACAAGTGTCGAATTCTATGTTAGCCACTGATTAACCTTCATGCACACCTATGCAACACCCAAAATACCCATTTGCAATTATCAAGCAATCAAAAAGAAAATCAAAGTGTTACATGATGTATACAAGCTTACTATCGTGCCTCAAGTCCGATGACTAATCATGTATTATCATAACGTGAAAATTTCTTAATTTAAAACTTCAATTTAATAATTCTCAACGGGTCGATTAACGTGTTCTCTGCATGTTCTGATGCTAATGAAATACAACAGCGCATACATCATTAAGTCTCACAAGGCTATTCAATGTCATTGTCTTGAAAAGCCAACCTATTTAAGCTATAAGCATATTTCATGATTATCATTAAATGTGCAACCATGCTCCATAGCTAAAATTGGTCTAAGGACTTTATCATATATTTATAAAGAGATAATTGCGACCGCAAAATTAACCTCGTGTTTTGATTTTCGCCAATCGAAAGTGGAGTTAATTTTTTAACGTGATGATGAGTGTTAATGACCTTGTGCAAATTAAACCACATTTGTTTGTATTGCTGGTCAAACCGTAGTTTATCGTGCAAATTAAAACATTTGTTTGTATTCAACCTTGGTCCGTTTAGCCATTTTGATTGCTAAACCTTAAACATTTGTTTGTATTTGCAAGATGAACCATTTCCACCATCCATTATTAGTAACATTGTGCAAGTGCATGATGATGTCGGACGAAGCAAACAATATTTTCCATGAAGAGAACTCTTCCGTCATGGTCATAACTTGTGTCTCTCATGCATGAAATAATATCTTGTCGTCAAAAGAGCTAATCATAATGCAACTCCTCTCTTATGTCCATCTTCGCATAACCTCACAAGGCTATTCTCCTCTTGAAAAGTCAACCGACTTAGAACAAATTTAAACCAACTGCTATAATATATTTCAAATTATCATTAAATGTGCAACCTTTGCAATCCATAGCTATTAAATTGGTCTAAGACTTTATGCATATCTATTTATAAACTATTAATAATATAAATATAAGATAAATAAATGCCTTCATTTAAATATCAATTCCAATAATATTGTTTTACAAGTAGAATAAAAATCCAATCTAATTGGAACGCCGGACATTCTACTCTAACAATCTCCCACTTGCCCCTAGTTCCAATTGCTCATATATTTCAGGCACATCTTCTCGAGATGTTCATCAAATATCTTCTGTGATAGGGGTTTAGTCAACGGGTCTGCTACATTTTCTGCTGAAGCGACTCTATCCACAACGACATCGCCTCCACCAATGATCTCTCTAATCAGGTGGTATCGCATCATTATGTGCTTGGATCTTTGATGAGATCTCGGCTCTTTTGTTTGCGCTATAGCTCCGTTGTTATCACAATAATCATTATTGGATCAACAACGGATGGAACTACACCCAACCCTTGGATGAAGTTTCGTATCCAAACAACCTCTTTTGATGCATCTGATGCAGCTATGTATTCAGCCTCAATAGTAAAGTCTGCAGTCGTTTCTTGTTTGGAACTTTTCCAACTGACAGCTCCTCCATTAAAGGTAAATACATGCCCAAACATCAATTTTAAGTCGTCTACATCAGACTGAAAACTAGAGTCAGTAAACCCCTCTAGTTTCAATTCTTTATTTCCGTAAACCATAAAGATATCCTTGATTCTTCTTAAGTATTTAAGAATCATCTTAACGGCCTTCCAGTGTTCATCCCCTGGATTGGACTGATATCTGCTCGTGACACTCAGAGCATGTGCAACATCAGGCCTAGTACACAACATTGCATACATAATGCTCCCGATAGCGGATGCATAAGGTATGCGAGACTTTCTTTCTCTTTCCTCAGATGTCTTGGGAGACATTGCTTTAGAAAGTGAAATGTCATGACTCATTGGTAGGTATCCACGCTTAGATTCCTCCATGCTAAACCTTTTTAGTACTTTGTTTATGTACATGGATTGGGATAATCCAATCATCCTTCGTGATCTATCTCTATAGATCTTTATCCCTGGGATAAAGGATGCATCTCCCAAATTCTTCATGAAAAAATGTTTAGACAACCACGCCCTTGTTGATTGCAACATACCTACATCATTATCGATAAGTAGAATGTCGTCAACATATAAAACAACAAATGCAACTGCGCTCCCACTAACCTTCTTGTAAACACATGGTTCATCCGGATTCTTGTGAAAATCAAACGTTTTGATTGCTTCATCAAACTGAATGTTCCAACTCCTAGAAGCCTGTTTGAGTCCATAAATAGATTTCTGCAGTTTGCAAACCTTTTGCTAACTTTCATTTGATATGAATCCCTCTAACTGCTTCGTATAGATCTCTTCCTTAATGTTTCCATTAATGAAAGTAGTCTTCACATCCATTTGCCATATCTCATAGTCATAATACGCTGATATGGCCAGTAAAATCTGAATGGATTTAAGCATTGCTATTGGTGAAAAAGTTTCCTCATAATCAACACCTTGTTTTTTAGTATAATCTTTTGCAACCAGGAACGCTTTATAGGTTGCTACCTCTCCATCAACTTCAAGCTTCCGCTTGTAGACCCATTTGCAGCCAATGCAAACAATTCCTTGTGGTGGGTCCACCAAGATCCAGACCTTGTTGGAGTACATGGTGTGAGAACCCGAAACCTACTTGTATAACTTTTCTTCCATACATGTTTAACATGATTAGAATATGCTCTTAACATGCTAGTAATATCCCTAACATGTTTGACTCGATTGCATTCCTTGATCGAACCGTTATTGCCGTATCGAACGCCTATTGCCTTGTATGCTCTAGATTGACTTGTTCTTGCTCGGGCTTTGATATTTGGACTTAGCCAAGACCTTGAGAGACATTTATAATTGTTTTTAAGACCCTTGATACTCATTCTAATGCTTCTTTGAGTTGTTTATGCCTTATATGCGTTATACGTGCAAATCGGGACCTGTTTGACCTAAAGTATGGCCTGAGGAATCGTTCTACCATGCCAACCGAACATTTTGGGCTTTGTTCGGCCATGATAACCGAACATTATGAAGGATGTTCGGCCTCCACAACCGAGCGAGCAGATTTCCAAAGCGTGATTTTTCTGCAACTTTGGCTGATTACGAACTTACCCTTACTAAACCTCTACCATTAGTGACTTAAACCACTTGTATTAGAGTCTAATTATCCTAATCTAAGCCTAATTAAGATTGCTAAACATCTTTCTACCATTCATCAAGTGACATGTGGATTCCATTATCATTTAATCAAGCTAATCTACACTACATCAGCTCTACTCTTCATTTCACGACTCATTTCTACGCCTCGACTTCTCCGGTCTAGGGCGAGCTTGTGCGTGAGAGTCTTGGTGAGATTCGTGCGTGAGGGGTTGGCTTCCAAGAGATTCAAGACCCGCTTGCGATTCCGAGACCGCCGTTGCGTCGCCGCCGTCGATACGAGCGATTGCCACCGATCAGTTTTTCTTGCTTCGTATTTTGCTTGGCTTGAGGTAAGCTATCAATTTCCCTTAGGTCCATGTTAGAGATAACATGCTACCCTCTCTTGCTTCCCTTCTGTCATGTCTAAATCGTTGCTCTCCTTGATTTCTACTATGGTAGTGGAGTATTCTTGAGAGTATGAAAATCTGGAACTATAGACCATGAATGCAAATGTTTCGATTTGGACACTAAGCCTAGAAGTAAAAGTGTTCTACTCTACGTTAGAAATAACTATTATTCTTGGGTCATAGACTTTCGACCATTATTTGGGAAAATGTGATCTAGGGTTCCATAATTTAGGAACTTGAGTTTATTGTTAGCTATGATTGTTATGTGGATTAATGACCTAGATAAATCAATGCGATAACTTAGAAAAGAGTTGGAAATGCAAATAGTACTTTAACTCTACAAGCTTGAATTTATAGAAATGACTCAACGGAGTCGACAATAGTGAGCTATTGAACAATACCGGCTCAATGATCGATCCCTACGACGTTATTACATGCGTTACACTAGAAAACTAATTCTAGACTATTGAAATGAATTGACTGTCATGCTTGTATCTTTATGACATAATAAATACATACTTGATAATTGATATATTGAGTTCGCTCTTATCCAGCTCAATCTTGATTGTTTATTGATGAGATTATATACTAATCTTGAACGAGGACGCTCTTGTCGGACTCGTTCCATATTGATTGATTGTTGAGTAAATACTACTTGGCATTGCATAAGTCCAGCTGGCATACTTGTTATCGCACACACGCCTCCACGGCGGGCCACCGTGGGGAAGAGCTCTCCTTGGCCAACCAATACGCGCCCATTGAGAATGACTATTGTTTTCCCGAGCATCTCTCGGAGATCGATGTATTATCACAACCATCGATTATCGCACGCTATCGAAAGTGTCTGTTTTGCAGGTCTACGTAGCGGCCCAGTTCTATATCCTCATATTATGTGAACTATGTGCAATAATGTGCATCTTAAATAATTGATATACATGATTGAAATATTGTCTTGCCTAACGTGTTGCATAATGCCTTGTCATGCATGATTGATAGCTTACGAGTCATTATGACTTACCTGTTCTCAGTACTTTTTTAGATCCTAGCAGACAGACCTTCTTGTTGAGGCTCGCAGTGCTCGTTCGCCTTAGTTCTCTTTTGATCCGACTTTTGCGGTTGAAGAGGTGGTTTTAGAGGGCCTCTTATCTTCTTTTGTATTTTGCAAGGACGATGGGTATAAGCTAGTCATCTAGACTATGCTTGGGATTGTATAGACTTGTACTCGTGTATTCCTGTAGCTACTTGTAGTATTAACTCTTGTAGTACTTACTTCTCTTTTGATGCCGGCAATTGTACTAGCCGTGCCTTGTATATCGTGTGTTGTTCACTCTGTATAGTCTTCCGCTGAGCATCCTATTAGCTCTTATTTATTTCCTTGTCGTGATTAATCGCTTAGCTTGGGTTCTGCCGTAGTGTCGCCGAAGACTTGGAATTATTGCTTAACTGTTTATCAGGTGAAATGATTTTGAAAATGCCGACCTTTGTGTCGAGTTCTCTTGCGGCCGAAATGTTGCGTCACGTCGTCTTTTAAAATAATTTTTGTGTCCTTGCATGTTCTTCCCTTCTTGTATTGTCTTGTTTGGCGCTCCGGTCGGCGGTTCCATCTCGGGTCGGTCGAGTCTGGCCGATTGGTATCGAGTATCGTTAGCTATTGGTCAGTATAGGTTCCATGGCCTAGGTGGGTTGTTTTCTTGTGTGATGTTCTAACGTCGAGTGAATTCTTATAGGTGCTTGATGGTGAATCCTAGAGCAGATCGTGTAGGCCGAGGTAGAGGCAGACCCAGGAGAGTTCCTGATGAACCTGAGGAGGAGTTGCCACCTCCACCACCGAATCCAGTGGGCATGAATGCTCAGATGGCAGATTTGTATCGCCACATGACAGAGTTTATGACTGAGATGGCTCAGATAGGTCAAGGTCAGAATGTTCCTCCACCGCCACCGCCAGAACCGAATGCGAGAGTATCGCCACCAGGAATGAAGTTATACCTGAAGCAAGGGTGCGAAATAATGCTATCTTAGAGAGGTTCTTGAAAATGAAGCCTCCATCATTTGAAGGAGAATCGAATGCTAGTATGGCCGAGTTATGGCTAGAAGGGCGTGAAGAAGATCTTTGCGTTATGGGCGGATGAGGAGAAAGTTGTGTTAGGCGTGTATAAGCTTGGAGGAGCGCCAATCATTGGTGGGAGGTTACGTGATAGTTGGGAGTTGAGCCAGAGTGGCTCAGTATGGCTTAACTTTGAGATGGAGTTTAGGGCTTCTTTCGTTACTGTTGTGGTTAGGCGGCGGACGAGAAAAAGTTCCAAGATGCGGAGCAAGGAACCATATGCGTAGCCAGCTCGGTACTACTGCTAAGTTCCTTTGAATTATCCGGTTATTGTGCATCGGTGCGGATGAGAGCACGAGGACTCATAAGTTTGTGAAGGGGTTGAAGGCGAGTTCGGGAGGCAATTGTTATCTCTTCGGTTGGAGGATTATCGAGGGTGATAGATCGTGCATATGAGATAGGCGAGACATTGAGGAGCAGAGACGAAGTCTTCCGGCGATCTTCGCGGGTGACCTCACGGCATTCGGGGAGAGGTCGGTCTTACGGAAATCGTCCGCGGCCAGGCAATCGTTGTTTTCATTATCGAGAATAGGCGGCGACGGTCTGGTGGGCCAGGATTTAGGCGGCGATCGGAGAGTCGTGGTAGTAGTGCTTTTACTCCTCGGGAAGCGGCCAGGCTCGAGTAGTGGACCTTTGACTTGTTCTCATTGCAATAAGATTGGGCATTCGACGGCGATGCGGTATAGGCTTGGCAGCTTGCACTTGTCTTGGTTGTGGGGACTCGGTCATGCGCTTCGAGAGCTGTCCTAAGAATAGAGTGGCCTTGTCCGTAGATTGTTACATTGACAATCAGGATCAAGAGATAATGATGGGCGTCTAAGGCGCGGCTCGTGTTTTGCACTCGATCGGCAAAGGTGTTCAGGAATCTACACATGTGATCGGAGGTATTCTCTGTCTTCGGTCATAGAGCTCGAGTTCTTATTGATCCGGTTCTACTCATTCTTATGTCGCATCGCATTTTCATAGAGCATTTATGTGTATTGCTGCTTTCGGTTGCCTTACGTGCTTGAGGTGTCGTTGGGTGAATGCTTATTGGCGTTTGAGGTTTATAGAGATTGTGGCGTGCTTGTTAATGATCAGTCTTGCATCTTTGATTTGGTAGTATTGCCTATTCGAGACTTTGATGTGATTCTTGGTATGGATTGGCTTTGTGCGAATCATGCTTTAGTAGATTGCCGCGTAAATGAAAGTCACTTTTTGCCATGCACAGTATTCAGGAGTTCGTGTTTATGGGTGATCATGCTATGAAAGGTATTCATGTTATTTACGCTGCGTGCTAGACAACTCTTATCTCGGGGTTGTCACGGGGTATTTAGCTTCGTGCTTGATACTAGTGTCTCATTGCTAATTTAGAAGATGTTCAGGTAGTTAATGAATTTCGAGATGTCTTTTCTACCGATTATGCTTTGCCTCCCGACCGTGAGTTAGAGTTTTGCATTGAGCTTTGCGAGGGGACTTCCTTATATCTAGGCGCCTTATAGAATGGCTCCGGGCGGAGTTGAGAGGAGTGAAAGAGCGGTTGCAAGAACTTCTCGATAGAGAGTTCATTAAACCGAGTGTGTCACCGTGGGGTGCTTGGCCGGTGTTATTCGTGAAAGAAGGATGGTAGTTTGCGACTTTGCATAGACTATCGACAGTTGAACAGGTTACTATCAAGAATCGGTATCCTTGCCACATATTGATGATCTCTTTGATCAACTTCGAGGCTCGAGTTGTTTATTTCAAGTTTGACTTGAGGAGTGGCTATTATCAGTTGAGAGTTCGAGAGAGGAGGATGTTCAAAAGCGACCTTTAAATACACGTTATGATATGAGTTCGTGGTTATGCCTTTTGGTTTGGCGAATGCACTGGTTTTTTATGGATTTAATGAATAGGGTGTTTCATGAATATCTTGATTGCTTTGTGGTCGTGTTTATTGATGATATCTCGTGTGCTTGAAGTCACGAGAGAGGGCGTAGAGATTTCATGAGAGAGGTTCTTTCGATCTTGCGTGAGAAGAAGCTTTCATAAGAATGATGAGTGTGCTTTACAGGTTTGGAACAAGTTGCTTTTCTAGGACACGTGGTGTCAGTGATGAGTATAGTGGATCCATCAAGGTTGAGAGATTACTAAGTGGAAGAGCGCCTGAATGCGGTGACGAGGGTCCGTAGTTCTTGGGCTTAGCGGGTTATTACCGTAAGGTTTATCGAGGGTTTCGAAGATCGCTACTCAGATGACTAAAGCCGACACGGAAAATTCTTCTTTTATATGGGTGATAAGTGTGAGGCTAGTTTTCGAGGTGAAGAGAAGAAAGGTTGACTACGGCTCCTATCTTAGCATTGCTAATGGTTCGGAGAACTTTGTTATTTATAGCGGCGGCTTCACTAGAAGGTTTGGGTTGCGTCTTATGCGAGAATGGGAGGATTGTGCCTATCTTCGAGGAAGCTA
>CM028378.1:97433639-97508415 GCA_013146195.2 Codonopsis lanceolata
CAACAACCACACAACAACAAAAAGCCCCAAGCGGGCGAGACACAGGTCCATGAAGGGAGGACTGCTTATCGACCTCCGCCGCGAGTCAGATTCACTCTTCAACACCGAAGTCCAACCAGCACTTGTGGGACGGTTCGGGGAAAATGAGGGAAAAGGGTTTCGATCGGTCCTGTATGCGGACAAGTGGAGGAACTTGTTGAAGGTTGAGGCGGCGACATCAAGATCGAGGTGGTGGAAATGGGGATCGGATGCTTCTTCTTGGCGAGCAGTGCAGGCGGAGGGGCGGCCCGACTAGGGCTGGCAGTGTGGATGAAGCTGCAGTAGGCGATTTGGCTGGGAGGCAGGGAGCTCTTTGGGTAAGGCGGTGGCTGGATTTCTTTGATGGTGGATTTGGCGAAGAAATTGGGGAAGATTCGGCAGAGAAGAGGCCGGTGGATGTCGTTTGGGAAGTTAAAATAGGGCGGGCGACATGAGGGCGGTGAGAAGGTCTTCATCAATGGAGGTGGGCCACCGGAGAATGAGTGATGGGCGGTGGGTCAGGCCGGGAGCAATTAAAGAGAAGGTGTGGCTCTGGCCGAAAGATGGTGGAGATTGTCAGCTGGAATTCGTCCGTAATGTGACTAAGAATCTAAGCCAAGACTGGCCGATGTTTTAACCGAGGGATTGATTCGCAATGAAGATGGTTCAAAGACGATTTGAGCGAGGAAATGTGATAATTCACCCAGGAGGTGACGCCTCGTGCTGATTGATAGGTCTCCAGCCGATTGATGGCCGGGAGAAGGAGAGATTCACCAAGAAGATGAAAGAGTTGCCGAGTGGGTGAGAGAAGATGGGCGCAGGCCGGCCGTTCACCTGAGAAGGTGGTCCGACCGAGAGGGAGACTGGCGGCGCCGATGATGAAGAGGCTTTCAATCGGGGTTGTTGGTGGAGAATGACGGTTGTTTGGGAAGATGAGATGGGGGTTTGGGCGAATGGATTGTGTGGAGGATGAAGGGTCCGACCGCTGGCAGCGTAATAATTCGGCGATTGAAGACGGATTGAAGACGGTTCATCTTGCAAAAGAAAAAATGTTTAAGGTTTATTTTGCAATAGAAATGGCGGAAATAAACTAATGGTTTGATCAAGGTTTTTTGCAATGAAAAAGCTGGGAAATAAAAACTACGGTTTTGACCAAGGTTGTTTTTGCAATACAAACAAATGTACAGGTTTAATTTGCAATCAAAAAAGCGGAAAAATCGCTTGAAGGTGTAGTGTTCACGCCACCGCCAACCGGCACTAACTCATCATCACGTTAAAAAATTAACTCCACTTTAATCGGAAGGTTTGAATTGCAAAAAAAAAAATAGGTGGAGGTTCAATTTGGTGAAAATCAAAACACGAGGTTAATTTTGCAAAACACAAAATAGGTCAGGGTTTTTTTTGCAATTATCTCATTTATAAACTATTAATAATATAAATATAAGATAAATAAATGTCTTCATTTAAATATAAATTCCAATAATATTGTTTTATAAGTAGAATAAAAATCCAATCTAATTGGAACGCCGAGCATTCTACTCTAACAATCTCCCACTTGCCCCTAGTTCCAATTGCTCATATATTTCAAGCCCATCTTCTCGAGATGTTCATCAAATATCTTCTGTGATAGGGGTTTAGTCAACGGGTCTGCTACATTTTCTACTGAAGCGACTCGATCCATAACGACATCGCCTCTACCAATGATCTCTCTAATCAGGTGGTATCGCATCATTATGTGCTTGGATCTTTGATGAGATCTCGGCTCTTTTGCTTGCGCTTATATAAGCTCGCTTGTTATCGCAATAATCATTTTGGATCAACAACGGATGGAACTACACCCAACCCTTGGATGAAGTTTCAGATCCAAACAGCCTCTTTGTCGCTGCATCGGTGCGCAGCCTATGTATTCACCTCGAGTAGTAGAGTTTGCCAAGCTTTCTTGTTTGGAACTTTTCCAACTGACAGCTCCTCCATTAAAGGTATTTATCTAGACATCGATTTTAAGTCGTCTACATCATACTGAAAACTAGAGTCAGTGAACCCCTCCAGTTTCAATTCTTTATTTCCATAAACCATAAAGATATCCTTAATCCTTCTTAAGTATATAAGAATCATCTTAACGGCCTTTCAGTGTTCATCCCCTGGATTGGACTGATATCTGCTCGTGACACTCAGAGCATGTGCTACATCAGGCCTAGTACACAACATTGCATACATAATGCTCCCGATAGCGGATGCATAAGGTATGCGATACTTTATTTCTCTTTCCTCAGGTGTCTTTGGGAGACATTGCTTTAGAAAGTGAAATGTCATGACTCATTGGTAGGTATCCACGCTTGGATTCCTCCATGCTAAACCTTTTTAGTACTTTGTTTATGTACATGAATTGGGATAATCCAATCATCCTTCGTGATCTATCTCTATAGATCTTTATCTCTGGGATAAAGGATGCATCTCCCAAATTCTTCATGGAAAACTGTTTAGACAACCACGCCCTTGTTGACTGCAACATACCTACATCATTATCGATAAGTAGAATGTCGTCAACATATAAAACAACAAATACAACTGCGCTCCCACTAACCTTCTTGTAAACACATGGTTCATCCGGATTCTTGTGAAAATCAAACGTTTTGATTGCTTCATCAAACTGAATGGTCCAACTCCTAGAAGCCTGATTGAGTCCATAAATAAACTTCTGCAGATTGCAAACCTTTTGCTCACTTTGATATGAATCCCTCTGACTGCTTCATATAGATCTCTTCCTTAATGTTTCCATTAAGGAAAGCAGTCTTCACATCCATTTGCCATATCTCATAGTCATAATACGTTGATATGGCCAATAAAATCTGAATGGATTTAAGCATTGCTATTGGTGAAAAAGTTTCCTCATAATCAATACCTTGTTTTTTAGTATAATCTTTTGCAACCAGGCACGCTTTATAGGTTGCTACCTCTCCATCTACTTCAAGCTTCCGCTTGTAGACCCATTTGCAACCAATGGAAACAATTCCTTGTGGTGGGTCCACCAAGGTCCAAACCTTGTTGGAGTACATGGAGTCCATTTTAGACTGCATGGCTTCTTTCCATTTCTTAGAGTCGGTGTCTGACATTGCCTCTCCATAGCTCTTTGGATCATTATCCAAAATAAGTCTCTCTTCTTTGTTCTCTAACAAAAGATTCAGTTTTTCAGGTGCTTTTGACACCCTTGCTGATTTTCTAAGAGGTTGTGTTTCAGATGGTCCAACTTCGACTGGTCTGTTACTTCGACGATATTGGGAATATTATGTGGTTCTTGAATTTCTTCAAGCTCCACAACCCTGCCACCCTTTTCAGAAAGAAATTCTTCTTCAAGAAAAGTGGCATTCCTCGAAACACACTTTTTGTTCCGAAGGATCGTAGAAATAGTATTCAATAGATTCTTTTTGATACCCTACGAATTTATATAATTTGGATCTCGTATCCAACTTATCTCCCCCTTGCTACTTCACATAAGCATCACACCCCCACATCTTAAGGTACTTGTAGGAAGGTGTCTTACCACACCACACCTCATATGGTGTACTTGGCACGGCTTTGCATGGCACTCTATTCAATAGATGTGCTACCGTTTCTAAGGCATAACCCCATAATGAAAGAGGTAAAGTTGTGAAACTTATCATCGATCGAACCATGTCCAATAGGGTTCGATTCCTACGCTCCGAAACTCCATTGAGTTGTGGAGTAGCAGGAGGAATCCACTGTGAGAGAATTTCATTCTCATTTAGATAATCAAGAAACTCGGTACTCAGGTATTCTCCTCCTCAATCAGACCGAATAATCTTAACACTGCGACCAATTTGTTTCTCCACCTCGCACCTAAATTCTTTGAACTTTTCAAATGCTTCAGATTTAAGCCTCATAAGGTACACATATCCATACCTAGAATAATCATTGATAAAAGTTATGAAGTAATGATAGTTCCACGTGTACTAACACTTAGTGGTCCACAAACATCTGTATGGATCAAATCCAACAGACCATTGGCTTGCTCCACTTATCCAACAAATGGTGATTTGGTCATTTTTCCTTTTAGACACGATTCACACGTTGGCAACTTTTGCTCATCCATAAGGTTGAGCTTTTGTCCCAACTTGAGTATCCTTTTTCCTGAAATGTGACTCAATCTAGCATGTTAAAGAGTGGAAGAACTTTGATTATCTAATTTTCTTTTCTTATTTTGTTGAATTGTGAGTATGGGGCTATCAAGATTAACAGTGTACAAATAATTCGTCAAATAACCGGTATATTTAAAAACAGAATCCTTGAAAATGGAACAACTTCCATTCTCAATAATAAACTTATAACCTTCTTTGCCCAAAACAAGAACAGAGATAATATTCTTAACAATATCCGGAACATAAAGACAATTGTTCAAACACAAATTAAAACCATTTTTTAAAGTAGGATAAACAGTCCCAATAGCTGATGCAGCAACTCTTGCTCCATTCCCCATCCTAAAGACCTTGTCCTTTCTGTCAAGTTTCCTGCTTCTTGCCATTATCTGCAAATCATTGCAAATATGTGATCCACAACCGATATCTAATACCCAAGAAGCATCATTAACAGATAAATTAACTTAAACAAAATATATACCTGAACTTTTCAGGCTCTCAAGGTACTCCTTGCAGTTTCTCTTCCAGTTCCCTAATTTGCCGCAATGGTTGCTTTTGTCATCAGTTTAAGAATTTACCTTTTTCTTGCCTTTGTCCTTTGCCTTCTTGTTGGGCTTGGAGGAACTCTTTCCTTTCCACTTCCTCTTATTATTAGACTTTGCAGTCTTTGAACCAGAAAATGATCCAATAAGGAGGACCGGCTTCTCCTTCTTGATAGTGGATTCAGCCGTTGTCAATTTATTCACCAACTCAGGGAGACTAGTTTCCATATAGTGTATGTTAAAGTTAACAACAAACAAGTCAAATGTGGGAGGCAGAGATTGCAACACAAGGTCCACATAGAATTCATTGTCCATAATGACTCCAAGGGACTCAAGCCTTTCAATGAGTGATATCATCTTCACTCCATGGTCATAGACTTCAGTCATACGACTTATGAAAAGCTCATTAGATATATGATATCTAACTTGCCTTGCATTCTCACCATACAACTCTTGTAGGTGAACAAGGATCTCATGTGCAGTGTGAAAAACATCATTCTACCTTCGCAGCTCAACTGACATTAATGCTAACATGTAACATCTAGCTTGGAGATTGTCATCGACGTAACAAAGATATTCTCCATAGGCATCTGATACCTGGTCCTCAGGCGGTAGAGGAGGCATTGTGTCAAGCACATAAGCTTTCTTATCAAATTCAAGAACAATCTTTAGGTCTCTCAACCAATCATTAAAGTTTGGGCAAGTTAACTTGTTTTGCTCGAGAATTGATGTGATTTGATTCTTAGCCATTTTAGTAGAGTTATCTACAAAATAAACAAAGCAGAAAATGAATAAACTATGGAATATATATTTACATTCAATATAAGGTCTTTCATATTAAATGTCTCTCACTATTTTATTTAAAACTATAAAGCCCAAAATAGATTTTAGAAAATCAAAAATTTCTTAGTGGGCTTGAAGCCCAATAAAAACATTTCACACCCCAATTTTATGAGCCCATGAAATATTTCCATCGGTAGTCAACTCTTTGACAATTGTATCAATATACAACCCTCAAGATTATTTTGCCTCATCTCTTCCCATATACCCCAATTTTATGAGCCCATATGGTACTAAATGTCAAACAAAACTCATCAAACCATCGTGTAGATGGAGTATATATAGTCCCACGACTCGCGGCCAACCTAAAAACAAGTTCATCCCACGAGCATCTATATGCTTGGTAGGGATAATAGCTTTCTCACATAAAATCACTCCACGACTCATGGCCAATGACTAAAAGTGATAGCATCGTCATGTCATAAACCTTTGTTAGAAGACATGGAAAAATATGTCTAACATATCTTTATCCATATTTGTTTGATATAAATTTAATCAAATCAAATTTCTTTTAAGTTTCAAAAACTTGGGATTTTCCTTTCAAGACTTCTTCCAATTAATTTATTAGGTGGATTTATATATAACGCAATATATCATGATATGAGCGCAAGCATAAAGCATTAAATAAATCTATCATACTACCTATGCAAAAACGGTGGGATGATCATGGCCAACCTATGCGACCCATTTGAGCCAAAAATGGGTCATGATCAATTTAAGAGACAAAATTAATAGAACTACTTATATTACATTTTATTATAATTACCCATACAAGCATGAGCCTACAAATTCTATTCTATTACATTTGTAAGATCTACCCATACAAGCGTGGGTCTTCGCATCAAACGTCCTCCAATTCAAAAATTAAAGAAACTCACCACCTAGTTTACTCTCAATACAAAAATTTAAAGAACTTATCTATACATATATAAAAGGAGAAGAGCAAATAATGAAAATATCCTGCCAAAAGTGGCTTTCCAAATTTAGAAACATTTTTGTTTTGATTATGTAATAGTTTTGCTTTGGAAATGTCATAATATTTTATTGGAAAAATAAATGTAAAAACTTTTTAGATTCATTTTTGAATGTGTACGAATGTATATTGGAACAAAAAACTTTGAATAATTATCAATTCATATTAATTTTTAATTGGTTCATTAAAAGGTGTGATGTCATTGAAATATGAATAGTTGTATTCAATGCAAGTATGCAATCAATGTATTTGAACATATGTAATATAAATATTCTTATTTGACTGCATTTATTTAGTGATTTGACATTGAACATCCAACCATTCAACCTTGAAACTCATATATATATATATATATATATATATATATATATATATATATATATATATATATATATATATATATAACACCCAATATAAATAGTTGAATTCCTTCTAAAATCTTTGGTTGTCGAGTATAATTGATATATAGCCCCAAAATATCGCCAAATAATGCCTCCACAGTTTATACATGTCTTCACAAGTTTCAACCCCAAAAAAATATTATTCAATCTATGGAGTTATATAAATCAAAGCAGTGTCACAGAGATTATAAAATCTACAATTATTTGTAACAAGCAAAAAATAAATATTAATTCTTCAAAAGGTCAGTTTTCCCCTCCCATTTTCTGAATTATTTTGTTTATTTGGCTCAGTGTATCCATTAGAACAACATCTGCTTTCATTTCAATTATTATTCTATTTTAAATGAATAATATGGTTGAAATAACAAAAATCACTTAATGTTACTTTTACCAATTAAGCATCAATAAATGGTATCCCATTTATTAACTTTCTATTAGAAACAATATTCTATTATATTACAAATAATTTACCGATTTGGCATTGATGATTGACATACCATCTTTTGGATGGTGCTTCCATTTGGCGTTTGATGTCTGGGTAATCTAGCCTCTTAAGTAAGAAGCATATTGACTTAAAAAGTGATTGTCGATGACAAAAAAATATGGAAGTATGAGATAAATAAAGTAAATGTTTGTGCATATTTTGTAAGTCATTTTAGCAATAAAGTTTAATAAATAGTTGCAATGACTTTTTTTATCAAAATTGTACGAAAATTAACTCATTTGTGATCTTTGGATTATATTGAATCGGAACATTTAGCATACATATCGAGAAAAATAAAATTGGAAAAATATACAGTATAACTTTTGAATAATAGTTGAAATTGTGTATGTTGTAAATAAATTGGAATTTTCAATTAAATACTTTACTTAAGAAATATTTCAAGTTATTTATTTATAGCAACATACAAATTTAAACATTGAGTTCAATGTATTTTAATTAAAAATTGTCAAAAAAAATATTAATTATCTGCCTATTTGACAAACTCAACATAAATACGAAACAATTTGTCATAAGAACATTTATGAGGGAGTATATCAGATCTGGAATAATAGAATATATTTCATATATTTTAGCCATTTTTTAATAAATATTCCATTTTATTTTGTCTGATTTGATGGATGCAAGACTAATTTTTTTTAACAATATGTATTAAAATATTTTAAAAGTATATAACTTGGCCATAATTGTCATGCAAAGCTATATACTTGAAAAAAACCCTAAGAATCTGGTTTATACAAGAAATTCATACATATGTAGGATTTTCGGAGATGAAATACGGTTTATATGATTTAAACTGTATTTTTTTTTCTATATAATTCTTGCTCTTAGCTCAGATATGGTAAATGCAAGTCCATTACAATTTGTATTTTTTAAAATTATCTTTAAAGATTCAAACATGAAAATAACTGACATTCTCAGTTCATAAGGTCATATACTCGAAATAAAAAGTTAAAAAAAATATTTAACAAGAATAATTATGAAATCTAGCAAATCTTGAATTCAAATCAAAAATAAATTGATAAAATAATTACCTCATGGATGTTGACGGTTTATGAATTAGGTCGATCTCCATTTCCTTGCGCAATAATCGTGATTTTTTAAGTCCAAATTATCCACCGAAGCTATGGAAGGAGACAATTTGAGTATTTTAGGATTAATATTTTGTTAATAAACTTTAGTGGTTGAAAAAAAACAAGTGATAAATTCGGGCCAGTCCCCTGTGATGAAATTATAACCGAAAAAATCCATGATATTTGTTTTCAATCGTTAAAGTACACTTTTGGGGATAAAATGAGGAATATGCCCTTAATGAATAACAAACACGCGCACAAAGTCTACGCCCAAAATTGGGCAGCGCAAAGTAAAAATCATGCGTCGCAATGGAATATTAATGTACCACCAAAATTGGACATCGTAGTGAAAAAGCTGTGCATCACAATGGATTGAAGTCCCACCAAAATTGGGCATCACACTAAAAAAACGGGCGTCACAATGGACAATTGAAGTCCACAATTGAAAATAAAAACACAGGACTGAAGCGATTAAATTATTGGGAAAGGGACCGATCCACAATTTTACCTAGATTTTTTGTTGTAAGATATGTCAATTAACAACTTTTTATAATTGTATACTATATACAGACATATTTCACCCAAACGTATGTCTTAGGTAAATGAAAAAGTTTGATCAATTCAACTTAAATTGGATACATAAGTCATTTATTTTAAAGGTGAATTGAATATGTGTGTGTGTGTGTATTATAAATAAATAAATAAATAAATATATATATATATATATATATATATATATATATATATATATATATATATATATATATATATATATAAACAAATTGTATAACTGTTCAGATTTCAAATAAAAATTTATAACATTATTATATACAGAATAATGAAATATATAATTTCAAATGTATTTTTTAAGGTCAAGAAACATGTAATTTTTTTTGTACTCAAAATATAAAAAACTCGATATATGTATTTTAAATAGATAATTATTTTAAAATTGCATATCTAAAATACTCATCTGTATTTTTAAAAACATATCTAAAAATGACATATTTGTATTTTAAAATTAAAGATCTGATAAATACGTCTAAAATTAGAGATATGTATTTTTTTAAAATGTGAAGAAGTAGATCTAACAAAGCAGTTGCAATAGGATCTGACAATCCCGTTACAAAACTGATAAATTAAAACATCTAAAATCACAATCTTTATTTGAAAAAAAGGTGAAGAGGCAAAACTAATAAATGTTTGGTTATAATTATAATCCTTTTTTTCCAATAATTTTTAACACTAAGATTTTTAAAATAATTAAATTATAAAGATGAATACTATGGACTACTAGCAAAATTTTACTTAATATAATTTTTCTTAAAAGCTTACGGATGTGGATAAGCTAAAGTGATTCAATAGGGTTACATTGGGGAAGTCAGCGGATAATCTCAAATGATGCATTGCGATGCATGATCGTGGACTTTAGCGGTTTGATAATATTGTCGTTGACTAAAGCGGTTAAAAATTCACCAAATTGTGTTAACCTGAATGTTTCCCTGTGGGTCCCAATGAGCACAATAATAAGCTAGAAGGGGGGGGGTTGAATAGCTTATTAACACTTTAAAACTTTTAAAGTAAGTTCCTTGAAAGTTACTTGCAATCTATGAAAAGAATCAAGTAGCGAAAGACCTTCAAGAAAATTGTTCAGTGTCCGCCGATAAGGACTACCCAGGTAGACCTTTTACGATTACTTAAGTTCTCTGAAATGGATGAAGTAAACAATGAAACCGAGCAGTTCAATAATTAAGCAGACGAAGGAAATAACACAAGTATTTTGGGATGGTTCACACTATAATGAGTGCTACGTCCACCACCAAGGCAAATAACCTTGGATTTAAATTGTGCACTATGTTTTCCACTTAGATCAATTACAAAGAATATCCCTAATGGATCGTGTACAAAATATTGACTTGTGTTTGGGTCTAGGGAATTAAATATCTCAGTAAATACAAGATATTTAATTGCAAGTATATAGTTAATGGAAGTAAACAACAAGAAGAATAAAACAATAAATGTTGAAGAGCAGCTTCTTGTTGTTGATGAGGACTTCTAGATCTGTTGAGGATCTATTGAATGCACCGAAATGAAAGACTTGGAGTTAGATTCGAGCAATTCTTTAAGTGTTCGATTGATTCTGCATGCTTGTCTCTCTGTTGATCCAGTCTTCAATGGCAGTATTTAAAGCAGGTGCACTTCAAAAGATTCGTTGGAGAAGACGAAGACTTCAACAACTCTTTTTCATAAATGCATTAAATGCATGGGGTCAAGGAATTTCGTCCTTCACGCATAACTAGAGCGTATAATCATTTCGAGATCTTCAAAAGGTGGGCGATTTGGTGTCGATTCCGAGATATGAAGCGTAAAGTAGGGGCACCGCTTTTATCGCTTTTACGACTAAAAGTATTCCTGGAAAGTTGCTTTCGGCTTGACATGTCGTCAGAAAAGACTTGGATTAATTCAAATATCAAATGAGAATAAGTTTGAATTAATCCAACTAGCTTTGATCCGGAGAGGACACGAGAAGCGCATCACCGGACACGAGGTCTACCGATCTTAAGCTGAGCAAGTCTTCCCAAGTGAAGCAGAGAAGTGGTCTTCCGATGTTCCCGAAAAGGTCCTACAAAAACTATACAAGGCAAAGTTCTATACATTGCCACGCTAATCGATACGTACCCGATTAGCCAATCGAAGTATAAAACTAAAGTAATGTATCGACGATATAAATTTAACATAAGAATCAACATTCCCTATATTATTTCCAGTCAATTACTAATAAGTAAAAATTATTCGGATGAAGTCAATTAAAAACTTTGGGTCATATGAAAAATAGTGTTATTTTCGCCTTTTGTTTATATTTTTTTATGTAATTAAAATGTCGTATATAAACTATGTTGTCGCAATAGTTTTTTTTTTTTTTTGTTTGTATTTTTTAATCGAATAGTCATATAAAAAATAATGTAAAAAATGTTTTTTTCCGTATTTTTAATTACATGGTATCAATGAACATTTCAAAGGAAGACCATATTTGAGCTTAGATTCTCCGTGTCATTCTGATGGAAACATTGATCTTTTGAACGATATACATACTCTTGAATTTTTAAATAGAATTACATGTTTTGGAATCTCATATTATGAGTAGAATTTAAAGGCTATAACTTTAGTAATGTTGCTTCGTAACATAGATCATTCCCTTAAGTTATGCAATGGCACGAGATTATTTGTTATAAGATTGAGAAACCATGTTTTCAAAGGTGAAATTCTTTTTCAAAGAGAATTTTTGGTGGTACTATAATGATTTCAAGAATGACACTGTCATTTGATCATAAAATTTCTTTCTAATTACGCAATGCCTATAAATAAATGTCATGGTCAATCATTGTCTATCGTAAGACAATCTTTAAAAAAAAAACATGTTTTTAGTCATGGTTAGTTGTATGTCGCTTTATCTAGAGTTACTAATCCTAAAGAGTTTCGAGTTTTGTTATGTGATAGTGATAGTCGTAATAGTCGTACAAGTTCAACGACAAATGTTGTACACAAAGAAATATTTCAAAAAATTTATAGTAACTTTTTCAAATTTACGTGATTTTTTTAAATTTAATTTTACTGTTTATTAAATTTTGATTATTTTGTCATATTAAAGTTTTTAATTGTATATAATTTAACTTTGATTGAGTATATAATTTTACACTTGTGTACAAATCGTGCAACGCACAAGTGCATTACTAGTAAATAATAGAATAAGAGGCTCGCAGACCCCAAAAAACCCAAAGATAAATACATTCAATCATATTGGTCATAGGCTCATGATCAGACAAGTAAGTACAGCTTAGTGGTAAGACGCTTCACCCATACCTAATAGGTCGTGGGTTCAAGTCACCCAGGGGGTAAGTGGAGAACCACTATTGATCCTCTTTAAAAAAAAATAAGAAAAAAAATAGGCTCATGATCCCAAAATAAATCATGCTAAGCATTTATCACATGAAATAAAGCACATAAAATTTACTAATTGTATGTGTCAAATTTAATTTTGGGGTAAACATTTCTTGATAATCCGCAATAACTATTTTATTAATCTTTAAAACTAACCCTTTAATTTTAAAGACCGAATAAATCAAAAATATTGAAAAGAAGAGAAACTGTAAGAGGTCATGACTAGAAAAGAAAAGTTTCAAAAACATTTGTCACGTTGATCAAATCTTACACCAAAAAGTTCCTTGGTGGAATATAATAATATTAAAGGTTGTTTTGATTTCTAAAATCAAACAATCATCCCCTCATGCACAGTGCACTCCCAAAAGAACAAAACTAATCAAGAATTCATCAACTCTTGGATTCTTGATTCATAAGTCACATCATGTGGATAGTGAACAATAATGGAAGCACAAATCAAAGCTCCCAATGGACGCCCATTTTTTTTTCTTTCACTGAATTCAAAATTATTGAGATTTAAATAAAAACTTTTAAAACTTAAATCAAGAAATCAAATTTCTTCGTCGTTCTTGTTTTCCGATTTCAATCATTTATCCCAAATCTAAATTGAAAAAAAACATATTTTATGACGCATACAAATATCTATTAAACATATTTTAATAGATTAAAACATGCTTAAAAACGCAAATGAACTTGCACAATTGTGAAACCTCGGCTCTGATACCACTGTTGGATTCGCTAGATTGCGGGGCTAATTGTAGCGGAAATTTTAATTTTTTTAAAAAAACATGTATACAATATACAAAA
Source organism: Codonopsis lanceolata (assembly GCA_013146195.2). NCBI lineage: Eukaryota > Viridiplantae > Streptophyta > Magnoliopsida > Asterales > Campanulaceae > Codonopsis > Codonopsis lanceolata. The sequence goes on from CM028378.1 coordinate 97,446,889, forward strand.
AGATATCCTTAAAAACCATGTAGCGATTTAACGATCGCGCGTATTATGCAAGTATAAAAACGGAGGTTTTGGGTCTTACCGAAAACCGCTTCCAAAAGCTTCCGATTGATGAAGATGTAGAGACAATCAATTGTCGGCTCGTACACCAATTTACTCGTAGAGGTCCACACACCTCTCATCCAAAGTTAGTCCACACAAATAGATGAATTTACCGAGTCAAAATTTCGCTAACAGCTTTAACTCGTTTTGTTCAATCTTATAAATCAAGATTTGTATTCTTGACTTTTTGTGAAGATTAAGAAGATGAATGATTTCTTGCTTTTTCTTAAAAGGAAAAAGAAAACTCAAGACTTTCAAATAGGAGGGGGACGACCGTTGTTATCTACCAAAAATGAAGAGTCTTTAATACTCATTCATTTTTGAAAAATATAACTCACATGAGAGTTAATGGTGGTGGCCGTTTTCTTTTTAAAGAAAAAATAATACGTTTTCTAATAACGTATTATATTAACTATCCAACAAATCAATACCCTAATGTGTACTACATCTAATGTATACACAATTGTATATAGATTCATTAGTAGAAAATTATGGTAATACAATTAATATAATATATTGTCTTATTAGAATAACATTTATCTAATATTTGCAACACTATCCCTCCTTATTCTCATTTCTTTCAAATTAACTAGACGGACTCTACTAACGAACTTAATTAAATATTGAGTTGGACTTTAAAAAATAAAAATAAAAATCTCATCAATTAATTTGAATTAATTGACCAAGCTCAAATTTAATTAAATCGATCAAATCAATTCCATCCATCAATTAATCTCTACTAGTCATTTGCGTCCAACAATTTGGATCAATTTTTTTATTGAACAAATGAATACATCCATTCTTAGTGTGTGACCCTTTAGGTTCACAACTAATGCTAGTTGTAGGCTTACAAATATTTTGTAACTTACGAATAACAATTTATTCTATTAAATAATTCAATTAGTTAATATACTTGAAATTAACCCATTAATTTTAAGAACCTACAAATCGTGGGAACACCTAACAAGTAGCATGAATACCTAGTAATAGGTGACATAGCGAGTAAACTTATTTCAATTACGAGTGCATACATGTACTATCCTTTCGACATCTAATTTTCCGATTAAATCTAGGATATGGATTATAAGTTAAAATCCAATTGATTTAATCACTGTGATTTCATTTCAAGTACCAATGATTCCTTTATGAATCAAATTCATCATGCCTTGGCCAAGGTCTTCGAATCATGAACTATGAAAAACACAAGAAACTCTCTTATCATCTGACAAATGTCGAATTCTATGTTAGCCACTGATTAACCTCCATGCACACCAATGCAACTCCCAAAATACCCCTTTGTGATTGTCAAACAATCAGAAAGTAAATCAAAGTGTTACATGATGTACACAAGCTTGCTATCGTGCCTCAAGTTCGAGGACTAATCATGCATTATTGCAACGTGAAAAATTCTTAATTTGACAAATAAAACTTCCATTTAAGAATTCTCAACGGGTCATGTTCAGTGAACTTATTCTCTAACAAACACCTGCAATATATGTATTAACGTCACAACGCTGATGCTAATGAAATGCAACATCCTCATCATACGGGCATACATCATACGCAAAAAGTCTCATAAGGCTATTCAATGTCTTTGTCTTGAAAAGCCAACCGACTTAGAACAAATTTAGGACCAAAACCCTAGAAGCATATTTCATGATTACCATCAAATGCGCAACCATGCTCCATAACTAAAATTGGTCTAAGGATTTTATCATATATTTATAAACTATTAATAATATAAATATAAGATAAATAAATGCTTTCATTTAAATATAAATTCTAATAATATTGTTTTACAAGTAGAATAAAAATCCAATTTAATTGGAACGCTGGGCATTCTACTCTAACAGTTCGATTTCAGTTTAAAAAAATTAGAAATCTGGTCGGTTCAGTTAATGGTTTATGGTATTGAACTAAACCAAACCAACCTATATATTTTTATTTATTTATTATATAATATATATATTATATAGCATTTGTTAATTATTATGAACCTTTGAATTATCTCATATGCATAATCTATGTCCTTAATTTAGTCGTATAATATATGTTGGGTAGAACCCTATACAATCTTACATAATATGGAAATAAATAATATCGAAAACAAAACCGTTATGCTACTGGTTGCGGAGGAAGACTTGTAGAGTGTTGCTCTGAACGAAAGACTGCTGGTGAAGGTCTTCTGGGGAAGGTCTTCTGGTAAAGGTCTTCTGGTGAAGCACTGAAGGTCTACCGGTGGAAGGACTGATGTCTACCGGTAGAAGTATTGCAGGTCTACCGATGGAAAAGTCTTCAAAGGAAACGTCAGGGCAGCCGTTTCCTTGAAACGTTATTCGCATACTCCCCAAGTGCGTGGAGTTTTCACGCATGACGATCGTCCTCCCGTGATACAACGGCTGAACCGATGACTATGCATGTAGGTCCTGAATAGATGTCTGCAGACTATCACCAAACAAGAGGCCAAGAAAGACGATGATCAAGATGCAATGCTAATGCAAGTGTATCAGAGGAAGGGAATTTCGTGTTTTCTGTGTGTTGTCTCGCTCTGTTGTGGAAAATGGTTTCTTTATATAGGCCAGAGAATTAACGCGTTTTAATTATTAAAACCGTTTTGATTACGCCCATAAACCACACAATTAAAGCGGACATTAAGACATAATTAATCTGTCCATTAAAACATAATTATTCTGCTCTTTAATGCTGGAGTTACAACACAATTTGGTCCGACATTCGTGTCCGCATGTGCAGGCACACGAGTACGCCACTCCAAGCCAAATTGGACCTTGATTTGCACACCCCCCCATGCGGGCACAGGAGGGATAGTACTTTCTATACAAGCTTACCCAACACCAAGGAAGCCTTTGTATATAAACCCTTCAAGCTTTTCACATTTTCCCAAATGTGGGATAACCCACTTCCAACATTTCAAATGTCCTACTTTAAACCTCTATAACTTATTCATCCGATATCCGAATTGGACAAATAAATATAGTATTCTTATGTACTCACGGAGAAGAACATAATTCCACAATTACCATAGTCATTACATAAATGACTCACAAATAAATTAGTGCCTCAAAGCCCCAATTTACTTCACTTAAAAAACACTAGTTTTCCAACAATATACAAATACACACACACACACAACCAAACAAAATCTTGATTGTTGGAGGGCTAATATTTCTTCAATTGTTTGTGTTTATTTTGCATTTTGTATTGTTTTCTTTATGATAATTTATTCTTAGTAGGTTATTTTTTTAATTTTGATTTTAATTCCAAATTAAAATCTTATTTTTATTTTATTCTTAATGTTGGTTAAATTGATTAAATTTTTTTATATAAACCACAAAACCTAACAAAACCAAACTGAGCGGTTCGGGTCGGTTCCAATTCTTATTCGATTCGGTTCGGTTTAAACTTTTTGGAACCAATAGGAGGCAGTTCGGCTAATATGGTGGCGATGAAGATGAGGTAGCTGACGCAGAATCTGACTTTGGAAAGAACGATCATGGAATCAATGTCAAACCGTCTAGGGGACCCACAAACAGTGAAACCCATATCGCTGAATGAATCGAATTTTTTGAGAGTTAAGCTTGTGGTGAATTTGGATTAATAGCATCATATAATGGTAAGTGAGGCGACATAGAAGATGATAAGGGAGCCCATGAACCATCCAGTTTTCTTGAAGGTGAAAGGGAGGCCTAAGTCGTCGGCACCGACGATGGGGATGAAGATGTTGGCGAAGGTTTTGAATTAGGAGGAGAGGTGGGTGGTTGGATTTGGTGGTGGAGAGGAAGGGGTGGTGTTTTCTTCATCAAGGAGAATGTTTCGATGTAGGCATCAGATGTGTTCAATGTGGGTGTCGTATGTTTCTATGTGGGCACCAGATGTTTTGGATGTGGGCCGAATGAATTACAGGTGAACTCATCTTCTTTGTGGATGGAGATAGATCAAACAGTGAAAAAATATATAATAATTCATCGATTTTGAAAAGAAAATATACCTCTATTGGATGCTTAAGACGGAGAAAAGCAGTTGTTCGATTGAAAAATGGAAAGGTCAAACTCTTCAAAAAGATCACTCATGGTTAAACAGGTGAAGTCCCTACATGCTCCAACTTTTTTTCTTTTTTGTTTTGGTGGGGATGAAAGGAATATTTGTAGGGAGTTGTATGGATTGTGATATTTATAAACTTGAACAAGTGAAACAACCTTACTTGAAGTTGGGGAATTTAGTGGACCTACCTTTTGGGGAGGGAGAACGATACCCAAATTTTTAGTGATGCCCAATTTTTTTCCTTGCGATGCTTAATTTTTTTTCTTGCGATGCCCAAATTTTGGGCAATGGTTTTTGCATTGCGACACCCAAATTTGGACCGTGGCTTTTTCGCATGCCTTTCCTTCATTAAGAGTATTTTCGTTATTTTCTCTTAAAAAGTGCATTGTAGCGGTTTTAAAAAATAATGATGAACTTTTGCGGTTAACATTTCACTGCATGATATCGAGCCGATTATCTTCTTGAAAAAAGGACCTACCAGAATTTGGGTAAATTTATAGTCGGTCCCTTTTTAAAATTTTTTAACCTTAAAAGTCCATCATTTTTTTTTCAACCGCAAATGACCACTTTTTAAAATATTGTTCCAAAAATATCATCGCCTTCTTCAACAGCTCCGATAATACATTTTGGATTCGAAAATCACGACTGTGCGCAACATAAACGAGTTTTTTGATTTATGAAATAAGAAACTATAATAGATATGTGCTTCGCATTGAAGGATTTTTCAGCTGAGACGAAGGCGAAGAAGGAGGAGGAAGAAGAAAGCTTACGACGGAGGAGATTAAAGAAGGTGGATGACGTAAATTGGTTCTTTATGCTTTTGTATCGCAGTGCAAAAATGAATTAGATAATATTTTTGCACTGCGGTTCAAATTTTAATTTTCTAATCTATTTTTTCACCGCGATTCATAAATTTCATTGCATTATTTTTGAACTACGGTTCAAAGTTTAATTTCCTAATCTATTTTTGTACCATGATTCATAATTTTCATTGCATTATTTTTGTACCGTAGTTCAAAGTTTAATTTCATAGTCTATTTTATCACTGCGATTCATAAATTTCAATGCATTATTTTTGCACCACAGTTCAAAATTTAATTTCTCAGTCTATTTTTGCACCGCGATTTATAAATTTCATTACATTATTTTTGCACCGCAGTTTAATAGTTTAATTGTATTGCGATGCAAAAATAATGACATCCGTAACACACATTCAATTCATTAAGGGTATCGTAGTCATTTTAACAACAAAATATTTTTTTTGATTGAAAATAATAATAAAAAAAGTATTGTAACAACCTGTTTGATTTTGCTTATTGATATGTGCTGATGATTTATTACTTATGACCGATAACTTATTACTTATGACTTATGATTAATGACTAATAAGTGGTGATGCTTGATTTAGTTTTTTAAAAGTGCCGATTAGATTTCATAAGTTAATGTGTGTGTTTGATTAATAAGTTGAAATAGTGCTGAAACCAAATATAAAGACTAAAATAACATCATCACAAAATGTGATTTACATTATTATTATTATTATTATTATTATTATTATTATTACTAATAATAATATCAATTTTAATCATATTATTATCATTATTATTTATTTATTTATTATTATTATTATTATCACCTTTTTATTATTTTATTAATATTAATACAAATTTTATCACTATTATTAATTATTACTACTACTATTATCATTATTATTACCTTTATTATTATTATTATTTTATTAACATTAATATTACTTTTATTATTATTATTACTTGTTAATTTTAGTATTTATTTTATTATATTAATAATACTATTAATGTTATTTATATTATTATTTATATTATTTTTGATTATTATTATTATTATTATTATTATTATTATTATAATAATATTGATATTAATATTACTTTTATTATTATTATTACAATTATTTTTACTATATTATTATTAATATTACTTTTAATATTATTATAATAATTATTATTATTATATTTATCATTATTAATGAGACATTTATTATTTTTATTATTATTATAACAATTATCATTATTCATATTATTATTTATTAATAATATTATTTTTCCTTTTATTATTATAATAATAATAATAATAATAATAATAATAATAATAATAATAATAATAATTATTATTATTATTACTTTTTGTTTTTATTATTATTATTATTAAGAGTAATTTTGGAATATATAAAATTTCAATAAAGAAGAGGATTCACATGTTTTTGAAAAGTAGAATTAAGCAATATGCTTAGTGCTTACAACTTATGACCTTATATGTGTTTTAAGTGACTTGTACATGACTTATGACTTACCTTATCATAAATGAAATCAAACGTTTCAAAAACAACTTATGATAAATTATAAATTATAAGCACTTTCAAATAAATTAAATCAAACATGTCCTAAATACTTTAGAAAGTGGAACGCTCGCACTTTCTCCCCATAATTTTACCCATCAAACTTTCTCAACCTCATTCTCATTGGGTTTTGGATAAGCCTAGGTTGATTCACACAAAGCCCGTTGAATGACAAAGCCATAACGCCATAACTGACATCTAAGAGCGACTGGGCCAAAACCCACAGCTTACTGAAAGATATAATATAAACAAGAAAACGAGAAAAGAAAAGGTGAAAAGCCCACTCTGTATACATCGCCATCGTCATCTCTTTGCTTTTACTGAAAGCTATCCATTTATGAAAATTACTCGGAGCTCTTACCAACCAAGAATTGCTGAAGGGAAAAAAAGCAACTCTCTGCTTCAACCAGCGTCTGGTGGTAATGTAAATGTATGTATGTTTACTGTGTGTAATTGTGTGTGTTTTAAGTATTAGCGAATTCGTCGTAGAATTTGTTGAAGTTTGATTGGTTAAATTCTGGTTAGATATTTTTTATGGCAATGTTGCTTCTTGGAGATTCGGAGAAAATAGAATTTGTGTGAATTTTTTCATTATTAATCATCACTCGAGTTTGGGTGTCAAAAAAGTTGAGGAACAGTATATATATATCTCTGTGTGTGTGTGTGTGTATATTAGCTAAAAAGTATATGTATATGAAAAACTCATCTCCTGTACAAAAAAAATTGTAAGAGCATTACAGTTTGCAGTTACTATAAAGCATAATTTTTTTGTTTGTGGCCCTTGCAAGGATGTGAATTTAATGATAATTTGAGTATACTATTGATTCCGAGTTTATGATACCTCATGAATCATTTGATATTCTTGATTCACAGCCTCCTTGAATCGTTTAAGAGAGTTTCATGCCACTCAATGTAAGACCTCCGTGTTTATACTTGCAACAAATGAAGCCATCTTTTACTGAAAATTTATAAAAGATCTGCACCTTTGGTGTACCGTGCCCATAAGAGGCTGCAATCCACTTTGTTTTACCTTGGAATGTCAGATTCTGTTCCCTTTCGCAGATTAGTCTGTCTGGTAACTCTAGATATATTGACCTAGCTTATCATCATATAAAGATTCAAAACAGTATTTGTCTGTTAGATTCGTTAGACCAACCGGCTGTTGTGGTGGATACATTAATACATTTTAGTGGTTATATATGTTTAAAATTCATCGTGTTGAAACAGTAATACATATGTATTGCAGGTAGTAATGATCATAAAGGGGTTATTCAGGAGATATGAAAGATGGAACCCAGTGCATCCGACATCCGGGGCCTTCTGGGGCATGGGAATAGGTGTTGGTTGTGGGGTTGGATGGGGTCCTGGCTTTGGCCCTGAGGTAGTTGGTTATGTTGGAGCTGGCTGTGGTGTTGGATTTAGCGTTGGCATCACGTTTGCTGGTTTTGGCATTGGTCTTCCTGCGAATTTCATCTATGAAGTTCCTTATAGTGGTAACCTTCTTTGCTATTTTCTTTCCAAGTCCATTCTGTTTATTACTCTCTCCGTTCCACTCAAAGAGTCCCCATTTGAAAAGTCTAATTATTAAGAGATATATTAATGTTATTAAAATTGGTCATAATTACAAAAATAGTTAAGCACAAAAAATGTGGTTACAACACAAGTGGAGGGTAAATATGAAATGTTATAGAAATTGTAAACATAATTTTTGAAAGTGGACTCTTAGAGTGAAACATCTCAAAATAGTATAGTGGACTCTTTGTCTAGAACGGATGGAGTATCTATTAAGCTCCACTATATGTGTGAACTTGACAAAGCATTTGTATCTATTATTATTTGGATTCAGATTAGTTCTTGTGATATTGATGAATGTTTTAGTATGCGTATAGATGCTTGAACATCTACTTTCTTTTGGTTGGATTGTATTCTTGATCGTTGAGTGGCAAAACCTTGATGTATCATGCATTTGACAGCTTTCATGGCAACTAGAAGTGGTGCATTGGAACTTGCCCGATTTACTGGTCTAAGTAGCATGAAAAATGTACCAGGAGATGGTTGGAGTAACAATGGTGCACAAATCTCTGGCCTGCAAAGGAGGTTCTCTACCTTCAAGCATTTTTTAGACAAAGAGGTAGATCTTCCTGACATGAACAGCTTAATGTCTTCCCAAGCAAAGTCGGCTCTGGAATCTCTCGAGAAAGTCAAAAGTCACCTCTTTCCCCCTCGCTAAGCTACAAGAATACGTTATAAGTAATTTTCAGGTATTAACTAGATACTCCTAAGTTCAATTTAAGACTAGCATTATCTTGACTACTTTGTCATATTTTAGCACCATCTGCCACAATTGTATGCGATCCTTCTTACCAACTTTTTCCAATTGTATTCAAATTATCTTGAACATTGACATCAACTACTTTCCAATTATGGTGTAGTATGATGTTGCCCTTGTTTGGTCGGTAAGTGGTACATATTGATACTATAATCTCCCCCAATTTATCATTGGGGTGAAGGTGAACTGCTTTCCAATTATGGTGTAGTATGTTGTTGCCCTTATCTGGTTGGTACCTAGTGTATGTTGACACTACAATTTTCTCCCGGCCATCACTTGGGTAGATGCAGAGATTTGGCTGCCATGAAGGATGTAAAGTCTATGGGGCTTGATAGCCTGACTGGACCTCATTTAAGTTTTTGATAATCTCATTACTGAAGGTTCTCCTCCTATGAACCAACAGGAGGCACAAGCATTTAGAGACACTTCAACAACTTCTTTAATCTACAAGAACTAATCGCCTTCCCATTATCCTATGTACCATCGTGCAAGGGATACTTCATCAACTTAACCGTTTTGAAACTTTTAGGTGATTGAAACTTTAATACAGATACATTAGCTGTTGGTATTTTTTTTGACATTAACTATCAGGTAGGTGGGGAAAAAAGAAGGGTTTCGACCCAAATCTTATTTTAATTGGGTTTATGGCTATTTGCCAGATTGGACTATTTTGGCTAAGAATGCATGTAACAAAATTTTTTTTTTTTTGCTTGGTTTGCAAAGTGTTAATTTCTCTTTGAACCACTGGATTCTCCCACACTAACAGAGTGGATACGTTGTCTTATCCCATGACATTTTGTTGTCACTTTTCTCCTTTTTCTTGAAGACCACCCCTGGCAAACAACATTTTGTAGCTTCACCTTAAGGTGTGCTTAGGCGCACCTACTTGTATTGGTTGCACAGGTAAAAGCCATCTCAATCCTTATTGATGAGAACAATGCTGCCTGAATGCAAATCGTTTTGGTGTGCGGAAATGAAAATCGGAGCACGGCGCCATGTAGTGTGAATTGGAGGTTGCCTTGTACGGTGAGAGTGATTCCCGAATTTAATGCTGAGGTACATTTTTGTGCTGAAGTACATTAGTTTCATGTCAGGAAGTGATTTTGAGAGATAAAGGTACCTCTCACCCGATTTTGGCTGTTCGCTATGCTATCAACACCTTTTTCAAAACCACGAAACTTCACCTGCACAAATGTAGAAATAGAAGCAGACATAACCCAGATCTCTCCCCCACCCCCCACCCTAAATAACTTGTGCCAGAGGCAGTGAGCATTACTAAAATGAAGAAACAGATGATCATGAGACTCAACATGATTCTTACGCATCACACATCTATCAAGAGAGATAGACTAACTAGGTCAACCGTCGACGCTTTTGCAACATGTTGTTGGTGTTGAGTTTATTAAGCACAAGAGACCACGCGAAAGTTCTGATCTTAAATGGAACTCGGGCTTTCCTAATAAAAGAGGACAAGTGGAAAGGAGAAGACTTGGAAAAAATCCTCTTACCCTCTAGCACCGAAACCCCTGATAAGCAGCTGCAAAAGGAAAACATATACCCTGGACAAACCTAAGATTCAGCAACCACTCCAATCAGCCTATTCCAATGATTACCGAACTCCATTACACAGTGAAGAAGGAGATGATCATTAGACTCTGAAACAAGCTTACACATGACACACCAGTCCAGAGAAATCCTCTTATAAAGCCCACAAGCTTGTTAGACGTCATAAGTCTATTAAGAGCCAGGGTCCAAACTAGCCCTGATCTTGAAAGAAATCAGAAACTTTTCTTCATTTACAACTTTGATTGGCTATACAGATCTTTCAGTTGTTTAAATGATGCAATCAATTTTTAGTAATTTCTCAAATAATTTTAATTCCAATGTATAAATAAAGTGTACATGTAAGTATGAAATCTGAATTACATTTAGATACTATATATATAATTAAAATTTTATGACGCTCTCTACATTATTTCAATATTGGCGAATTCCCGCTTTGGCTCTTGCACTTGCACCTGCTCCCACTCCGTGTGATCTAGGTCATATGTCTCAGTTTTATGTCTTATTATGCCTTCATATATGACTAGGGTAAGAGTGTTGGTGTTACCTGGACTTGGCTACAAGGACCTAATACAGGTGTGGATCCCCATGTGGTGTTTGGCAAGATTTTAAGATTTTGCACTAATTTGGTGTGAAATAGCCACAGCAGACCCACGTTGTGTAGTGTTTAAGACGGGTACTTTTGCGAAAAGGAAGGATCCAGGGGTAAAGTAACACCTATGTAACATAGGCTTATCATACATACGTGTTGGGTGAGGTTATGTATCGGATTCACCAAAATTTCCAATTCAATTACACAAGATCACCAAGCATCTTACATGTGCACTTCTGATGCATAAAATGTGGGTGTGTTTTTGTAATCGCTTATTCAAAATAATCTTGTGATTGGAACTGTATAACCATTGTCATTGTTGCGTTATGACTTATCTATTTACATTATATCTTTGGTAGGTGAAGGAGCTGGACAAAAATGAGACAGTCATGTATGGCGTCTCAGAGGACCCTCAACCATGTAAGACTTTCTACTATTTTGTAAGCTTTGTAAGCATTTGATTGCATTGTTAACACTACAATCGGATCAACACATTTGAGATGTGTGTTTATAGATCATAATGAGAAACCATTGTGAACAATATTATAAATAGGAAGGACAATTGGGAATTTAGGATCAGTACGGTTCTATTCTCTTCCCTCGAAAGTGTTTTTTCTTTTTTAAATGCTTCGAGAGAGGGAAAAGGAAAAGATGAAAGAAAAACAGAAGCTTATCTACTTATGCAGCTACATTGGCGAGAAGGTAAGTAACAATTGGACCTCGATTGGCTTCAACTGCCGTAGCAACTACAGCTTGTGACTTACACGAGTACTGGTGCTCGATCTTCAACAAGAACATCTATAAGCTGTGAAGCAGTGCTCTGTGGAACTGGCACAAGTTCATTAGCTCCGTTCATTCGACTCTCAAAAAAGGAAACCAATAGAAAACCATTGTATTTTGAGTATTTAGTTGCTGACTTGCTGGTCAACCTCAGCATGAAGAAGATTATATGTGCTTGCTGCATATCATCTTGGAACAGTTTCGTATAATTTTACAAATCATCCCACGACTTTCCCCCTTTTGCTTGTGATGTTTATAAATTTTTTGTTGATGGCTGGTGTTTGTTTGTTGGTTCAAATAGTTAGGTGATAGATGATACTCCGAAATCCGAATCCATCATTTTAAATGCTTCACTTTAATAGTCTACTTTCAAAAATTATGTCTACCGTTTTTGTAACATTTCAACTTTACCCTTCACATTTATTATTAACATATTGATTATGACCAAACATCTATATCTATATATATATATATAATAACAACCGTGATTTTCCCGCCTAAATGTTTTCTATAAATATAAACACAAATATGTATTGGAAGTTGAAACACTTTGTTTTATTACATTTTTCTTAATTTTTATACTAAACATTTAATTAACATGACATTGGAAATTGGAACACTTTGTTTTGTTACATTTCCTATATATAATGACAAATGTAATTAGCACATTCATATATAGCAAGATCCCTTCAAAATGCACTTACCAAAAATAGGAAGATATATATAATGAAAAATGTAATTTGCTTATCTCAAGATTGCTACATAACCACTGTAACTAATTACAAAATAAGGATTATATTTATATATGAACATATATACAAGTATTGATAAGTAAATAAAAAAACATAAAAAGCTATTAAGAAATTAAATACCATCAATCTAAGAGGCAATGTTTTTTCTCTTTTTACCAATATGCAATGGAAACAAGAATAACAATTTAAAAACTTATTATACTATAAGATCTTCCTATATTGATATTAATTTACTTGTGAGTTTTGTTAAGACAAATTCTATCCATAGGAGCTAAAGAACAAGTACATAGTGAAATATAATTTGATGAATAATTATGGATTCTTAAAGTCTGACATATCTAATTTTATACTTAACAAATATTACTTACTCGGTCATAAATGTTATGTGACCACTTTTGTTGCGTATAACCAAGTAATTTCACCGGCAAAATTAGTAGCATCAACCAACGAGCTCTAGCTCAACTGGTACTGCTCACTTCTCCTAACGGAGAGGTTGGGTGTTCAAGTCTCACTAGAGACACCCTGGATTTTACAACTTTCAATAGAAAGGTCGAGTGTTCAAGTCTCTTCAGAGGCAACGTTGTTGTTCAAACCTTACATAAAGACCCCATTTAGCTGCTCGCTTATCTTAACGGAGAGGTCGAGTGCTCAAGCCCCGCCAGAAGCACCCTGGTGCATCACTACTCTCAACCGAGAGGTCGGGTGTTTAAAGCCTCACTAGAGGCACCATTTGTTCTAGCCACACCAAAGGCATCATATATTTATAATTGTAGCCTTTCAACGCATTAAAATATTAAAAAGTAAGGGTTGGAGTAAGGTCTATGTCCCTTCCAACCTCTAAAAAAAGTAGTAGTATCAGTTATGACATGTTGGATGAGTGGACTTTTAAAGATCAACATGATACTGGTGAGAGGTGACAACATCATTATTACCGGATTCCATTTTCGCTCATTGATATTGTAGAAAAGCGAGGATGAATATGAGCAAGTAAATCGTAGTCTAATTGCTCTGGGAACATGTACAATGACTCTAGAGTGGTGTGATTATGTATATGGGCAAGTAGCCGAGTATCATACTCTATGAAATGTACAATGAATTGAGAGCAATCATAGTTTAAATGTCTATTTCATAGTTTATTGAATTGAGCTTAAATATTTGTATATATAGTTGTAATAATTAAGTATATATATTATCAGTGTCACCTCATTTGGGTGACACTATTAATGAAAGAGTTTTTGAGTAGGGGATATTTTGGTCATTTCGAGGGAGGGATATCATAGGAAGTATGTAATTTGAGTTGTTTTTCTTTGACTTATCGTCATTTGAATTTGTTGTGCAATTTTTATTATCTAACAAATATATATTCGTTTAAAGATGTATTCTAATATATATATATATATATATATATATATATATATATATATATATATATATATATATATTTTTTTTTTTTCATTCATGTAATAAGCAATAATTAAATTCACTTATATTTTTATCCTTACATTTTAATTATGTGTTTAATTTTCATAACACACTAACTAAAAGATAAAAAAATTATATTAATATTGATTAATACAGATTACGTGCATTTTGTTATGTTATAGATAGTAGTGGTAATTTTACATATTTATCATAGTGATGGTAGTAGTAATCGCACATATTTAATGACAAATGTTGTATTTTAAAAAATATTCTAAAATTTATAAAATATTTTATTTATTTATTGTATTCTCTATTAATAATTTTACCTTTTCTTAATCGATGTGTTATAATAATTTCAGTTATGTATCGAACTCACAATATTTACGTTACAATTATTTGTTTATTTTATTTATTATCATTAAAGTTTTTAATCATGATATTAGTTTTACAATAATATATATATATATATATACATATACATATATATATATATACATATATATATATATATATATTTCAACATTTCTCTTTAATTTATTCTTTTAATTTTGTTTTTTCACTTTATGTTGCTTATGTATAATTTGATTGAAAAATATATATGACGTGCGTTTAACGCACGGGTGTAAAACTAATTTTTATAATTATGACAAACTCTAATGCTAGTTATATATTCCTTAATAATTCAACTTTTCAAAGATACTCATTGGGTGGAATAATGGGAGTAGGTAATAAGCAGACCCGGAGTCCATTAACCCGACTTGATCTAAAAATCATTCGACTCAATTCAACCCGTTCACATTTTGATTCAAAACGGGTAATCTGAATATATTAATGAGTTGTATCGGTTTAAAGCGGGTTGGACCCGTTACCCACTTTGACACGATAGTTTTTATACTCTATAAATGTATGAGTTTTTGAAGGAAGGTCAAGACGGGTCGACGTGTTTCAACCTAACCTGATTTAACTAATTTGGTATTTGGGTTTTAACAGGTTCCTACTCGTTTCGCCCCTTTACTCGCCCCAAGTCCCAACCCACCCAATTGCCTAACCTAGCTAATAAATGTAAGAGAGTACTCCTTCCCTCCCCAAGAAAAAATAGTCCCTCTCTTTCCTTTTTGGTTTGTCAAAAAAAAAATATAAAAAAATATATAGTGATGTGACAAAAGTCTAGCTTGGGCCGTCCAATTGATTAGTAGGATATCTGGGCTTGATATGCTTCTTTGAATCTGTCTAAGAACATGAAATCACCTTAGTTGGAGTGCAAGGTTTGGCCTCGTGAAACCACTTCGGCGTGAGAGTAAGTATCGTGTGAGTCAAAAGACAATTCGACAGATGTCTGAGGCTCAATAAAGTATGTACCTTGTTTAGGGTTTATGGAGGGGTATTTATAGGCCCCCAATGATGTAGAATCCTTGTGGGATTCAGTTTCCATAGTTACCTAGTAGGTTTAGGAGGAAACTCGCAAATTATCGGCGTGATAGGCGGTTGACCGCGAGAATGTAGGAGCTGATAAGGTAAGTGTCCTGCTCGGATAATGAAACCTTTGACCTGTCTTGTAGAGCAAGTCTCTGAGACTCCCTGCTCGATGCTTGCCCGGGTGAGCAAGGCTCTGCCCGACTGCATAAGGTAAATTTGGTAATGATAAGTGTAAATCCCGGGCATAACCCCTGGTCAGGCAGGCAACGCCTGTGCTCAGCCAGATTTAGACGGGAGTTATCTTGTTCTCTGCTCAGGTACCCTGCTAGCTCTGCTCGCTAGGTTGGTAGGTGCCATGCTAATTGAGCTTGTGACTGGCACGTGGTGATCGCTCGTGCTTTACTCGTGACCGGGTTTGGGCCGGGCACATCAGTGGCTCCTAGCTCCTTATTTGGCGAGTATTTATGCTCGGAGCGGGGAGCGCTTAAGTTCGATATTGTTGTTCTCGTACCGGGCTCCAACATTTGTGAATTTTCTGAGTGGATTATGATGTGGCTGGAAGGAAAACTTGGTAGAATGTTCTGTAACCTTGGTGGGCGGACAGCTGGAGCATGCTAGGGAAGCTTTGCCGTTGGAGAGTAGGCGTAGGGGCACGTGAGCCGTCAGTGAGTGGAATGACTTGATGGAGGCGTGTTTTTCGAAGCGTCACGTTTAATGCGAGCGTACCCTTGTGACATCAGCCATCTTTTCCAGCGCTGTTTCGACGCCTCCTTTCGCCCCAAAATTTCTGAAAAATTGCCTATAAAAGCTCGCCTCTTCCACATTTCACTCTTTTACTGCATTTGAGATTTCTTAGAGAGAGAGAAAACTTGTTCAAGCTTTGTGTTCTTGCCGCCGCTTCTTCAGACAGTTTCCAGGTTCCGGTAATCTTGTGCTTTGATTCCATCAGTTAACTTACTTCCCAAACTCGGAATTGTTCATCGTTCCTGGTCTCATCGGTTCCATTCCCCAGAATTTGTGAAAAACCCTCTCATTCGATCTTTGACAGTGAGTATTTCACCTTTCCTTGTTCCTTTTTCTATTTTGGGTCTTCATTTTCTCGGCTTGTCTGGTTCTTCGTCTTCATACATTTCTTGGATTAAGCATTTAGCTTAATCCCAGACTTTAGGTAGAGATAGAAGAAAAGACCAAGTGGTCTTGCTCACTAGGCGGGCATGGCCCTTAAGATTTTTCCCTTTGTTCTTTGTTTGCCTTTTCGGGTAAAGCTTGACCTTTATTTCATCGATCTCTTTGTAGATATGTCTTCTCCGAGTAGGTTACGTGACGAGTCCACGGGCAATGAGAGAGAGGCTTATAGTTACGACGGGCAGAATGACTCATTGGGTAGCGAGAAGACTTCTTCCCTTGATGTCGAAGTGGAGGACGGAGATGAGTCCGTGGCCGGAGAGGCCGCCAGTTGGCATGTGCCCGTTCCCATGGTTGACCTGGTGGACTCTTCCAGCGGGCATGGCCCTTTTGGAGAGGAGAGCGTTGGTTGTGGAAATGCCACTGACGGGCATGGCCCCGAACAGCTAGCTGAGAGGGAAGAGCCTATGGCCGAGGAGGTTTACTCCGAGCAAAGGGAGGTTGCTGAGGAGGCTTCCAAGTCGGGTGAAGCAAGCTCCGACATACCAATTGCCCTAAGGATAAAGAAAACTGGCCGGTCACAAGGTGGGGCTGCTCTTGATAATGTGACTGCTTCTGAAGATGGGGTGCCCGATTGGTCCGTGAATACCGATGAGACCCGGTATGCTGCACATTGGGCCTCCCTAGATACAGCTGCCAAGGTGACCGATTGGATCATCTCACTCGGCGTTAATCCCGAGGACTATATAGTGGATAAGATGGATATCCCCACTGGAGTGGTGTTATCCCACGACCATGGAGAAGGACTTATATTTTTTGCCGATTTTTTCAGAGTAGGGTTGCACCTTCCGCTGGAACCCTTTTTTGTGGATTTTCTTCCCAAGACTAAGGCCATGCCTTGCGATTTAATGATGAACACAGTCCGAGAAATTATGGCCCTTCAGCGTGGTCTGCCGCCTGCTGTGCTTCGAGCCGGACATGTTTTTGTTCCGAAAGTTCTTCATCTTTGCTCCAAGCATAGGTGGGTGGATTGGAGTTAGGTCAAACTCCAACTTTTTTAGGATCTTGATTGATGTCTTGGGCAAAGTTGAGGCCTGGGACAGGAGGGCCTTGATAATTGATTCCCGGGTTGGGTGGCCTCTTATGCCCACAACGGATGGTGCCATGAAGATCCCCAAGGCTTCCAAGCAAGACTTCGGTACTGGGGAGAGTGCACGCTTACTGGCGTTGAAGACTGCCCTCAGAGTTCACGATGAAAATGAGAAGCGAGTAGGCCAGACATTCTTGCTCGATTGGAAAGAGCTGGTCTGCAAACAATGATTTAGAAATAATAAGGCTAATTTAGCAAACATATTATTTAAGTTTGAGTGCTCGGGGAAACATTCTTCCCTGGGCTAAGTGCTTGGTTCTGGCCGAGGCTTTAAGCAGGTATGGTCCCTATCGCCTTTGGCGAGCATCGTAATGACTGCCTAGCGGGCATGGCCCAACTCTGAGCGGCGACCAGCCAACCGGACTTGGCCCTGTTCGTCGTTTGTACGGCGAAGTTTGTTGCTAGTATATCAACTGGGTGTAGAGATATACGACTAACAGTGTTGCTCGGTCACTATAGGAATCCGAGGTAGTTAGCCGCTATTTTGTGGGCATGGCCCTTACCGACTTGTGGGCTTCCTAATAAGTGAATCAGGCAAGGCCCTATCTTGTTCGCTGGGAGGATAAGATTTGTTCACTGATACTTGGGCATAATGGAAGGTTGACCGATCATGGCCCTACCTGTTCGGCTTGCGAGCGGATCTTGCCAAGCAATCTGAAAGCAGTTTATACATGATAAATAGATATATTGAATTGACAATTGTAAATAAAAGAACTTGCCTTTTTATTGATAAAATGATAGTGACCCTCAACAGGGCTTAGGGTCTTGCCTGTTTGTGCATTGAGAACTTGCTCAATGATAGTATTTTTTCAGATGATCTACGTGTCAGGGGTGCTTCAATTCTTTGCTCTCCTGTGTCCGTAGTGTGTATGCACCTTCTTTGATTATTCCAGTGACTTGAAAATGTCCTTCCAAGTTAGGTGAGAGCTTTCCCCTTTATGCTCGATGACTGGTGACCTCGATTTTTCTGAGTACCCAATCATCGACCATGAATGCTCTTCCTCAAACTTTTTTGTCGTGGTGAGCCTTAGCTCGCTGATTGTAATTGACCATCCTTAGTCGTGCATCCAATCTTCTTTCTTCAAGTAAGTAAAGGTCTATTACCCGGACGAGCTTATTGTTCTGCTCGCTGTAGTGAGAAACTGTGTGACTTGGCTAGGCCAACTCAACTAGGATCATAGCTTCGGATCCATAGGTGAGTGCGAAAGGAGTTTCCCCGGTAGGACCCCGGACAGTAGTCTTGACCGCTCATAAGGCTGATGGCAGCTCTTCTATCCATTTTCCTGCTCGTCCTTCCAAATTTCTCTTAAGGGCGTGCATGACTTATTTGTTCCCAGCCTCTGCTTGGCCGCTACCTTGTGGATAGGCTACGGATGACTGCCAATGCTTGACGCCCAGATGCGTACACTCGGTTATGAATTTGTCCGAGAACTATGTGCCGTGGTCGGAGATGATTGTACAGAACCCTTTCGGTCAGTTCTGGGGGAACACAACGAAGCATAGGTCGAACCTTAGATCGCATGTAAAGGATTCCCCCGACTATCGAGTATCGACAAGCTTGATTCCTGACTGTTGTAGCTTTGATTTTGTTAGCGAGGGAGGATTCCTTGCTCGATATAATCCTTGTAATCGTCGACCCAGCTTCTGCTCGCTGGCTCGATATCCATGATCACTGGTCTGTCAATGGCCGGCGTTTCGATGTGCTCGATCATGACCGATGGATTCAAGACTGCAAGGCTTGCTTCAGCAATCTTTGATAAGTAGTCTGCTCACATGTTGTCTGCTCGATCAATCATGAGGATCTCCCAAAACTTGAAATTTTTCAAGAGTTCCTTGACAAGCTCGCGGTATTTGACCAGGAGGGGTGATGCACCATATACTACCCCTGGACTTAATTCGCTACTAGCTGTGAATCCGGGTACACTGTGACCGCTTCCACATCCATGTCCGCTGTGAGCTCGAGACCATCGATCATTGCTTCATATTCAGCCACGTTGTTGGAGGCTGGGAATTTGAATCTGAGAGTCAACTCAAACTCTGTAATTTGGTCGAGAGCTATGAGAAGGATGCTAGCTCCACTCCCGACTTTGCTCGCTGCCCCATCCACATAAAGTTCCCAACAGTAGGCCGGTTGAGGTGTTGGAAGCTGCTTGTGCCCAAGCTTTGTTGGCTGTGGGGCTTTAGATTCTTCTTGCTCAGTGAAACTTGTTTCGACCAAGAAGTCGGCCAAGGCTTGAGCTTTGATTGCTCCCTTAGGCTGGTAGTCGATGTGAAATTTCGTGAGCTCGATCGACCAATTGAGTAGTCTGCTTGCTGAATCTAGGTTTGTGCATGATTTTGCGTAGTTGTACGTTTGTGTATACTACGATTACATGTGCAGAAAAATAAGCCCTTAATTTACGGGTAGCTATAACAAGCGAGTGAACAATTTTTCTGCATTAAAATAACGACCCTCAACAGAACTGAGGGCCTTTGATACATAGTAAACATGTTTTTGTAAGCTAAGTTCCTCCCTAACAAGTATAGCGGCAACAGCCTGGTTTGTGGCCGCTAAGTATACATACAATGGTTCCCCAGGTATCGGGCTGCTAAGGAGGGGAGGCTTGCCAAGATATTTCTTGAGCTGCTTGAGGGCTTTGGCGCATTCCTCATTCCAGTCGACTCCTTTGTTGCCGTGCAGGATCTTGAAGAACGGTAGACATTTCTCCACTGACCGGGAGATAAAACGACTAAGGGCGATGATCCTGCCATTTAGTCACTGGATATGTTTGATGCATTTGGGCTGCTCCATCTTGATCGATTAGCTTGATCTTTTAGGGTTTGCCTCATCCTTGGTTGACCATGGCCAGAAACTTTCTGCCGGGACCAGAACAGCTCTTTCTCAGATTCAACTTCATGTTGTGTTTGCGCAAATTGAGAAACGTTTCCTCCAAGTCAAGGCTGTAGTCGCGGCCCTTGGTTTTGATGACCATGTCATCGATGTAAGCTTCCATGTTTCGGTCGAGTTGAGAGCCGAACACTTTGTTGACCATGCGTTGATAGGTGGCCCCTACATTCTTCAGCCCGAAGGGCATCATTTTATAGTAGTACAGACCTCCGTCTGCCTGAAAAGTTGTCATGGCTTTATCTTACTCGTTCATTTTGACCTGGTGGTACCCTAAGTATGCGTCTAGGAAACTGAGCATTTCGAACCCAGCTATAGCGTCGACGAGCACATCAATGCGCAACAGCAGGTAGCAGTCCTTCGGGCAAGCTTTGTTGAGGCCCGTGAAGTTGACGCACATGCGCCATTTGCCATTGGCCTTTTTAACCATCACCACGTTGGCGAGCCAGGACGGATACTGGATCTCCTCCATGATGTCTGCTTTTAGGAGTTTTTCAACCTCCTCTTTGATCGTTGCACTCTTTTCCGATGAAAACTGCCTTGGTCGCTGCTGAATCAGACGGAAAGTTGGGTCCACATTCAGGTCGTGGCGAGCAACGCTTTCACTGACCCCTTGCATGTCCTCGACAGTCCACGTGAACACATCCAGGCTGCTTTTAAGCTGATCAATCAGTCTTGTTCGAGCTTCTGGAGTCATTGCCTTCCCAATTTTGATTTTTTGGTCAGGGTAGGCAAGATTAATAATGATCCCTTCCAACTCTTCTTGAGGCTGGAATTCGGGCTCATCTCGAACTTTAAGTGTATCCAGCTCGATTGGCTGCGTAGGGGGACACTCGACCTTATGCGTAGGGATCGTGTCTAGTGGAGCTCGCTCGAGCTTCATCAATCTCCATGAGATCTACTGTCCCTGAGGATTCTTCGAGCTTAATGTTATTGATGGGAACTGAGCCCGAAGTGGTGTTGTGCGCTGTTTCTTTTTCGGAGACGATGATCGTTTGCTCGGGAGTGGAAATAATGATCTTCAGCTTCTTTTTATGGGAATCCCAGACATACTCCTACATTGCATGTGGCTTGCTGTTGAGGATACCAACCCATCCTCTATGTAGAGCTTTGCTTTTTGATGGGGGATGGAGGCAACCATCTGAAATTTTACCATGGCCGAGGCGCCTATAATGCTGTAGGCGGACTTGAGGTCAATCACTAGGAAAGTGATCATTTCTATCCACGTCTGTGCACCATCTCCCATGAAGACCTCCAGCTCGACTGTCCCCTTGACACTTACTTGATGGTTGGTGAATCCTTCAAGTTTACCCGAGTATGGCTTTAGTCGGGTATCTGATAGTTCCAAGCATTTGAAGCATGAGTAATACATGATGTCTCTACATGCCCCTGTGTTGATCAATACCCTGTGTACTTGCTAGCTGTTTACGAGGAAAGAGATTACCAGAGGTTGCTCGGAAGCCAATGGGGTGCTCGCTAGCTCACCACAGGTGAAGAAAATACTTTGCTCCCTTGCTCGCTAGACCACTGGGGCGTTGATCGCCTTGGACAGGGAGTAAATGTGCTTTTCGAGCTAAGTGTTGGAAGGGAGTTCTTCCTGAATCACATTTACGACCCTTTGAATTTGAGGGGCATGTCCGCCTCTTACTCTGGGGGGTCTTGTTCGGCGGTCATTACCAGCATCATTGCCCACTCCCTGATTTCTCTTGAAACGATCCAGCTTTCCCGCATTGATCAATTTTTGAATTTCCCGCTTCAACACGTTGCATTCTTCTATAGTGTGACCGTTATCGTGGTGATAATCACAGTACTTGGTGTTGTCTTTGGTGTGGGGGAACTCAGGATCTAGCGGGTAGGGGAATGGCAGGGCATCACCGACCTGGAACATGATTTCTTCCCGGGAGGTATTCAGCGGGGTGAATTGCGATTCTCTAAATCTCTGGCCAGAAGTGGAGGTGTGTTTTCTGTCTATCCGCGGGTGGTTGTTGCCTTCCTAGCTCTGGTCAACTGGCGTGGCCGAGCTGTCCTAAGTCTTATTTTTTCCCTTGGGCTTATCACCCTTGGTACTCTCTATCGAGCAGAACGGGTGCGAGTTAGCCAATAGTTTTGCCTTTGAAGCACCGGGGCTCATTGTCAGTATGGTTTTCAATGGACCCGCCCTCATGTTATTCAGATGACAGAATGTTATCTCGGGGTCGCTTGTAGCCATCACTTGGTCGAGCATCTCCTCGAACCGCTTGAGGTAACTGCTATAGGACTCATGGTCGTCCTGTTTGATCTTGCTGAGGTCAAATATGTTCTTGGGCGTAGGTCCTGCCATGCCAAATTCTTCTAGGAATTTCTCCCTGAGCTCTCCAAACTACCAATGGATCCACGAGGGAACTCTCCTCAACCATGACTGTGTCTTGCCTTGAAGGGCTCCCTCGAAAGCTCGCATCTTCAAAGCTTCGACATCAGTGACCATCCGCATTGTCGACTCGAATGACCCGAGCCAATCGTTTGCCCGCGTCTTCCCGAAGTACTTTTCGATCTGCGGAAAGGTCACTCCTTGCGCGGGGGGCACATTTTCGATTTCCGGGGTGAAGAGGCTGCCCGTTTTGTGGCTCCGTAACCGGGCTTGGTCACGGCTAAATCAACCATTTTCTTGGCCATGTCTTTATGGCCTCCATCCTATCGGCCATGCGTTTCTTGGTGTCCAGGTGAGCTTAGAAAAGCGTGATGAGTTTTTTGAGTGGGCACTTTCTGACCTCTGACAGTGTCCTCTTCTCGATACTTGTTGACGCGTGACCCGAGATGTATCATCGAAATATTTGTTAGTTATGGGATAATAAGTTGAATCATAGGAGACTTCAATCTCATGACCGATGCGAGCTCGATGCCTTGGTCGTTGTTCCTCTGCCTCAGGGTACTCCTAAGCTCTACAGCGACTATGCCCCTCTGCGCAGGTGTGATGCTCATGTCTACGATGAGGATGGTGGGGAGGATCCTGGCGGCTGTTTTTGCTCTCAGCCTGCTTATCAGGCTCTTGATCGCAAGCATCCCGATCCGAGGGTACTTGAACAATAGAGGGGATGCGTCGGCCTTGCGCGGGTAACTGTTGTGAGGCTTGGCCAACACTAACAGTCACATCTTTACTAAGGGCGGGCAGAATGAGCTCGACAACTGGCACTGGGGCCTGGCCCAAAGTGAGTAGTGTTGATTGAGCGCGTACATCTTGTTGTAATAATCCGCCTAAACTTGCAGGGTAGCAGCTTGTTGCTCAATGGTTGGCCCGAGCAAGGCTACCCTGAACTTGGCTACCCTGAGCATTTTCTCGCTGCTGGTTAAGTTGATCTCTGAGATCTCGGGAACGATCATGTTTCTCGTTGATCACTTCGCGAGCATCTCGTTGACTCACTTGGTTTTGGTTGACGTGTTGGGTTCCTCCACATAAGGGACATCTTTGCCATGAGTCGCATGCCAAGCAGCCATCTTTTGATTCCTTGTTTGTAATCCTTGTTAGGGTGCCTTCGGTGGGAGATCACTAGGCAATGGGTTGTTTCCCACATGGTTGCTAGCAGTGGCGTGTTGTTTGCTACCCTTACCAGCCATTGTTCAGATGTTTGTTGGTGAAAACAAACGGAGAAATCTGGAAGAATGCGTTGAGCTTCGTTTCTCAGCAATGGAACCAAACTGATGTGGTAAAAGTCTAGCTTGGGCCGCCAATTGATGAGTAGGATATCTGGGCTTGATATGCTTCCTTCAACCTATCTAAGAACACAAAATCACCTTAGTTGGAGTGCAAGGCTTGGCTTCGCGAAACCACTCCGTGAGAGTATCGTGTGAGTCAAAAGGCAATTTGACAGAGGTCAGAAGCTCAAGAAAGTGTGTACATTGTTTAAGGTTTATGGAGGGGTATTTATAGGTCTCCAATGACGTAGAATCCTTGTGGGATTCAGTTTCCATAGTTACCTAGTAGGTTTAGGAGGAAACTCCCAAATTGTAGGTGTGATAGGCGGCTGTCTGTGAGAATGTAGGAGCTGATAAGGTAAGTGTCCTGCTCGGTTAAGGAAACCTTCGACCTGTCTTGTAGAACAAGTCTCTGAGACTCCCTGCTTGATGATTGCCCGGGCGAGCAAGGCTCTGCCCAACTGCATGAGGTAGATTCAATAATGATAAGTGTAAATCCCGGGCATGGCCCCTGGTCGGGCAGGCAAAGCTTGTGCTCAGTCAGGTTTAGACGGGAGTTATCTTGTTCTCTACTTGGGTACCCTGCTAGCTCTACCGTTAGGTTGGTAGGTCCCATGCTAATTGAGCTCGTAACTGGCACGTGTTGATCGCTTGTGCTTTGCTCGTGAC
Source organism: Codonopsis lanceolata (assembly GCA_013146195.2). Classification (NCBI taxonomy): domain Eukaryota; kingdom Viridiplantae; phylum Streptophyta; class Magnoliopsida; order Asterales; family Campanulaceae; genus Codonopsis; species Codonopsis lanceolata. The sequence goes on from CM028378.1 coordinate 97,471,772, forward strand.
CGGGTTTGGGCCGGGCATATCATATAGTTTCATTTTTACAAACAATACTACTAATTTTATTGCAATTTGAAGAAGATACAAGTAAATAAAATCACAATGTCAAAAAAATTGACTAGTTAAATGAGATTTTTTTTTGGGATGGAAGGTGTTGTTTGAATAGCCTATACACAATGAATCAAACCTCCAAGTCGTTACGAGTTCAAACTTTGTTCTACAGTCTATCATAGTTTAAAAGGCGAGAGGAAAAGATGGGTTGTCGCCTAGGCGAGCACCCGTTGCGCCTGAGGCGAGAAGCGAGAGGAAACGAAGGGTTGTCGCCTGGAAAGATTGGGTCCAGTCGACTACTACTTTGAGTTCGACTACTACTTCGACTTCGTCACTTCGACTTCGACTTCGACTTCGACTTCGACTTCGACTTCGACTTCGTCACTTCGACTTCGTCATTTCGACTTCGTCACTTCGACTTCGTCACTTCGACTGGTGAGTGGTGTCGAATGGTGACTTGGACGACTTCGACCGGTGACTTTGACTTCTTCGACGACTTTGATTCCTCTCTTGACTAGTTCGCACCTCTTTCCAGCTTTCTTCAGGTCTGAACATTTTGGAAATTTTTGGGGGTTAATTGAAAGGGCAAAATAGAGTGTTTACAATATTAGGAAATTTTGGGGGGTCAACTTATAGGAAAAGGGGGGGCTGAATAGGGCTGAATAACGCCACCCTTATATTTTCCTTTTCTCTTATTTACAACTAAAAAAAAAGAATAATAATTTTTTTTAGGGTTTCTACACATTGAGAGAGAGAGAGAGAGAGAGAGAGAGAGAGATGAGAGGGACAGAGTTGTCGTTGAATCAAACGCAAAAGTTGAGGCTGAAAATGACACTGGAAAAGCTAGAATTGCAATCTTCCAAGACCAATCCCAACGCTTCTGTCACCATCGCCGACACCATTCCCGTCAACCTCAAAGACGGTGTTCTCAAGTATCCTCTTTCTTTTGTTTCTACCTTTAATATTTACATATTTCTACCTCCGTCTTGTGAAAGAGTCTCAATTCGACTTTTCAAAGTCAAACCGATCATATTCAGATGAAAATATACGGATTTACTCGTAAAATAACTATGTCCGTCGAATTTGATTCTGTTAAGTCAAAATGCCATTTGTTTTATTTAAGAGGGCGATTCTCGGTCCAATATTGTTATGAGTTTGTGAATTGGTTATAGGATATGAGTTAACCATGATTGATTGAAATTAGGGGGCATGGGACGACAGAGCTTGAGGGTAAAGTGGTTGCAACTATATGCAGTGTGGTTGAGCGTGTGAATAAACTTGTATATGTACACACTTTGAGAGCCACACTACAAAAAAAAGAGGCTTTTACAACGTTTTAAAAATGTTGTAAAAGATCTTTCACAACCTTTTTTAAAACGTTGTTATAGCCAACGTTGTAATAACTAATTTTATTTCACAACATTTCGAAAAACGTTGCAAAAAACGTTGTTTTTATCATCCCACAATCCCTTGAACACTGTATACACAACATTTTTAAAAACGTTGTCAAATCACTGATACACAAAATTTTTAAAAACGTTGTCAAATCATTTTTACAATGTTTTATAAAAAACGTTGTAAAATCACTTTCACAACTTTTTATGAAAAACGTTGTAAAATCACTTTCACAACTTTTTATGAAAAACTTTGTAAAATCACTATTACAACTTTTTATGAAAAACGTTGTAAAATCACTTTCACAACTTTTTATGAAAAAACTTTGTAAAATCACTATTACAACTTTTTATGAAAAATGTTGTAAAATCACTATCACAACTTTTTATAAAAAAACGTTGCATTACAGTTTCACAACGCTTTTAAACCCTTGTAAATGGTCTATTACAACGTTTTTAAAAAAACGTTGTAATATATCATTTACAATTTTTTCCTGAGAAACGTTGTTAATGATCTATTATAATGTTTACCGTTGTGAATGGTTTTTCTTTCTTTCTTTTTTATTTTTTAAATTTGGTTCAATACATCTGGTTCCGCTCCCACACCTACACTAGCCAATCGCTCATCAGCACATTGACACCAAATATTTCTAACTACTATTTTTGCAAACATGATTTATGGAGTACTTAACTTTACACACTTTAATCATAGAAACTTTACACACTTCAGTTTCAGTATATTCATTTCATCCAGTACACTATATAATCATTTACATACCCTGCAACACCACCGTTGTACAACTCTTAGTAGAGGACTTTTTCTAGTGTTTTTAAGATAAGGGTAAGAATTTAGGAAAGCAATGAAATAAATTTAACTTATCAAGCAGAAATCAAATGAAAAATAAACTCTCTGAACCAATTAATATCCTGAAAATGGATACATGACCTCAAAAGGTAGATGACATGATAATGGATGTCAACCAAATGTAAGAAAGTTAACATCTACATGCTAGCGTAGGCAAAGTACCGACGCATACGCATACTGAAGCACACCAACAGTCTAATGCATCAGTGTATGTGGGAAAATAGAAAAGCTAGACAATGTCAAGAAAGTGAAAAAAAAGTAAACCAATTACGCAACCAGATATAAGTTCCATCAAACATGGATGAACACATTTGACATCTTTGTTTTAAGTTGGAAAATTGAGTTTTGTAAAAGAAGATATGTTTTTTTACGACATTGACCACCTTAAGCAATATTTGCAATCAAATAACACCATTATCTAAAGAAGGAACAACACTAAAGGCTCTGAGGTAGTGAAAGTGTCCCTTCCCACAAGGCTTGTGATCCATGATGACATAATGCAGATGGTCCAAAAACTTCTCTCAAGTCCATATAGTAACAAAATTTATCATGTACAACAGTGATCAAGAAAGAGACATGCTACTGCTGGAGCACCATTTAAAGTTCTTGGTGGCCTATCTTGTTCAAGTTAAACGGATAGTCTGACACCTTACCTAGCAAAAATTCAGCGTGACATGATTCTTGACAAGTAAAAATTGAGACTTGATTTGAAGTAGAAATAACCAATCTATATTCATACCATAGGTGAGCTTCGTTAAGCATATGCCATTTAAACTTACTTTTAAAACATCATTTAGTCATACCCAGTATGAAATCTTGTCAAGGTAATACAAAGAACTTATCTCAACTAGTGCAAGGTTAGGTAAAATTTTCTGTTGGCTATGAGTACATGCAATGCCTCTCAGACATGTGGGAATAAAAGAAAATCTATGTATCAGAAATATGCTGGATAAGACATCAAACTAAATTACTAGAAACTACAATCAAATATTCTGTACAAGCACACGATCTCCAAAAGTTGCATTGATTTACAGAAAATTGATTTTTAGGAGAGAGAGAGATGAACTTCATGCTCAAGTATGTTCCATATTTTGAAACTTTTTGGTAGTATTCTTCCCTAGATTCCACTTCATGTTCTATCGTAACAAGGAACTAGTATAATTGTAGCTGTTAAAATTGGAGGCCCAATTTGGTGGCAGCCTTTTATCTATTCCGAGAGCTCAAATTTTGTTGAGCTCATCATCACTATCAATGAGATCATCTTCACTTAAACAAGGTTCCATATTGCATCCTTCATCTTCAACCTCATATGGATATACAGTTGCAATATCCATATCCATAGGCTTATCATTAGTCTTTTCATCCTCTACATTAGTCTTTTCCGCATCTACACTAGTCTTTTCAGCATCTATACTAGTCTTTTCAACTTCATGAGTACTCTTTTCAGTTTCATATTGAGCCATCACAGCCTCTGCCTCTGCCTCATCCCAATCAAAAAAAGGGTCATCTTCAGCCATCTGATCATCACCCTTACTCATTTCAGGTTCAGTCTCATTGTTATGGGTTTCTTCAGTTTGCCTAATCTCAGGTTCAACTTGACTTATCTCAGGTTCAGGTTCAGGGTGACTCATCTCAATCTCATCATGACTCATCTCATTCTCAATCTCATCATGACTCATCTCATTCTCATCATGTATAGGTTCATCTACAATAACTGGTGTTTCAATAGTATGCTCAACATACATATACACAAACCCCACATCCCTACTCTCATTCACCATTCTTAAAACTCCAGCATTGGTATCTATTGCATGCAATTGGTCCATAGTTTTGCTTGGTAACCTATACCATAATTGTTTCACACCTCCATACTTTAAATATTGTTTAACATCATTTTCAATGATGAAATAATTAAGGGTATCCACATCAACTTCAGGGATAAAATCTACAATTCCTCCATCATACTTCAATACGTTATGAACCCTATGAAAGATTCCCCCATGTAACAAAAAAAATTCCAATTTCACTTTCAGCCATTCTGCATGTACATAAACTATTATTATAACATATTCACAGTGCATAAAAATGGAACACATAAAGTACGTGACTTGTATACAACAGAACACATAAAAATGGAACACTACCTATACTACAAAGGGACCACGATTAACTTGCATACAACTATCTACTGTGCATAAAAAAGTTAAATATTCTATGGACCACAACAGTATATATAGTTTATGTATAGATTCACACTTTTCAAATATCGAAACCCTACCATTAACATTGTTGTCAGATTGAACTCTACCATTTTGGGACCACAAAACGACATATATTGAAACCCTACCATTAACAACACAAAAATTGATAACCTACAATATAAATTTTCAAACACATGACAAAAACATGGATGAAATCAAGAAATAAATAATATAAACATAGTATAAACCAAAGTTAGAGGGGACGAACCTCGTCACTTCGATTTGTTGCTTTAACCTTCGAACCACAAAAAATCCAGAATGTTTTTCTATTAATTGATTGCTTGTTGTTGATACTTGAATATGAGATCGAAACCCCTAGATTTGGGGTTTCTTTTCTTCCGATTTCACAAATCCTAATATTTGGGGGTTTTTCCTTCTTCAAATCGATATTTAGGTAAATGGTGTTTTTCTTAATATCCTGTAGTTATATAATAGATAATAAATGTTAATATCTGGGGGCAATAGATGTATTTTACTTTACCTTAGCGTCTGAATAAACGACCGTCCACAAAATGGGCATACGTGTAACAAAAATTTAGTTTAACGGGTAAGTTTTAATGGCCGCCGTACAACTTTTTGAAAAGTTGGGCGGAGGGTTTTGCCTATACGGAACAACAAGGATTCAACTTTCAACCAGCTCCTCCCCTCGGCTCCTCCTCCTCGCCAGTCGCCAGTCGACTCCTCCATTCAAACGAAGACAACCACCGGCACGGCAGCACAGCACAGCCGACAACGGCACCGCCGCAGCGACGCACCGGACATCTCCATTCTCCGATTCTCCTCCAATCTCCATTCAAGTGTCAGCAGCTCAGCCTCTCTCCGACTCGGCGACTCCGAGTCTCCGACAGTCCGAGTGTCTGACTCTCGTCACTCCACTCTCCAGGTTAGGCATGCCCCTCCTCCCTCTCCCTCTCCCTCTCCCTCTTCAGTCTTCAAATAATATTTGTGTTTAAAATTATTTACCTAATTACCTATCATGTTTTCAGTTTTCAAATTTCAATAATTCAAATTATTCAATTTTCGTAATTTCGTTTAGAAATCAGAAATCAGAAATGTTTAGATCTGCGGACTGGGTTGTTTACTTGTTTTGACTTCTTATTTTGCTTGAATTGATCATTGATGGGTTTTTGTTTGATGTTTCTATTGATTATTGAATTTTTACTAACTTGGTTAATTGCTTCCGAGTAGAAATTAATTTAATAATTTTGATGGGTTTCTATTGACTTTGAAATGAAGTGTTTTTTTAATTATCTTTTATGTTTTGATTGTTTCTTTAGTTTTTCAAAAAATGGAAAAAAAATTTTGCCCAGTTCAAGATGATCGACCTTAAGCCCTCGATTTCACAGGGCCGGCCCTGACTTCAAGCTTTCATAGGCTTTGAATAGCGCCACCCTTAGATTTTGCTTTTCTCTTCTCTGCAACTGAAAAAAAAGAATAATAATTTTTTTTAGGGCTTCTACACATCGATCCAAAGAGAGAGATGAGAGGGACAGAGCTGTCGTTGAATCAAACGCAAAAGTTGAGGCTGAAAACGGCATTGGAAAAGCTGGAATCGCAATCTTCCAAGACCAATCCTAACGCTTCTGTCACCGTCGCCGACACCATTCCCGTCAACCTTGAAGACGGCGTTCTCAAGTATCCTCTTTCTCTTGTCTCTACCTTTAATATTTACATATTTCTGCCTCCGTTGTAAAGAGTATTTGTAAACAACTCACAATACAAATGAATGGAATGACTGATTAATCTTAATTGCAAGCTTAGCTATATATAGCCTTTACATCAAAACAGAAATCCTATTTATCTTATTGAAACAAACAACTCAACTAACTCCTAAAGATTAGGATTTATTTAACCAAATTAAAAGACCAATTAAATACAAGACTTGGTAAAACTTCTAGCTAACAACTGGAATCAAAGTAGCTCTTTCATACCCTCCCTAAAACTAACCTGAGTTTCATCAGTTAGTTTACTTGATGCAGAACAGACTCCGAGCTGCATTCGAAACCCCTTGAAAACTTCAAGCTTCATAGGCTTTGTAAAAATGTCAGCAACTTGCTCTTGTGTGCCACAATGCTCCATTTTAATCACTTTATCTCTGACTAAGTCTCACAAGAAATGAAATCTTACATTAATATGCTTGCATCTTCCGTGAAACACTGGATTTTTGGATAGCTTTATAGCAGAGGTGTTGTCGTAAAAAATCACTGTACTTTCATCCAAGATGTAGCCTAACTCACTTAGAACTCTTCTCATCCAAACTGCTTGGCAAGCACATGCTACAGTTGCAACATATTATGCCTCTGTAGATGATAATGTAACAATAGCTTGTTTCTTTGAGGACCAAGCTACTGCACCACCATTCATCACAAATACACATCCTGATGTGCTGTTCATGCCATCGATATCCCCGGCATAATCACTGTCGGAAAACACCTTCAAATCACCAACTCCTCCTCTCTTGTACCATATGCCATAGTCTAGCGTGCCTTTCAAGTACCTTAATACTCTCTTGGCTGCCAGGTAATGCATTTCGGTAGGCTTGGACATGAAACGACTTAGCAGACTAACAACAAACAGGTCGAGTAGTGGTGATGTACATCAGACTACCTATTAATTGTTTATACATCGTTTCATCTACTCTTTCTCCTCCTTCATCACGACTCAGCTTACTCCCTGGAACAATAGGATTATTTACTGAATTGCAATCCTCCATCCCAAATCGTTTAAATATTCCATTGCATATTTGTGTTGGCAAATATGAATACCATCCACTGCCTGCATTACTCCCAAGATCAGACATATCAAACTCCTTTTGCATTGAATTCTTAAACTCTTCCATCATTAAAATATCATTACCGGTATAGATGAGATCATCAACATAAACACTAATAATGAGGATTTTACCTTTACTGCCTCCTTTGAAAAACAATGTCTGCTCATTTTGACTCTTTTGAAAGCCTTCATTGATGAAGTAGGTCTCGATACGGCTGAACCAAGCTCTAGGAGCTTGTTTCAATCCGTATAAGGCTTTATAGAGCTTATAAACCTTTTGTTCACTCCCCTTGATCACGTAGCCCTTTGGTTGCTCTATGTAGACATCCTCTTGCAAAGCTCCATGTAAGAATGCTGACTTGACATCGAGTTGAAAAATCTCCCAGCCATTTTGAGTTGCCATAGAAATCACGATCCTCACAGTATCCATCCGAGCCACTGGAGCATACACTTCAGTATAATCGATCCCATGCTTCTGCGAATATCCCTTTGCCACCAACCGAGCCTTAAGATTATCCACTTCTCCCAATTCATTGTGCTTGGTTTTATAAATCCATTTAACTCTGATGCATTTAGCCCCTTTTGGTAAATTGTCCAGTTCCCAAGTTTGATTTTTTTTCAATTGCCTTTATTTCAGCATCCATGGCTAGTCTCCATTTTCTGCTCTTATGTGCTTCCTCGTTTGTGTATGGATCATTCGTTTCGACCTCAACCATGTAAGCCTCATCTTCTGTTAATTCTTCATCATTTCCTTCATCTTCTGAGAATTCTTCTCCTGTTGCTGCCAAATCTTGACCAGTAACGTAGTCACTAAGATAAGATGGTGGTTTTCGTACTCGCCCCTCCCTCGCTTCTACAACATTTTCTCTGGTTTCTCTATCAGTGTTTTCATTCGAGCTACCTTCTCCACTTTCCAAACTACTCCCACCGGTTCTTCCAACTTCATTAGAGTTTCCCTGTATATCACCTACATTCTCATTTTCTTCATCTTCTTCATTGTCCTCATCATCACTCCATACTAAGTCTACCCCAATTTGCTCTTCATAATCAACTCCCCAATCCCATTGCTTATTTTCTTCAAAGACTACATCATTGCTTACTACCACCCTTTTTGTTTTTGGATCAAACAGCCTATACCCTTTAGATTCTTCACTAAACCCCAAAAGTACACAAGGAAAACTTTTATCATCAAGTTTACCTCTCTTAGCTTCCGGTATGTGAACATGGGCTAGACAGCCCCAAACTCGAAAGTGCTCTACTGTGGGCTTAACTCCATTCCAGGCTTCTTGAGGTGTGATGTTTTTAACTGCTAGTGTAGGGCATCTGTTAAGGACATAAAAGGTCCAATTTACTGCTTCAGCACACAAGATTTTAGAAACTTTCTTTGTTGACAACATGGATCTCACCATGTTCATGACAGTTCGATTCTTGTGCTCAGCTACGCCATTTTACTGTGGCGTATAGGCAATGGTGAGTTGCCTCCGAATTCCATGCTCCTTGCAAAACTTTTTAAATTCATGTGAAGTGAATGCACCCCCTCTGTCCGTTCTTAAACACCTGATCTGCTTTCCTGATTCTTTCTCAACCAGCGACTTAAAATTTTTGAAACAATTTAGAGCCTCAGACTTCTTAGTAAGTAAATATACCCATCCCTTACGACTGAAATCATCTATAAATGATAAAATGTACCTCTTACCACTGCTAGAAGTTGGACGGATCGGACCACAGATATCCGAGTGAATGAGCTCCAACACTTCTTTCACCCTCCATGTACTCTTTTTGGGAATTGCATTTCTATGTTGCTTCCCAATTAAACAGTCTGTGCAAGTCATGTGAGACTGCAAACAATGGCAAGCCTCCTACCATCTTCTTGTCCTGAAGTGTATTCAGTCCTTTGAAGCTCAAGTGACCATAACGTTCATGCCATAACTGAGATAAGTCTGAGGTGCTTGCTTGAAGGCACCTTTCTTCTTGACCTCTTGAGTGAATCTGTGTCTGAGCTAGACGAATGAACATTCTATTAGCACTCATCACACTTTGTGCAATCAAGCCTTTCTGAGGATGATAGATGCGGCAAATCCCTCATTGAATCAACACAGCTAAACCTTTTTCTTGAAGTTGTCCAATGCTCAAGAGATTGTTCTTGAGTTCTGGAACATAATGCACTTCTTCGATCACTTAAGTGACTCCATCTAGTTTCAATGTGACGCTGCCTTTTCCAATTACATGCATGCGTGTATTGTTTCCAAGTTTAACAGAATGCTTGAAACTATCATCCAAACTTGAAAACATACCTTTGTCGCTGCACATGTGATTCGAGCATCCCGAGTCGAGAAACCATGCATCACTTCTCTTAGCTTCATTCAATTCCACATGTCATTAACAACTCATCCTCCTCTTTAAGCTCAGCATAGTTGACCTCTTTATTCCACCTGGGACATTCATATTGAAAGTTCCTAAGTTGTGACATTTAAAGCATTCAACTAGGTTCTTTGTGAGAGCCATTCTACCTTGTCCACGACCTCTGCCCCTAGAATGTGATCTTCCTCGACCTCTCCCTCCAGCTCGATCTTCAATCTTCAACGCCTGATCTTCTTCTTGATTTATCCTCTTGAATTTATGTTCGTGAACCACAAGGGAGCTCTGTAGCTCATCAATGGACATTGTTTCGATGTCCTTTGACTCCTCGATTGCCACCACCACATATGTGAACCTTTCTGTCAGAGTTCTCATGACTTTCTCCACCACCTTCGAGTCAGGCATTGCTTCTCATTTTATTGGCCACGGTCATGACCCTAGTGAAATATTCGGTAATAGTTTCACTTTCCTTCATTTCCAGCACTTCAAATTCTCTTCTCAAGGAATTAAGAAGAGACTTCTTCACCTTGTCATTACCTCCAAATTTCGCCTTCATTGAATTCCACACAATCTTGGAAGTGCGACGATCCAGAATTTGCTTGAAGATTGTTTTATTAATAGCCTGATAGAGGTAATGCTTTACCTTATGATCCTTGGTTCGAGCATCTTCGAGTTGTTTTTGTTGTGCATCAGAAAGCACAGTTCCTTCTCGTGGCTCCACAAAACCTCTTTCGATCAGAATCCTTAACCCCTTTGATCTAAGCAGATACTCCATTAATTCACTCCAATGATCATAGTGACCATCATAACGAGGAATCTTTGCTAAACTCTTATCCTCATTCATCTTCTCTCTGTGTTTTGAGTCACTCAAAAAGCTGCTTCTCTTTTCTTCCTTTTTTTTTTGCTCAGGGCTCTGATACCAAATGTAAAGAGTATTTGTAAACAACTCACAATACAAATGAATCGAATGACTGATTAATCTTAATTGCAAGCTTAGCTATATATAGCCTTTACATCAAAACAGAAATCCTACTTATGTGATTGAAACAAACAACTCAACTAACTCCTAAAGACCAGGATTTATTTAGCCAAATTAAGGAGGAAATGGTGAGTTCTTTGGTGGTCAATCAAGTGGGTACAGATTTATGGAGTCCTGTTTTTCGCAGAAATCTGCATGATTGGGAGATTGACGAAGCAGTACAGTTCATGGACCTGCTCCAGGGTTACAAGAGACAGGATTTGAGTGAAGACAAAATCATCTGGGAGGCCTCTAATAAAAGATTTTTTTCTGTTAGATCGTTCTACTCGAAGTTGGTTGAGAAGGAAAAAAGTTTATTCCCTTGGAAGGTAATATGGAAGCAGAAAATCCCCGATAGGGTAGCTTTTTTTGTTTGGGAAGCAGCCAGGGGTGTCATATTGACGGGGGAAAATTTGAGATCTCGGGGTTTGACTTATGTTAATCGGTGCTATATGTGCAAAAATGAAGAGGAAGATGTAAATCACTTGCTGCTCCATTGCTCTATGGCTAGGGAGCTTTGGAACTCCCTTTTTCTCTCTGCTGAGGTTCCGTGGGTTATGCCCAGGACTGTTATTGACACGCTTCGGGGATGGCCTTCCTTTACCCGGAATAGAAGGAGTAATTTCTGGAAGTTTGCCCCCTCAGCTATTTGGTGGACCATCTGGAAAGAGAGAAATAGAAGGGCTTTTGAGAACATTGAATCTGATCTTGTAGGAATCAAAAAGTCTTCACTTGTATTTGAGATTCTGGTGCTTAACTGTCGACCCAACTTTAGAGGATCCTTTTTGTAATTAGGTTGGGGTCTTTTGGTTTGTAGTTTAGTGTATGTATACTTCCAGTGTACAAGGTAGCGTCTCCTTTTTTGACGCCTGTTAATAATACTCATACTTTACCTATCAAAAAAAAAAAAAAAGACCAATTAAATAAAAGACTTGGTAAAACTTATAGCTAACAACTGGAATCAAAGCAGCTCTTTCATCCGTCCTGTGAAAGAGTCTCAATTCGACTTTTCAAAGTCAAATTGATCATATTCAGATGAAAATATACGGATTTACTTGTAAAATAACTGTGTCCGTCGAATTTGATTCTGTTAAGTCAAAATGCCATTTGTTTTATTTAAGAGGGCGATTCTCGGTCCAATATTGTTATGAGTTTGTGAATTGGTTATAGGATATGAGTTAACCATGATTGACTGAAATTAGGGGGCATGGGACGACGGAGCTTGAGGGTGAAGTGGTGGCAACTGTATGCGGTGTGGTTGAGCGTGTGAATAAACTCGTATATGTCCGCACTTTGAGAGCCAGGTTCTCCAAATCACCTCTCTGATTTTTTTTTTCTTTTTTTATGGTAGAACCTCGTTAAAATTGCGTGTGATTGGTAAATTTAAGCTTAATATTGGATTATAAACCATTTTAGGTACAAGCCTGAGGTTGGTGATATCATAGTAGGTCGTGTTATTGAGGTGAACCATGAATTGCTCGTCTACTTTTACGTGGTTGCTGTTCAAATTATAAAACTATAACAATAGTGCATTGTTCTATTCTATCTACGAACACCAATGTTACCTTTCTTGAACTGATCTAAGTAGTCAAAGGCTCTTTGTCTTTCTGATGTATGTAAAGGTTGCGCCAAAGCGCTGGAGATTGGAGATTAATTTTAGCCAAGATGCAGTATTAATGCTTTCTTCAATGAATTTGCCTGATGGCATCCAGGTATCTGTCTGTCCATGCTGTGTTGTCCTTTATATTATTGCTGTTTCTCAAGAAACTAGGAGTGAAAATGTCTAATTGAGATTCCAATATATTTGTTACAAGTAGACAATAGCTTACATTCATTAAGACCACTGTGCTCTGTTCTCGTATGCATCTTGGAGACTGCATTTTCTATTATGCATGTTTTCATTCTTGCATGAGTTACGGACTACAACATTTGGTGTAAGCTTAGATGCCTTTACTGCTGGTGATTAAATTTTTTAGGGCTTGTTTGGTAGACCGGCACGACAAGCAGTATTATTAATCCTAGTATTATTAGCGCCCTTGCTATTAATCCTGTTACTATATATAGGGGTAATTTTGGAATTAAAAATGTTAAATCCCTTTTTTTAGCGATGGTGCTAATAATACCACCCTCTCCCTCGGTATAATTAGTGAGGAGATAAGAGCCTTATCCGGATAACTTGGATTATTAGTCCAGATCGTCTATTGGGTACCAAACGGCTAGGGTCTTGCATAGGGCTAAACATATGGTAAGGTAAGATACTTTGTCATGGCCCTTTTGAATGCTTTACATTCATAATGATCAAACACTTGGTATTTGAAGTTATGGTAGCATTTAAGTTGATAGGGTTTATAAACTTCTAGAATACTTCAAATAGCGCTAATTTCCTTTTGTTCTTTAGTGTGTCCTAGCTAAATATCTATGTAATGATTGCTCAACAAATGGGAGGGAGCACAAGATTTAGTTGTCTGCATTAGTATATTGACTTGGATATGCTAAGCACTCATCTTAGGAGGCTGACTAGTCAGAGAAATTAAGACAGTCGAGACCAAATTCAAAAGGTTCCATTTGTAGATGGGTAAAGGATAATATGCACTGGCCTGTTAATGAATTGATCTCTTCAATATTCTTCTGTTAGCAACCTAAGGAAATGAACTGTTGAAAGCAAGTGGCTACCTGTGGAGAATTTAGCACAAAGAATTGAAGTTTTCCTTGCAAAAATGAATTTATTGATAATAATGTTCCCAAGGACCTCTGCAGTTTCATTTTAATGTGTCAAAATCAGTGCATGTTTTTGTCCTTGATGCTATAGAGTGAAACATCTCATGGCAGATTAGTAGAATCAATATCAATGCCTCTATGGTAGCCATTACTAGCTCATGATCATATTTATAAATGTAAAATACCATTTTTGACAAATTCTACAAGTTTATGAGCACTTCCTGCACTTATCTGCTATTATCCTTTGGGGGGGGGGTAGAGACCAATATTTTTTTGGAAATAAATGCATTTCAGGTGTTGGCCTTAATACTTAGTGACTTGGATTGACGTACTATTGTCTCAGTTAATCTGTTTCAATGTTATCTACCTTGCTTTCAGAAACACCCATTATGTCCGTTTGTTCTTTGACAAACTGAAGTAGTTGCTCCAATTTTTCTTTGGATTCATTTGGAATACTTTTCTCATCTCATTATTTCAATTGACAGAGGCGGCGAACTGCTGTAGATGAGCTCAATATGCGCAGCATTTTTGAAGAAAATGACATCATTTGTGTAAGTTTAGCAACACGTTGCATTTCTTGCTGGTGAACTCCAATTTTCCTCCCTTTTCTTTCCTCAGCTTGCTTGTTGGTGATTTAGAGGATGTAATATTGTATGCATAGAATTTGGACTGAGAAACGTAATACTCCCTCAGTTCCAAGAAAATAGTCCCTTTTGACAAGCAAGACTTTCTTGCTTCTATATATTTCCTATAATTTGTTGTAACATTGCAACTTTTGTGTTAAACGAATTAGAAATGTCATGTTTTCAAAAAGAAATAAAGAATATGAAAGTTATAGGTTGATTTTAGAAATAGGATTACTGTTTCTCGACTAACAAGAATAGAAACTGGGAACATTTTTATGGGACGGACGGAGTAGTGATTATCCACTGCATTGTTTGTTTAGGCTGAAGTTCGTGATTTCATGCGCGATGGGAGTCTACAACTGCAAGCAAGAAGCCAAAAGTATGGAAAGGTGTGGGTTGCTTAACTTGGTCCTTACGTGCTTTCTTATCACTCCCCAACACACACTCATGCACCAGTAGCACCACTCTCTTCATATTGCATATTATACTTGTTTTGCAAATAATTTTCGAGCCAGGAAGTATCCATTCTGAAATAGAAAAATACTAACTAGGTTATTGTTATGCCACTTTTACCTCTCAAATTTTTATTTATTTTTCTTGAAATCTTACTTAAAGAATATTTGGATCATTCCTTTTCAAATGATTACTGCATTACCAACCTATATAGGGGTAAAGTTATTTGAGGCATTTTAATGAAACCAAGCTATATGATTTTAGGCAATTTTATTTCCAGATTCTGCATCGTCTCCATGATAGTCAACTGTATTCTCGATTATAGCTTTATCTAAGATACAAAGTGTTGTTACAGCTTGAAAGAGGTCAAATGCTTGCAATCTCTCCTTATCTGGTGAAAAGGCGGAAACATCATTTCCACCACTTAGAACAGTACAGAATTGACTTGATACTTGGCTGTAATGGATTCATCTGGATTGGTGAACATGTTGAACTGAAAGATGATATGATAATTGAGGACCAAGTAAATAGATCCGAGCAGCAAAATGAGAAATCAAGAACTTTGACGAGCCTTGCTGAACAAGAACAAACTTACACTCCTTTGGAAACTAGGCAGAACATATGTCGGATTGCAAATGCTATCAGGGTGTTATCTACTTTAAGTTTCAGTATTACTTTGGATACGATAATGGAGACAGTTAACCTGAGCCGCTCGTTGGATCTTGACATACATGAGATGGTTGGAGCAGAGTTCATTGTTTTGGTTGCAGAGAGAGAAGCCGAGCGTCGAAGCTTGACAACAAAAAGGAAGGGTTAACCTTTAAATGTTATTTAGTGTTTAGTTCATCTTAAATTGTCATTTTCTGTCGTGGTAAACTATAAGCAAAGTGGTACTAATGCTGGTGTTCAAATCATATAATGTCAAAGTTTTGATTGTGTTCGAAGCTGATTCTGTACATTGATTCCCATGGTGTCGTGTTTCTTTTTCTAGAGAATTCTAGCAATGAAAGTATGTGTTTTTCTAGTCTAGAGAATTGAAGTGATGAATGTTTGGATACAAGAGGAATTCAATATTTTGTACTGAGCTCCTTTGTACTATTTCAAAGCTTTCTTCTAACCATGTATTCGAGAGAGGTTGCTACAATTGAGCCCTTGCTCCTGATCCTAAAATATTTAAGTGTAGTCTGTAGCAAAAAAGAAGGGTTTGAACTTTGAATTGGGCACTCCGTGAGTGCTTTTTTTGCGCCTCGCCTCTCGCCTTCTGCCTTTTTCAACTATGCAGTCTACACAACAAAGAAAAAAGTGTTTGGAATAATAAACCGAACATAAGGACTGCTGTCACTTGCTATTAATTATACTCGAATGGCTTGGGCACGTAAGTAGTAAGCTTCTTTCCCAACAAACCACCAAGCACGTAGAACAAGTAGTAAGATTCTTTCCCGACCAAGCACATGGATCAGCTGGTAGTGGTAACAGCAGTTCCTTGGAGTTCTTGGTGAAGTGTTGTGTTGATCCAAGTATACGTCTACTAAGATGTTTGCAGATTCTTACCTCTCGATCATGTACGTACGTGCAAGTAATGCAGACCTCAGGCTGAAATAACACATATATGTAGCCTAGTATTTAGATCATTGACAATAAGTCAATAAGTAGAACCACAAAGTTGAGGAATACACACACACACAATGGGAGAAGGTTTGCTATAGTTTGAGGGAAGGAGGCCTAGGTGTTAAAAATTTGAACGCTTTTAATAAGGCATTCCTGGATGGTTTGTGGAGGAAGGTGGTGGAGAGTAAATATGGGGAAGGGGATGAGAATTGGGTCCCAAATGAGGTTTCTCTTCCTTACGGAGTAGGAGTTTGGAAAGGGTTGAGATTGGTGATGACTCGTCGGTGAAATTTTGGAAAGATAAATGGTGCGGAGACATAGAGTTGTGGAGATTATTTCCGGATATGTTTACTATAGCCAGCGAAAAGAATTGTTTTGTTAATGCAGTGCTACATCTGGAGGATAAGAAGGTGGTTTGGAGTCCTTCATTTCGTAGGAATCTCCATGACTGGAAATTGAATGATTATGTGTGCTTTTCTTCAATTTTCAATGGAGGATAAGGTTTGGTGGAAGGGTCCTAAAGACAATTTTTTGTCAAATCTTATTTTTGGTTTTTATCTCATAAAGATGGTTCTTTATTTGCTTGGGAGACTTGCAATGAAGTCATCTTTACCGGTGATCATTTGAGAAGAAGACATAATACTTTCGTGAATTGGTGCTTTATGTAAAGGAAATGAGGAAAATGTTAATCACCTGCTCATTCATTGTTCTGTAGATAAGAATCTTTGGAATCTTCGAGATCTTCAAAATTTCGTGGGTTATGCCTAAATTAACAAAGGAGCTATTTCTCAAAGTTGGTCTTTTTATAAACGAAGGAGAAGAAATTTAACCTATCAAACTGCTTTATTGTGTGTGTGCTAGATCATTTGGATTTAAAAAAATAGAAGTTTATTTGATAACAAGGAGAGGTCCTTGTCTCAGTTGAAAGACAATGTATTGCAAACCTTCCAGTTTTGGTGTTCAGAAGATGGTAATACTTCCACTTCTCACCCTTCTTCCTTTGTTTTTGTTGATAGTCTCTCCTTAAATTAGTTTTATGTGTGTACTACTAGCATACAAGGAAGCGTCACATTTTTTTTATGCTTTCTAATATATAATACTCCTACTTATCAAAAAAAAAAAAAAAAACAAGGGGAAGGGGGCAAGCATAAACATCAAAACTCCCCAGATACAAATTCCTTGGTCATGAAAATTAGTATCTCCTACAAACCACTTCTAGCACAGACCCAATAAGCTGTTAACTAAAGACCATCAGCTACCTTGGCAACCCCAACCTCAAAAAATCAAAAGAATTTAAACTATGCTACATATAAAATTATTCACTTTTCAAATGGTACTACTGCCAGTCGGTCAATAAGGATAGACCAAGGACTCAGTAAATTACATCACAACACAATTCCAATCAAATGAGAAGATTGTGACAGATCTATCATATGGTGATAAGAATTGAAGCACCTCTATTCCCCCACACTACATTTTACGTGTTCCACGATTCGAAACCTGATCAGTAAATATCAAGAAAGGGTTCCCACTCCCACTCCTCGGTGTGTGCTATAAGTACACCATGTCTGAAGACAGTGACGTAAGACAAGTTTTGAAAGGTCATCTACGAAAAGTTTGATAATGTGTAGGTTTAACATTTCCTTGCCATAGCTAAGAGATGACAAAATAAACGAAGACGTATAATACATTTATTCTGGAAAGAAAACAAGTAGAACAAACAAAAACGTTGAATGCATTTGTTGGTCAATGCAAAGACCAGAAAATGCTGAAGGAACTGTGAGGACCATCAAATTTAAGGTTCCAGCAAACATACAGAAGTTGCATGATTCTAATAGAACCAACCTAAGATCATCTTACAAGCACACAGTACAACAATAGGCCTCATCCTCGACAACTTCGTGTTATTCTGATAATCAAGCTTGCCTCAGGCATCTGCAAATGGTTAAGCAAACAAAAAGAGAGTTTAGATTATACATTAAAATCAATGAAGCACGCAGTCCCCATATACCCCAAGGGTTGACGAAGTCTAAGACCTCAGAAAATGCGAGTCTTATATTTGATCCCTTTCCACAACCCCAAAAAAAAAAAGTGTATGTAATAAGAACAACAGACTTAATCCACTGGCACATTTCTAACTCACCATTTGGAGAACCACTCCTTGTAGAAAACTCAGAGGCCATGGGAATGGAGATGGATAACTGAGTTGTCGAGAATGCATGTTTATTCTCATCATCAAGATCAGACCAGGAATCTCTAGTTTTCGGCCACTCGTCAAAGAAAGGGCGCATAGCATTATGTTGCTCTTGTTTCATAGGCACATCTGAGCCAATCTCGCTGCCAAAGAAGCAATGTTGCTGCCTTTGCTTTGACATAGCAGTAGCAGCATCAGTTACCGGCTCATAAGATTGGGGCTGGGTCAATTGGAAGGAGTTGCCCTGCAGATAAGAATCATTTCTTGACTTCAACATGGAACTTGATGGAACTTGGGAGGGCATCAGACGCCATGCACCATCTATATTAGAGTCCATTCCCAGACCCCTAATACTTCCTGAAGCTTCAGAAGAGTAGTTATGGTCATCGCCATCGGGTGTTGGTCCCTGAGTGTACCTGCATGTTCCATTTTGAAAGAAAACATACATTGATGTTATTTAGAAGGCGTGTCTCCAACAGTGGATCAAATCAATAACAAAATTAACACTCACAAGTAAATCATATAATAAAAAGGTAAGAAAATTGCGAGTTAGTTCAATGAGTATCCAGCTTAATCCGGTTCCCGACCCCTGCATTCAGGTGGATCCAGGTGAGTGCTTCATACAGAGCCATCCAATTGGACTGGGATGGGGAGCTCAACTTAAAAGGCAATCTTAGCACATGTAAGACCAACTCACTAAGACATTGGTGAGACTGGGACCTGGTCTGGTGTCAAACAGACAAAGTGGGTAACAGAATGCCCCAAGGACATGTAAATAAACCTTGAAGCCTAATAAACTCTGCTTGGATTTGCCTCTCCCGTTAGCCTCACACGTAGCCTCATCATAATAGAGGAATTCTCTAACTAGCCACTTCCTCTGATTACCAATCTGAAACATCAATGATAAATCTGAGTAACCACACAACTCCAGTAAGTAATATCCTATAGAAGTTGAGCAACTCCACTTCTAACATCTGCTACCACAGACTTCCTACTTCAACTTAAAATCTAACACCTTCACTCTTCACAGCTTTGAACGTTGAAAGTAAAGAACGTGCTTTAGGCACTCCCCTTGGTGCATTATACATTTCCTTTAGATTTGATACTCTTTTGCTATTCATTTTCGCGAAACTCATCCACAACTACTTGAGATAAAATGGTCCTGGCCAAACCCAAAAAGTACTTACCCTTTCCATCCTCATCTACTTACCACCTATATGTATGAGCAGCAGTTGAGGTTTTCTTTTCAACTTCCAAATACATCCTTGCTAATAGCTCGAATGGACTGCCTATCCTTTCATTTAAAACTCCCCCAATTCATTCCGCTATTTCGGTAGTATTGCACCTTTGACTACTCAACCCCCCTCTTGCTCTGAGGGGTATAGTGTATCTTCTTTTGTTCATAGACCATGCCCATACCCTAAATTTAGTTTAAATGAACTAATGGGAACATGGACCATAGAGGCTTACAGCCTAACACTGTTAGAGCATATCTTGATATTTTATTAAATTCAGGAGTTCCAAATAGAAAATTAAAAGCATTTGAGCCGTTGAGTGACTCCAAGACTTGTCCAAGGGGAATTTAGGATTGAGTTACCCAACGTTCTCTAACACCTACTCTCTTCTTTACATGTATGCAGCACAAGCTATACATTGTACATTCTCCCCTAACAATAGTGTTGGGTGGCTTTACGGTTGACAGCCGCAAGGGATATACATTTATTACACTATACAAATCGTTGCCTCTCGTTTGCACTCTGAAGCACGCTAGGGCTTGTCAGTGTCCAAGGTGAGTGGCTACCAAACAAACAAAGATGCGTTGCATTCACTATTGCAACTATGTTGCATATTATGCAGATTTATATATAAAGTTCCACTAAGAAAACTATAAATCAATAAAAGATGTTTACATAAAGCCTACAAATTATACATCAAGTGGATGCAATGTATTCAACTTGGCAGGTTTTGAAATCCGACAAACTTTGTCCACTAGAATGAAAAATGTTCTTTCAAACACATGAATTAAATTAGATCATATTCAAAACTAAACCAATTTTATATTGTTTACTTATTATTTTATTTTTTTGATGCTATGAGTCTTGGGCTTCATTACCTCAGACTTGAATTTTCAAAGCTCAATTTTAGCCTTTTACATTTTGCCAAAAAGGCTACTGCTGAAACTCTATCTGTCAATACACACACCAAAAGGCTATTAGTCTATTACTGTAAATCTGATCTGTGAATATACATCATTCGCTTTGACTTTTTGTCCCATTGTTTGAAATTATTACTCATGACCCCTGTAGGATGCAAGTGACTTGCGAGGGTCCTGAGGACCATTGTGGATGTAGCCCCCGGTACTCCTAAGCGTTGCTTGTATGGTGTTTGTTGATGATTTAGATGGCGTTACACAAAATTAGTCCAAAGATCAATTGGATAATGGAAATGGGTAAAGATCACGATAAAGCTAAGTAGGCGTGAGAGGGCAACCTGATGGGTGACCCTACTCCGCGGACATGTTAGAGTCAAGTCTTAAGGATGGTTGGTGGAAATGATGGCTGGTGAAAATATAAGTAAGGACTTGTTTGAACCCACCACTTTATTATATTGGGTTACTGTATTGGTAGAGTTATTAGCTCCTGAAATATGTTTCCCCAAGAGGGTCCCTTTATCTCATCCTCTAATCCAAAACCCAGTGGATCCCAAGTTTCCCAAGTTTGGCGCATTCCTGGAGTACTATTGCTCTTGGGGGGTACCTTCAATGTGTTCCCTAGGCATGTCCTTCCCCAGGGTTCGAGTTTCCCATATCCCCATGGATACTGCACGGGAGGTGAACTGGGGGGTCTTGCAATAGAGTTCTTTGTGTCCTCTTTGGGGGCCTGGAGGATACTTCAGGGGGTCTTGCAATAGAGTTCTTTGTGTCCCCTTTGGTACTCCATACGGATCAATGGCACAAATTATGGCTTCTTCACTTCTACTCAGGGGGTTCGCCAGGGAGATCCACTGTCACCACTCCTTTTTATAATAGTGCAGGAAGTTTTTTCACTTGCTATCAAAAAGGTTTTTCTGAGGGGCATCTTGTTCCATATGGTCATGGTCGTGGGGGCATGGTTATTTCCCATCTACTATATGCAGATGATATGATAATCTTCAGCAATGCAGGTAAGAAAACCGTTATGCATCTGCGTCGCATTTATTTTAAATCAGTACGAGCAGTCTTCAGGTCAACTCATCAATTTGCAGAATAAGTGGCTTCTACACTTCGTCTCACTTTTCTAGGCACAAGGCTCAGCGACTTGCTTCATGGTCTGGGTGTTTGCAACGTTCCTTTCCTATGACATATTTGGGTTTGCCTCTGTTTCGGGGAAGAATTAAACGTGACTACTTTGAGGAGCTTGAATCTCGTAATAGGAAAAAAAAGGGCTGGAAATCTCATCTGCTTTCTTTTGGAGGGAAGATATTAATCAGTACTTTGGTAGCATTCCAGTCTATGCTCTTGCGGTTATCAAAGTTCCTAGGGTTAACTTTCTATGGGGTAGTGCTGGGGATCACAAAACTCATTGGGTGTCATGGAAAAATTTTGCAGACCACTTTCTGAGGGTGGTTTAGGAATGTGCTCCCTCATGCAGATGATGGACTCTCTTCATGCAAAACTGGCCTGGGGTGTACTCCAAGAGACTAGCTTATGGGCTCGATTAATTGCTTCGAAATACAAAAGCATGGATGGCTATGTTGTTCCTGTGGCTGCATCTCATGTTTGGCGGGCTGTTTATGTTCACATGGAGGTTATGATTCAGGTGGGTGATTGGAAAAGGGGAGGTATCATTCTGGAACGACAACTGGATTGGCACAAGATTGGAGGGCCCTCATCCTTTAAATATCAAACTTACTGTCAAGGAAGCTTTTGAGCAACTCCCTGCTCTCTTACCCTTAGTCCCGGCACAGTATCATGCTGCTATCATGCGTCTTCAACTTCAAGATGACAAGCCTGATAGATTAGTTTTCAGTTTGTCTACTTTCGGCCATTTTGATACTAAGGCATACTGGGATTATTACTGCACTCATAGTCCTGCTCTGCCATGGAGGGGGGGGGGGATCTGGCAAGCCTGGATCCCACTAAGAGTAGTGCATTTGGTTGGAAGCTGTATTATGAAGCCCTTCCGGTGGATCTTTAGACTCCACACTCGTCATGTGCCTGTGCCTGGTGGTGTCACGCTGTGTTTTTTGCACGATCAGTCCAGCTAGGGAATCAATATCACATCTCTTTCTTCATTCGGAGATTGCGAGTGCGCTATGGCTTAAATTGGCTCATCCCTTCAATAAAATTACTCGTTATTCTTCCATTATGCATCTTTTTCAGATCTGGACAGAAGGTGTTACACTTCGCACACAGCTGGGGGCTGCTCAGGTGGGTGTCCTTTTATATGCTTGTTGGGCGATTTGGAAAGCGAGATGTTTGGCGGTGTTTGATAATATTCAGATGAATGGTGACTTGATTTATAAACAGGTTAAGGCAGGTTTAAATGATATTATGAGGAGCATCATCCCTAAGTCGACTAGTCATGCTATTGGTACTCTGGTATCTTTAATTTCTCGGTCAAGGTGTGTGGGTTCGTTGGCAGGCCCCAGTCCCCCCTTATTTTAAGCTTAATACGGATGGGTCTTCGATCGGAGTTTTAGCAACAGGTGGTGGTGTTATCCGTGATTTTCATATCAGGTTTCTTTCGCTCCTATGGTCCAGGAACCAACCAACACGGGCTGAATTTTTAGCACTTTGCGATGGGTTGAGGATTTGTTGTGCCTTGCACCTTGATAATGTTATTGCGGAAGTAGATTCTCTTGTTGTGGTCTCAGGCTCTCAGCCATCAAAGGTACTCATAGCTGTTCCAGGCCCTTTGAGTATGAGCTCCGGCGTTCCTCCCAACTTCTGGGGGAGGTTCACCATGCGCTCTCCAACAGGATGCTTTGGGTTTTTTCACTTTTTGGAATCATTAGTTCCTTTTTAGTCGCATTTTGTTTGATTTGTATTTTCTTTAGAGGCCAGGCTCCTTTGTCCCCCCTATTTGGGTAAGGCTGGTTGTCCCCCTCACCTATGTATTCGCTTTTTCTTTCTTTTTTAATAAAATCCCACAGGGTTCAGCCAAAAAAAAAAATTACTCAAAGAAGGGAACAAACAAAAACAACTTCCTACTCTTTTAGACCCTCTTGATAAGCTTTTGGAAACATCCTAAAAAGAAGTGAACCAGAACTGGAGGAGGGAACATCGTGTAAATGCTTAATTGTCCACCTTGGATGTTAGTCTAGGACATACACAATGACTGGACGTAATGCACGTGGGATTCAGCACATGAACATAACAAAGTGCAGACTGAATATTTTCTTGAGGACAGAATGATGATCTTGCTGGGGCTTATCTATACCCACTAAACATATGTACCCAAGAGTATTTCTTGCACTTCCTTTAACTGCATCATTAGAGTGGAGGCATTCTTATTCCGCATACGAGGGAACTCACTACCTAGTTAGATTTGGATGTTATGACAACTAAAATGACAAGTGCTTAATGTTGTATTGGGAACAGAATGCAGAATTTCCTGAGGAAAGCCGGCAGAATTACACCCTATCAGCTAATATACCTTTGCATAAATAGAATCCTTATCATCAGCTCATTTTGTAAGATTTGCATCGGTGGAGGCACTCTCATGAATTCAATAACTAGTTAAATTTCAAATATCATGAAAACTAAAATGATAAGTGAGTCCGGTGCATAACAGTGTGAGATGGTAAAGAGGATCTAACGTTATCCTACAATATTAAGGCCATAACAGAGTTGGTGTAGATCGAAGAACCCTAAATGAGAACCTTCTAGTCTGCTAAAGTTTTTCATCACCTCTTCCTCTTTCTCCTCCTTACCTTTCTTCACCTGCACCTCTTGCTCACCTCTATATAAGATCCAAAATTTTCTCTTAACAATAGAGCGCATTTCTGGTCTCCTAGAAGTTGGCACCATTGGTAGGTTGTACAATGTAATGTCATGATCCAGTATCTTCACTTGAATAGGCAAAACGTAGGTTGCTTTGTTGCTGAATATCACATCAAACAGGAGAAAACAGAAATAAAGAATGAATATACTCACTACTGCTCAAAGTTACGTCAAGTAGTAGTTCTTTGGTAAGGCCCATGTTTGTAGGCCCAGTTTGTCCAACAAAGCTTGCAAAGCTAATAAAGTCGTTACCGCTAAAATTTTCAGAGCAGCTCAAATGACTTGAAGATTCTTCTGCTCATCGATCTCTCATTGTAGGTATGACTTCTGCTCTAACAAGCTAAAGCAATGAAGAAATGCATTTCCAGCGAACGATGCCCAATTCTACATTTGGAAGATTTGGTTGAAACTTCTTATCGGCAAGGAATCTAGCCTCTAGGCAGATGTCGCAGACCTTTGTTAATGCAAGACACTGGAAAATGTCCTAAAGCAATGAATAGATCCACTACCAAGGAATGATGCACGAGTTGCGACCTTGGAGGAGTTTGGCTGGCTCTTTGCCTCTTTCTACAACTTGTGGCAGACCTTGTTCATGCGCATGACACTGGAAAATGCTCCTCAAGGTGTCACAAGGGCTTTAAATCCATTCTGCGAATTCTGATCATAATTACAAAACTATAGAACTCTTGTTTTAACAAAAATAACTTTAACTCTCCATCTTGTTTATGCAAGTAGCATCCATTGACTTCATGGACGGTTTTTACAGTCACCGCTAAAAACTTGTTACAAAAATATCACTGATAGGCTAACTTGTGAGATAGCCGCTTCTTCCCCATGTCCTTCCCTTTCTAACCTTCTCCCACCTAATTTCTATATTTAACCAACATTTTGGCACTTCTTTGAGATATGTACTACGACCCAGTACTGTCAAAAAGAGTTGGGAAAATCAATTTAAGAACAACTAACTTAAATAAATTATATCCGGTAATGAAAAACAATAGGGATACTGCAGATGAGTTAAAAGGTTTCCACAATTAAAATGCTTTTTTTTATAAGTAAGAGATTGTATTAATATGCGTCAAAAAGGAGACTAAAATGTATGCAGAGATTGAATTTCCATTAGAGCAACTTGAATTAATATGCAGGCAAAACATGTATGCATTTGTCATCACGAGCTAAATTTCCAGATAAACAGCCCACATTTATGCTCATAATCTGTTTATCTGGAAATTTAGGTACTGCTGGTAACATACATCTTAATGTTTGATGATCAATGATCTCTTTTATGGCTTCTAATCAAGAGATCATCAATCTCAAATGTAATCCAGTAATTATTTGCCAGAAGAACGCAATATTAAATTATTAATGGAAGCATAAACTAGATTTCCACGGCCTAGAGACAGTTTTCCTAATGCTCAATATTTCAGTAAAAACATTGGAGATTGTTTACAGGTGCAGTATCTGTTATCTATTTCACAACTTCCTTAAAAAGAATCAAGAAATCTCCACATCCAAAAGAAAGCTCCAAAGTTACACACAAAACCTAATCTATGTAGCTATAAATCATGGAAGGGAGCTTGAATGCATGCTTCTTTGCAGAGACAGTCTTCAAGTTAGTTACACTCCACACTCAAGGCCAAGCATATAAATATCGAGGTGAATACAGCTGGAAGTTAACAAATCAGAAGAAGTATTCTACATAGTTGGCAAATTGTATATATGGTGTCTTTCAAGCTGCTATCACGCCTATAGGTAGCAATGTTCTCGACTTCTAACAAATGGCTCTCAGATCATGCACCAACACGTTACTCAGTATCACAGAGAGGCAAATGTATAAGAAAAGGATACATACATGAAACTGACATTCAAATCGAAAATAAGCACTCAAGGAACAGAAATGAGTACCTAAATTCTTTGTTGTTAATCCCATAAGGGCTGGACTCCGCCTGATACTTTGATACATTGCTTCCAAAACCCAGTCCCTCTGAATTAACGACGGTGTATAAGGGCAGGTTTTGAAAGCTTCCAGTGCTAGCACTTTGGTAGCATCCACTACCACTGCTGCTTGCAGTAGTTATGTTTGACATCGCAGTCGACAGTGACTGAGACGTAGATTGAGATTCCACAGGCTTTCTTGAACGGTTACGGCCACGATGCATGTGCCGCTCACAGTACTTGGAGTCTGGATAGGCATCTTTGGAGCACCTCCATTTCTTACCATCCGTCCTTCGACACCTACCCGGCTCAGGGTCAAACTTTTTACCATAATAGGAACAATAACCCACTGACACAATAGGAGCAGACCATTAGATAAAAAGTTCAAAAGTATTTGACAAACTAAACACCTAGGCTAGAAATTTCTACAACACATAATAACTCTTCAGCAGACACAAGAACCATCAAGTAAGACGATATCTGCATCTTTTCTAAGGTTAAAATATGAGGTTTGAATCTAATCAAAGCATTGAAAGCATTGGTTCCATCACCTTTGGTATCATCAGTGTGAACATTGGTTGGTGTACCAACAGTTACAGGCACAAGTGTGTGTGTGTGTGTGTGTGCGCGCGTCAGTGTGAGCGGGGTGGGTCGATGCAGTGTGGGGTTGTTGCAGGGTGTATGACCTTAACTGAACGATATCTGCATCTTTTCTAAGGTTAAAATATGAGGTTTGAATCTAATCAAAGCATTGAAAGCATTGGTTCCATCACCTTTGGTATCATCAGTGTGAACATTGGTTGGTGTACCAACAGTTACAGGCACAAGTGTGTGTGTGTGTGTGCGCGCGTCAGTGTGAGCGGGGTGGGTCGATGCAGTGTGGGGTTGTTGCAGGGTGTATGACCTTAACTGAATGAAGGACCACCTGTATATCTTGACTGGTACACCAACCAACAGAAACACAACTTGTTTCTCTTGAAAGGCATTCCAACGGATCCAGGAATAAGAGTGTGTGTGTGTGTGTGCGCGCGCACATGATGGGGATTGGGGTGGGGCATCTTTCCAATATTGAAGAATAAAACATGTATTTAAACTTGATGGGCACTCATACCTAAGAGGAATACAATAGTCTAAATCCACCACCACACTATTAGCAGATAAAATTGAAACAGTAGAATACATCAAACATATATTTACTGATAGATATATTAAAGTTCAAACTACCACATAAATGATAAGTTCCAATACTAAAAACAACATCATAAAGTATTTCCAATACCATGTAGGCCAATACCTGAGCCAATACAGGACTCTTCAAATCCATTTAGTAGCAACACTTAATAACCAAAAATACTAGCCCATGTATCATGCCAATCCACAAGCCAGCCCAAAAGTCTATGCTACAATTGGTACTAAGGGGGGGCTCATATCCCTCTAAGTCTAACTGATATCAATATGGAATTGGGTTTCATTATGAAACCCTCACAATGAAGCATCCTTATTGATCATTGGTCCAATCACAAACCAACATTCCACATCGAACATCAAGAAAGAGTACAATAACTTGGACCATAAATTACAAACATAAGATACAATCAACAAATATGAAATCAAAATTACCCAAATTCATAAAGTGATTGTGATCCTATAAAGTCCCAACTTTGAACCCAACTAATATGTTGGCATGAAATTGTAATAATTAGATGTCAAAAATGGGATCTTTCTCCGAGATCCATAGCATTACTTCACACACACTATTATGAATTTGGGGTTAAGTCTAGGAAACTTACAGGAAGGATGGTGAAAGAAGCGAGCAGTTGCAGACAAAGCCTCCAAGCTCCGACGAATCGGCATAACAAGGTCAGCTGGCACAGGCAACCCCGCCACCAAGTACTTATATATCAACGCTTGATGTTCCAGCTCCTGCCACTGCCCCGCCGTGAACGGCGGCCGATACCCATCTCCTACTCCTCCAGCCGCCGCCACCGCCGCCGCCACCACGGACGACGTACTCCCACTCATACTCACCTCCCCCTTCCTCTAAACCTCAAACACTTGCCTTTCTTGAATTAAAAAACTGCATTAAACATTTCCCAATAATTCAAACTGTCTATTTCACAAATGCATATAAAATACTAATATTAATTAATAGTATAAGTGGGTGTGAAAGAAAAGGTTACCTGTGGGGGGACAGATCTAGGGTTTGGCCATACTAGATGGGGGGGAGAATGGGGGCAAATGAAAAAAGCTGGAAAAGTGAGAGTGAAGTACGGTGGAAGTGGGTTTTGGTTGGAATTTAAGATTTATTGATTAAATTTAGGTCGGATTTGATTAGGATAAGGAGGGGAAATGTGGGTAGAATTTGGGACAATTTCATAACGAGGGAGGGGAATGGGAATTTGTGTGTTGTGGTAAGAGGGAGCTGGGTTTGGTTTTGGTTGGGGATTGGAGGGCTATGCCTATGATGGGGGTAAGAAGAGGATTTTTTTGCAAGTGGAACAATGATTTCATTTGTGTAGGGCTATGGAGATGGACCCTTCTTTGTCCAATTACTCATGTGATGGCATCATGACTTTGTGTGTTGAAGACATCACCTTTTTTTTTTTTTAGTTATCTTTTCAAAACTGTGTGTTTCGAAAATAAAAAATATATAGAGTCCACCTAGTCGCTATGTGTTATACAGCATGTGTTACTATTTTCTTTCCCATTTTTTGGGCAATTACAAGTAGGGGCGGTAAAATAGGTAGGGATGGCAAATCGGTCGTGCTGGGCTGTTATCGGATCGACACGATAAGTACGAATACGAACACGGCACGATAAGTTTATCGTGCCAAATATTAAAACTCGAACACGACAATGACGAGGCAGGATCCCAAGCGAGATCTCAGGTCGTGCCATCGGGACAAGCTAAGAGATAGACAAGCACACTAAGCATAATGGTGCGAAGTCAAAAACGAGCCAACAAGCTCAAGACAAGAAGACAAAGCCATAACGGCGATACAGAATAATAAAAACTAAAACCTGCGGAAGCAAAACTAAAATGGGACCCGAGCTAACAAGCTCCTAAATAAAAACAACCAAAGAGATAGTAAATCTCTCGGCCCAAAAATTCGATAAAAACACGAAAAGCACAGCACGACACGATATGCACGATAAGCAAAAAAACACGATTTATTTAGTCAGACCCGTTAAGCCCAATAAACATTATAAAATATATAATTTTGATTTTTAATACATATTTTGAAAATTTATCAATATAAGTAGTCAAGTAATTTAAAAGTCATAAATTTTCAAATGATAAAACTATGAAATAATCATGAAAATTGTTCGAAAGAAGCGAATAACCCATAGTAAATTTTTTTTAAAATATTTGTAAAACATATATATTTTAGTTATCGTGTCTTATCGTACTTATCAAGTCAGCCCGATAACAACTCATTTTTTATCGTGTCTTATCGCGTTGGCCCTATAACGGCCCGAACCCGATAAGCACCAGCCCAAACCCTATAATTTTGTGTCGTGTTCGTGTAGGTCAATCGTGTCGTGCCTCTAATTGTCACCCCTAAAAATAGGTGTTATGGATAATCATGTGTTAGTTTATTATCATGGTAGAGGTGGAAACTAAACCATGATTATCCATAACACTCATTTTGTCACCCCTAATTATAACATGTAATCCTTTAATTCAATCGATCTGATCTAAAAATTATTTGTTTCGAAAATATTAATGGGTCGGATTAAAACATGTAATTTGTCTTAACCCAAAAATATTAATGAATCAGATTAAAACTGACCGAACCAGTTATCAATTTTTACCCGATAGTTTAACTCTATGAAATTTTGTATGAAAATTCGGGTTAGAATGAGTCGACTTGTTGTAACACGTTACTCGATTTAACATGACTCATTTCAATCCATTTGATATTTAAATTTCAACTGTTCCGATCAGTTATCCGTCTCAATCCGATCGAACTCACCCAAGCATGACGGTAATGTATTTATTGTTCTAGAAGAAAATGCATTAAAAGAATATCATAACAAAGTGGAGTCAAGCTCACTAATTTCCATGGGTGGGGCATTGCTAATCTATTGTGGCTTCCCATCCTCCGACCACCAGTTCCTCCGGTTAGTTCTTGTACTTTTTTCTTGTTGTCATTTGGTGTTGGCCGAGTTTTGGCAAAAGTGGTGGTCAAGTGGTGTTTTTTTTTTAAATGGTTGAAAAAAAAAAAAAAAAAAAAAGGGAGAGGGAGAGAGAGAGCTGGTGGAACCAACGAGATAGAATTTTCAAAACCATTATCATGTCTCTGGACCTCAAATAACCCATAGTACTCCACCTTGCAATTAATGGTTTCTTTCTCCTACCCATACAAAGGCACGTGTTATTGCTACTCCACCGTATTTCTATATCACATGGAAAAATAATACTCCCTCCGTCCCTAAATTATTATCCTGGTTGATCCGGCGCACAGATTAAGAAAAAACAATTGACTTGATTATTTATATTGGTTTAATATGTAATTTCCTTTAAAATACATGTGTATGTGGCCCATAATTAAAGTGGGGTGAAAAAGTAAGGGTAAAGTGGTAAAAGTTATGTTCTAAAAAGGTAAGTTTCAAAGTGGACAATTATTTTGGACGACGAAAAAGGAAAGAAGGACGATAATTTAGGGACGGATGGAGTACAAAATTACATAATTGAAAAAACAATTATGTAAATTGTTTCTATTGATGTGTGTTAAGTAAACTAATGATTTGCTGCAAGTCTGTTGATGTTCACGAAGGCTGCTGGTACACGAAACTTGTGAAGGTCCAATTGAACCTTTCAAAGTCTGCTGGTCAGAACGGAGTCTACTGTTGCTTCTTGCGAAGTCTGTTGGTAGGCAAACGAAGTCTACCTGCGGAAGGAAAGTCTGCTGCTGGTCCGAGGCCTGTGTCGAACACAATTTCCTTAAAACAGATTCTTCTCTTCCCATAAGTAATTGGAAACTTCTTCGGACGTCTGTCTCTCGGGATACACCAAAGAGACCTTTAGAACGAAGGTTTCCGACGAACTGAAACGAGGTTGTTTATGTAGGGCCAAAACTCATAGCGAAAATTTTGAAAGCTGGAGAGTTAAAGTTGACAAACTTTCTTATTGACACTGGTTTCAAAATTTTGGGCCAAAACTCAATTCTGACACTATATTGCAAGCTTGTCACCTCGTTATGTTATTGATTTGACAAACTTTCTTACCCAACTTGCCCACCATTAGAGAGAGACTCACAAAAAAATAAAAATAAAAAATCATTCATTTTTGTATGTCGTTTTTTATCATACGTCTGTGACAACTAAGTGTGGTTTAAGTTTCTTTATCTATTGTTTGGTGCCTTGGTGGATGTGGTATTGTGGGTCCTTGCCATTTCCACGTTTTTTGGTTGTTTGATTAGACATTGTGTTATTGTAGTTAAAAGGGCAGCAAGCTTGGTATTCTTTTTTGGGCTTTTCTTAATTTGTCATGGTTGGGCAAAAGCTTGGGCATTGAATTTTGTTCTCTAATGGAGACTATGGAGTGGAATGTCAATGTTCTCATCTCACTTTGATCTTGGGTACGTGGGTCTAATGTTATATTTTGTACTATTCGAGCAAAGAGTTAATATTTAAAAGTTAAATTTTTTAAGAAAATACTCTCTTCGTCCCTAAATAATTGTCATGTTTGACCCGGCGCACAGTTTAAGAAAAAGTAATTGACTTGATTATTTATATTGGTTTAATGTGTAGTTTCCTTTAATGTCCATGTATATGTGACCCATAATTAAAGTAAAGTGAAAAAGTAAGGGTAAAGTGGTAAAAGTGATGTTCTAAAAAGGTAAGTTTCAAAGTGGACAATTATTTTGGGACGGACGAAAAATGAAAGGAGAACGATAATTTAGAGACGTAGGGAGTAATATTTTTAGTAACTCACTAGGTTATACTTGTGCGATACATGGTTTTAAGAATTTTTTTTACGAAAGTTGTTTATAATAATATAATTCTCTAAACTCGTATAATTAGAATATTTTAAACTAAACTAAAATAAGGTAAATACTAAAATTGATATATTAATGAGTAATATAAAGATGCACATTGGAATTTGTTATAGAAAAGATAAGTTAAATGACAAATGTGTTATCATGATGTTGTTCAAAAGATCATAAGTAATACACATTTTATTTAGATTGTAATTTAATGTTGTCAGCTGTGTACACATGGTGCTATTCCGGGGAAGGGTACATATAAGGTATATTTATAAGGGGATTAGGCCGGGGAAAAATTAACATCTAAATGCCACGTGGATAACAATGAATTTTGTATAAATACTTAACCAAATGCAACTCGATCAACTCAATTTACTTCAAAATAAAATAAAACAGTGTAATTAATAGTGTCTTAAATTTATCAAAATAGTTAGTAATTTAAAAATAGTTAACAACTGAATACTTTCTAGTTTAAATTTAAATTAAATAAATATTGAAATAGTAGGAAGTTAAATATAGTTTTTTTATAATTTCTAAAAAAACATTAGCTTTCTTAATTATGATATTATATATGTTATTATTTAAATTTATGATGACCAATGTTTAAAGATTCTTTAATAAAACAATTTTATTTATCAAAAGTTTTACATGTCGATTAACTTGGTTACAATATGGAATTCGTGAATATTGTATAATTTTTTATACAATCACAAAGACGAGTTTAATACGTACATACAAAACGAAAATAAGATTAGGCTTAACAACATCGATATAAGCAAAAAATAATAATATTAGAAACATCTTATGTTTTTCTCTTTCCGAGATTGTGGAAAATTTTATTATGATCAAAAAATCATACAAACTAAATATACTACAAAAGTAAATAAATGAAATCCTAGGTGATATATATATATATATATATGTCCATAGCCGGCATAGCTCTCAATCGGACCTTACTCATATGCATGTCATGTTGAAAGAAAACTTAGACATGATCGATTAAAACTCACACACGCACATATGCATTAGCTATATAACAACGTTAAAGAATTCTAAAGCATGTTATAATTGGTATGCATTATAATCAATAAGATACATGTACGTATACATATATCTTTATATCTTTTTTTGAAGTCAAAAATACAATTTAATGAAAATGAAATTCCAAATTTTGTAAAGTTATGTTGTTGTTCATTATAAACATAAACCATAATCGCAAATAATATAATAAAAAAAATAATGAAAGAGATTTAAGCAAAGACAAAAAAAACATTCAAAATATTGAACGCAAAAAAAAATATGAGATATGATAATTCATAGATTGCTTTTGGATAATCAATGAATGTACTCCAAGAGAGATAAAGGTTGATGAACATTTATATTTAAAGTGAGGTAAAAAATGAGATATGATAATCTCAAAGATTGCTTTTGGTAGACACAAAATTATATACTCATTATGCTTAGTTCACTTCTTCTTTACAAGGTTAGGAGGTGAGGGGAGGAGAGTTGGGATTTGTTAGCATGCGAATAACTTCCCTCATGGTAGGGCTGAATGCAACCTCATTCTCAACCCACGTACATCATTGCTATACTGAATGGTAACGTCTTCCAAATGAATAAACTCAAACAGTAAGCCATAAATCCAACATTGCTAGCTAGCATCAATGCAGAATCAGATGGTTGGAAAAGTTTTGATGTCATCTCTTATATATTCTCCGTCACCAACATAATTATATATGTTCATACCACCGCCAGGTGATAACCTCAAGGATTATTACACGAGTCGTAAACATTGCTTTTCTCATTTACTTTGAGTGAAATGAATTACGATGGTTAAACTCTCTTGAGATGATGAGATTAGAAATTTAAATAGTCTAACATTATTTATAGATCAAGGAACAGAGGTGGTTTAGAGTAGATAAACATATTTTAAATTTGAAAGAAATTGTTTAGAACACATAAACATAATACAAGATTGTTTCAATAATTTTGATGTAAATATATTGTTTTGATAATACAATATAAAAGAAACAGTTCTAATTAAATGAATATATTTTCCTATGAAATTAAATGAATCTAGCATTTAATCCATGTAAAAGTAGGGTGAAAATGATGAATATAACTTTAAGTATATACTTTACATGTAAAACTTAGCATTTAATCCAAGTAAAAAACTTGACAGTAACTGACACATTGTAATAGATTTTTGCGGATAAAAAAACTTTTATGTGTAAAGCTTTTACATGTAGCATTTAATAAGTAAAAAAAAAACTTTTAAATGTAAAACTTAGCATTTAATCCAAGTAATTTTTTTACCATTTGATTTGACGGTAAGTCACACATGTCAGCACCGATTTTTGTTTTAGTAATTAATAGAATGGTAATAAAATGACATTTTTATACCTTAAAATTTTAAAATAAACTCTTTAAGTGAAGCATCCAAAAATGAAATAATGGACACTTTGCCCAGAACTGAGGGAGTATCTTATGAGGATATCTCCACTTATAAAACCTTATAAATTTTATTTCACAGTTCTTCTTGTCAAATCTGCTACCATATCAAAAACAAACAACTCGTTTCTTCACAACGATAAACTCATTTTACAACTTTTTAATAGGTCTCACCATACGAAATTGATTGTTAAAGTTAATGCTAATGTTTGCCAAAATAGAAAATATCGTTTTACGGGTAATTTATGTAAGACGAATCTCCTTGATTTGACCCACCGTTTGTGGGTAGACTGAGCGGTGAGAGAGTGAAGCACCTTCATACGAATTAAAATCCATAAGGGGGTCTTACAAGAGACCCACTCTTCCTTTTTTCCCCTTTTTTTTCTTCCATCATGAACCATTTTTTTCGCCCTACAATGGTAAGTTTTTGATGATCTGGTTCATACTTCTAAAAACTCATCCATTGGAGATGCCCTGAAGTTCTCAATGTCTTGAATGTTCAAGTAAAAATAATAACATTTTCATCCCAATGTGAGATGAAAATGATTGAACAAATTAAGAGAAAGAATAATAAAATATTTTTTGGGGGGATTTCCAAGAGATGTTGTGACGACCCAACCCCGACCCCGACCCCGAGGAGGGATCGCGGGTCGTGCCATCCAAATAAGGACTACAATTCATGCAAGGACTCAATTATCAAAACTGACATAACGCAACATTGGACACGTAGTACAATTCGGTACTAAAAAGGCCAGAATAATTTAAAACTTTAGAACCTGATATAACAGTTAATAGCAAGTAAACCAAAGTCATCGGTGACTTTACAACCAGAACCCAACAACTAACACAATTCATGCTAATATATATACACCTCGACGTCTAAACACGCCGTAGAAACTACAAAAGTAAATAAGAGCTAATGGGATGCTCAGCGGAAGTCTAAACAAGTTAACCAATATATGTAAGCAAGGCTCGGCCTACAAGTGCCTAAGAAACAACTAGAAATATAAGTAGTACTATTAGTCTTAGTCTACAACAAGTACAAGCTACTAGAAGTA
This sequence comes from Codonopsis lanceolata, assembly GCA_013146195.2. Taxonomy (NCBI): domain Eukaryota; kingdom Viridiplantae; phylum Streptophyta; class Magnoliopsida; order Asterales; family Campanulaceae; genus Codonopsis; species Codonopsis lanceolata. The sequence continues at coordinate 97,507,504 of CM028378.1, forward strand.
CACATTCCCAAGCAAGTCTAAATGACTTGCTTTAACTGCTCCTTGCAAAAGAAAAACCAAAGTCAACGCTACCACCTCAGGCGCGATCACGAACAAGAGTAGACGATCAACCTCGATGAGACGGTCCTGGATAGTTAGGATCTAAAATAGTAAAATGGAGGGGGTAATAAGTCATAAAGACTTTGTAAGCCACCAATATGCATGACAAGATATAATGCAAGGCATACATAACACGATCAAGCAAGATCATACTAGCACGTAGTTCTCATGTCGCGATGCGTTGTTTTCACATAAGTGTTTAAATAAATCACATAGGATAAGGATATGTTATGGAACGGTGTGTCGTTTCATAGATCCTGAAATAAACAAGGTTATCTTGAATGTATTTGTTGGATGCACGTGTATGATACATTGACCACGATAGTATTGTTCCAAGCGCCCTTTGGTTACAACGAGGTACTCTTCTCCACTGTGATCAGTAGTGAAGGGTGTGTGCAAGTTTATGGTGTGGTGACCCATCACTACCATGAATCTTGTAATTCATGACGGCGATGCATCGTTGACCATCTAGACAATCCACGTATGCTAGGACTAATGGTATGCCAAGTAGATATCTACTTGTCACACAAAATCAAGTAAGGAGCGAGTTCGACAAGAGTGAACTCGTCCGAGTCAAGTAGATGTTTACTCACGTAATAAATCAAGTAAGGGAGCGAGATCGACAAGAGCGACTCGTCCAATCAAGTAGGCATGTTACTCTACGATATACAAGTCAAGCATGAGATCAATCACATTAAGAATTCCCAAGAGCTAATTTACAATTCAAATGAACTCTAAACGCCGTGGATTGATCAGAGAGTCGGTATTATTCGAATGACTTCTTAAGCAACTCCGTTGAGTTATCGCTAAATT
>CM028378.1:97508515-97573323 GCA_013146195.2 Codonopsis lanceolata
AAGAGTAGAAATTGATTCCAAACATAGGTAAATTTGATAGGACAAATAAAGCATGTGATGTGTGTCAACGTAAGGCTGCATTTCAGGAAAGTTTTCCGTTAGTAAACATAAAGTCGACAGCTTATTTGATTTAATTCATTGTGACTTTGTGGGGTGGTTATAGAACTCCTTCTTCCGTGGTGCGACATATTTCTTGACTATAGTTGATGATTACTCTAGAGGAACTTGGGTTTATTTGTTACGTGATAAAACCGAGATTGAAATGGTGTTTCTAAATTTTGTCGCAATGATTGCTCGACAGCTTTAATAAACGCTGAAATGTGTGAAGTGATAATGGGACGAATTTCGTTACTGATTGACTATTTTGAAAAACATGGAATTTTATTTGAGACTTCTTGTGTTGGTACTCCACAAATGACAGAATGGTCGGGTAGAACAAAAACATAGACATATTTTGAATGTTGCTAGAGCTCTTCGCTTTTCAAGGAAATCGCCTATGTCTTTCTCGGGAGAGAGAGTGTTATGGCCATGTCACCGATCAATAGAACTCCTTCTAGTGTTCTTAACAATAAAACCCCTTATGAGATGTTATTTGGAAAAACACCTTCAGATAATTTATTGCGGGTTTTGGTTGCCTGTGTTATGCTTATAATCAACGTCCACAAGGTGACAAATTCGCCACAGAGAGCAGGAAGTGTGTTTTTATAGGGTATCCCTTTGGAAAGAAAGGATGGCGCATGTATGATCTGATATCGGGAGACATTTGTGTCACGAGATGTGAAATTCTTTGAAAAAGAGTTTCCTTTTAGACATCTGACAGATGCCTACACAACCGATACCTCAAGTTGGCGATGATGATGATGATGTCATTAGGGGCATGGAACGTAAATGAGAGAAGAAACCGATAATGGGGGTGTAACCATCGAAGACCCGACAACTCCCGTTGTTGAGCTAGGGAGGAATGAGAGCTAAGAAATCATCTGTTCTTCTTCGTGACTTTGTTACACATACGATACGGTAGTGAGTCCTCCTCTACGAGTTACCCGTCTTCACGCCGCTCGTTTCGTGTACTCCTTATCCTATAGCACACTATGTTAATTGTGAACGGTTTTCTCGCTCGCTTCACACGTAAATTTTCTTGCAGCTATAACAACGAATGCAGAGCCAAAATCTTTTCTAAGCAAGTAAACACGCAGAAGTGGCGAGCAAAGAATGACATCTCGAAATCAAAGCTCTTGAGGATAATGGCACTTGGACTATGGAGACCCTTCCTTCGTGAAAGAAAGCATGAAGCAAATGGGTATACAAAATTAAATACAATTCGATGGCGGCGCGAAAGACTTAAAGCTCGGTTAGTGATACTTGGGAACCATCGGTTGAGGGTTTGATTACGAGACATTTGCTTTGTAGCTAAAATGACAACGGTTCGAGCATTTCTTGCCGCGTTGTTTGTCAGAAGTGGATAGTGCATCAAATGGATGTACATAATGCTTTTCTTCATGGGGAGTTGGATGAAGAAGTATATATGAAAGTCCTCTCGGTTTCTCATTGTCCAAGCCACACCAAGTATGTCGACTACGAAAATCATTATATGGTCTTCGTCAAGCTCCGCGGTGTTGGTTTGCCAAACTAACTACTGACCTTGAAGAATTATGGGTTCTCTCAATCTCTTTCAGATTACTCTGTTCATTTTGGTCACGGAACAACTCAGCTCTCTGTTCTCATTTACGTTGACGATCTGATAATTGTTGGAAACGAGTTAGGAGCTTTGACTGAATTCAAATCATATCTGAGTTCGTGTTTTCATATGAAAGACTTAGGGGTTTTGAAGTATTTTCTTGGGTTGGAAGTGGCCAGAACCCCGAAGGCATTCTTCTCTCTCTGTCAACGGAAATATGCTCTTGACATCGTTTCAGAAACTGGCTTGTTAGGTGCGAAACCGGCAAAGTTTCCAATAGAGCAAAATCATAAGTTAGCACTCGCGATAGGCGAATTACTTGATGACCCGGAAAAATACAGACGACTCGTGGGACGCCTTATTTATTTGTCTGTGACACGACCCGACTTAGCCTACTAAGTTCAAGTGTTGTCTCAGTTCATGCAACAACCTCGGATGGAGCATTGGGATGCTGCACTTCGAAAGTGGTTCGTTACTTAAAAAGGGAAATCGGGCTCGGCATTTTCCTCCGCTCAAGCAATGGTTGGTGTGACTCAGACTGGGCAAGCTGCCCATTGACACGACGGTCCCTGACCGGTTGGATCGTCCACCTTGGGCTCTCTCCTATCTCATGGAGAACCAAGAAACAACACACGGTGTCTCGATCATCGGCCGAGGCGGAATATAGATCTATGGCAGCCCTTACCTGTGAATTGAAGTGGTTAAAGCGTCTCCTAGAGGACCTAGGCGTGCGGCAGAATGAAGCAATGAGCATTAGTTGTGATAACCAATCTGCTCTTTACATTGCTAAGAACCCGGTTTTTCACGAGCGCACGAAGCACATCGAAGTTGATTGTCATTTTATTCGTGATGCAATAACGGAAGGGCTCATAGTACCGTCTTATGTCTCAACACAGGAGCAATTGGCAGACATCTTCACTAAAGCGCCGAGGCCAAGTTTGGGTATTTACTCCGCAAGTTGGGTGTTCGAGATCTTCACGCTCCAACTTGAGGGGGGATGTTGAGCTTATGACTGTATCGTGAAGTTGGTTGCTGTTCTTGTTGCTGTATTGGTGTGTTCGAAGTTGCTGCGCTTGTTGCTGTATTGGTGACTTCGAAATTAGTTAGGACTCTTTTGTAATTTAGAGAGTTTTATTTTGGTAAGGTGAGAATTGTTAGGAGTGTTTTTCCTGGCAACTTCATTGATTAGGTAAGATTAGGTAAGGCTATAACTCCTTCCTCAAGCCACGGGATTTCTTTCCTTAAGCTGACGGGATTGTTTTGTATATAATGTGGATGATTAAGAAATAACAGGCAGAACATATACTCCAAAATTTATCATTATACTTGTATGATACACGGTTTTAAGATTTTTTTTTTTTTTCAAAAGTTGTTTATAATAATAGAATTCTCTAAACTCGTATAATTAGAATATTTTAAACTAAACTAAAATAGGGTAAATACTAAAATTAATATATTAATGAGTAATATAAAGATGCACATTGGAATTTGTTACAAAAAAGATAAGTTAAATGACAAATGTGTTATCATGATGTTGTTCAAAAGATCGTAAGTAATACATATTTTATTTAAATTGTAATTTAATGTTGTCAGCTGTGTACACAATGCGCTGTTCCAGGGAAGGGTACATATAAGGTATATTTATAAGGGGATTAGGCTGGGGGAAAATTAACATCTAAATGCCACGTGGATAACAATGAATTTTGTATAAATACTTAACCAAATGCAACTCGATCAACTCAATTTACTTCAAAATAAAATAAAACAGTGTAATTAATAGTGTCTTAAATTTATCAAAATAGTTAGTAATTTAAAAATAGTTAACAACTGAATACTTTCTAGTTTAAATTTAAAATAAATAAAAATTGAAATAGTAGGAAGTTAAATATAGTTTTTTTATAATTTCTAAAAAAACATTAGCTTTCTTAATTATGATATTATATATGTTATTATTTAAATTTATGATGACCAATGTTTAAAGATTCTTTAATAAAACAATTTTATTTATCAAAAGTTTTACATGTCGATTAACTTGGTTACAATATGGAATTCGTGAATATTGTATAATTTTTTATACAATCACAAAGACGAGTTTAATACGTACATACAAAACGAAAATAAGATTAGGCTTAACAACATCGATATAAGCAAAAAATAATAATATTAGAAACATCTTATGTTTTTCTCTTTCCGAGATTGTGGAAAATTTTATTATGATCAAAAAATCATACAAACTAAATATACTACAAAAGTAAATAAATGAAATCCTAGGTGATATATATATATATATATATATGTCCATAGCCGGCATAGCTCTCAATCGGACCTTACTCATATGCATGTCATGTTGAAAGAAAACTTAGACATGATCGATTAAAACTCACACACGCACATATGCATTAGCTATATAACAACGTTAAAGAATTCTAAAGCATGTTATAATTGGTATGCATTATAATCAATAAGATACATGTACGTATACATATATCTTTATATCTCTTTTTGAAGTCAAAAATACAATTTAATGAAAATGAAATTCCAAATTTTGTAAAGTTATGTTGTTGTTCATTATAAACATAAACCATAATCGCAAATAATATAATAAAAAAAATAATGAAAGAGATTTAAGCAAAGACAAAAAAAACATTCAAAATATTGAACGCAAAAAAAAATATGAGATATGATAATTCATAGATTGCTTTTGGATAATCAATGAATGTACTCCAAGAGAGATAAAGGTTGATGAACATTTATATTTAAAGTGAGGTAAAAAATGAGATATGATAATCTCAAAGATTGCTTTTGGTAGACACAAAATTATATACTCATTATGCTTAGTTCACTTCTTCTTTACAAGGTTAGGAGGTGAGGGGGAGGAGAGTTGGGGGATTTGTTAGCATGCGAATAACTTCCCTCATGGTAGGGCTGAATGCAACCTCATTCTCAACCCACGTACATCATTGCTATACTGAATGGTAACGTCTTCCAAATGAATAAACTCAAACAGTAAGCCATAAATCCAACATTGCTAGCTAGCATCAATGCAGAATCAGATGGTTGGAAAAGTTTTGATGTCATCTCTTATATATTCTCCGTCACCAACATAATTATATATGTTCATACCACTGCCAGTGATAACCTCAAGGATTATTACACAGTAGCTGTAAACATTGCTTTTCTCATTTACTTTGAGTGAAATGAATTACGATGGTTAAACTCTCTTGCAGATGATGAGATTAGAAATTTAAATAGTCTAACATTATTTATAGATCAAGGAACAGAGGTGGTTTAGAGTAGATAAACATATTTTAAATTTGAAAGAAATTGTTTAGAACACATAAACATAATACAAGATTGTTTCAATAATTTTGATGTAAATATATTGTTTTGATAATACAATATAAAAGAAACAGTTCTAATTAAATGAATATATTTTCCTATGAAATTAAATGAATCTAGCATTTAATCCATGTAAAAGTAGGGTGAAAATGATGAATATAACTTTAAGTATATACTTTACATGTAAAACTTAGCATTTAATCCAAGTAAAAAACTTGACAGTAACTGACACATTGTAATAGATTTTTGCGGATAAAAAAACTTTTATGTGTAAAGCTTTTATATGTAGCATTTAATAAGTAAAAAAAAAACTTTTAAATGTAAAACTTAGCATTTAATCCAAGTAATTTTTTTACCATTTGATTTGACGGTAAGTCACACATGTCAGCACCGATTTTTGTTTTAGTAATTAATAGAATGGTAATAAAATGACATTTTTATACCTTAAAATTTTAAAATAAACTCTTTAAGTGAAGCATCCAAAAATGAAATAATGGACACTTTGCCCAGAACTGAGGGAGTATCTTATGAGGATATCTCCACTTATAAAACCTTATAAATTTTATTTCACAGTTCTTCTTGTCAAATCTGCTACCATATCAAAAACAAACAACTCGTTTCTTCACAACGATAAACTCATTTTACAACTTTTTAATAGGTCTCACCATACGAAATTGATTGTTAAAGTTAATGCTAATGTTTGCCAAAATAGAAAATATCGTTTACTGTAATTTATGTAAGACGAATCTCCTTGATTTGACCCACCGTTTGTGGGTAGACTAAGCGGTGAGAGAGTGAAGCACCTTCATACGAATTAAAATCCATAAGGGGGTCTTACAAGAGACCCACTCTTCCTTTTTTTCCCTGTTTTTTTTTTCTTCCATCATGAACCATTTTTTTCGTCCTACAATGGTAAGTTTTTTGATGATCTGGTTCATACTTCTAAAAACTCATCCATTGGAGATGCCCTGAAGTTCTCAATGTCTTGAATGTTCAAGTAAAAATAATAACATTTTCATCCCAATGTGAGATGAAAATGATTGAACAAATTAAGAGAAAGAATAATAAAATATTTTTTGGGGGGATTTCCAAGAGATGTTGTGACGACCCAACCCCGACCCCGACCCCGAGGAGGGATCGCGGGTCGTGCCATCCAAATAAGGACTACAATTCATGCAAGGACTCAATTATCAAAACTGACATAACGCAACATTGGACACGTAGTACAATTCGGTACTAAAAAGGCCAGAATAATTTAAAACTTTAGAACCTGATATAACAGTTAATAGCAAGTAAACCAAAGTCATCGGTGACTTTACAACCAGAACCCAACAACTAACACAATTCATGCTAATATATATACACCTCGACGTCTAAACACGCCGTAGAAACTACAAAAGTAAATAAGAGCTAATGGGATGCTCAGCGGAAGTCTAAACAAGTTAACCAATATATGTAAGCAAGGCTCGGCCTACAAGTGCCGGCAAACAACTAGAAATATAAGTAGTACTATTAGTCTTAGTCTACAACAAGTACAAGCTACTAGAAGTACACATTCCCAAGCAAGTCTAAATGACTTGCTTTAACCCAAGCGTCCTTGCAAAAGAAAAACCAAAAGTCAACGCTACCACCTCTAGGCGCGCGATCACGAACAAGAGTAGACGATCAACCTCGATGAGACGGTCCTGGATAGTTAGGATCTAAAATAGTAAAATGGAGGGGGTAATAAGTCATAAAGACTTTGTAAGCCACCAATATGCATGACAAGATATAATGCAAGGCATACATAACACGTATCAAGCAAGATCATACTAGCACGTAGTTCTCATGTCGCGATGCACGTTGTTTTCACATAAGTGTTTAAATAAATCACATAGGATAAGGATATGTTATGGAATCGGTGTCGTTTCATAGATCCTGAAATAAACAAGGTTATCTTGAATGTATTTGTTGGATGCACGTGTATGATACATTGACCACGATAGTATTGTTCCAAGCGCCCTTTGGTTACAACGAGGTACTCTTCTCCACTGTGATCAGTAGTGAAGGGTGTGTGCAAGTTTATGGTGTGGTGACCCATCACTACCATGAATCTTGTAATTCATGACGGCGATGCATCGTTGACCATCTAGACAATCCACGTATGCTAGCTGGACTAATGGTATGCCAAGTAGATATCTACTTGTCACACAAAATCAAGTAAGGAGCGAGTTCGACAAGAGTGAACTCGTCCGAGTCAAGTAGATGTTTACTCACGTAATAAATCAAGTAAGGGAGCGAGATCGACAAGAGCGACTCGTCCAATCAAGTAGGCATGTTACTCTACGATATACAAGTCAAGCATGAGATCAATCACATTAAGAATTCCCAAGAGCTAATTTACAATTCAAATGAACTCTAAACGTCGTAGGGATTGATTGTAGAGTCGGTATTATTCAATGACTCTTTAAGTGCAACTCCGTTGAGTTATCGCTAAATTATTTCCAAGTAGAGGATGAATGTTATATGCAATTCATTGCTCTTTTATATGTTCTCGATTCATTTACAATTAGACTATTAAGTCATTCATGACTTTTAGTCCATCAAGATCAAAATTCTCCATTTTGTGAACCCCTAACATGTTCATCATTTTGAAGTTACAATTTACAACAAGTCCAAGAACAAAAGTTATTCTAAATCCATTCTAGAACACATTTAATTATAGACATAAGTCTAAATTACCAATTATGAGTCATTAACCCAAAATTTACAGAAAATTAACTTAAGGAATTTCAAGTTATAAACATAGTGCATGTCTTTTTTAGCATGTATCTAGAAACTATCATGAAGGGAGCATGCTTGATATTGAGCATACAAAAACAGGGGATTGGGTGCTTACCTTATTCTAAATCAAACGGTTGGATGACGAAACAAAGTAAGGATTGTGAAACTAGGGAGCAAGGGCTTCGATTTGGTGATCTCCAATCGAAAATTCGATGGCCGGATCTCCGACAATGATGCAAGCAAGGTGGAGGATCTTTAAGACTCTCTTTCTCTCTCTAAGAACCAGCAACTGACCATGGAGGAAGACAATGGTTGTCAATTGGGTTTGGGGAGATGAAGTCGCCAAAAAGAGATCAATCTGATGCTTGAGTTATTAAGGGTTCTATTGGTTGATTAATGATGACCCTTGATTAAAACACATCCAAGGGTTGAAACTAAGCCTAAAAAGGTCACAAATCAAGTCAGGGTTTTAATTGAGTCGGATAGGGTTCAAGGGTTCAAGCCAAAAGTTCAAAATCAGAAAATCCCGTAATGATGGTGCAGGTGTTGAGTGGTCACTCAAGGTGATGGCTGAGCGAGCGCTCAGCCTCTTTTCACTTTCTGATGCTGCTGGATTTTGTGCACTCGCTCAGTCATTTGGCTGGGCGAAGGCTAAACTGACTTGAAAACAAGTCCTAAATGTGTCCACTGCAACCCCAAACCATTAGGGATGTTTAGTACACTCAAAACATGCCCGAAACAGGTCCGAATATCACCCGGAACAAGGAGGAATCGAGGGCGAAACTCATGACGAATAATCAAACGATTCAACAACGGGTTTAATAAGGCTACTACAAGCATGAATGAACATTATTAATCATGTTAAGGACAAGTAAACAAGATCTAGGATTCAAGTTAACATCTCACGAGTCTCAAAACACGAAACGAGGCAAGGAGAAGGCAAACCGAGAGACTCTAAGAGTCAAAAGGTCAAGTTAAGCAACAATGCTTTCGAACTCTCAACCAAGCATACAATGGCCATGATTGAAGTTATAAAATATGCAAGAAATATACTAAGGCTCTAATAGGACTCAGTTAAGTACTGAGGCATTGGTTGAAGCAAATACAACAAGACACGCAAGTAAGGAAGGCACACACGCGACTATGATCGCAGTCAACTTAATGCAAGTATGACTTCAACAATATGAACTAGTTAACATATCAAGGCATATAATGAGCATGTTATAACGATGCTATACAAGTAATGGGTTTGGGTTCTCACAAATGTCTTGTTATCACAATGGGTCTGAAACTAATCATCGCTCGTGATAAAAAGAAAATTGTATACATCCCATTAAAAGGGTCTAAGACCAATCCCCGCTAAATTGTATCTAGTAAGAGTTGAATACATGACATCCTACTAAATTGGTCGCTCCACACAAAATCTAGTGATGGTCGAACCAACCTATTGAAATAGAATAATTGTAGATTTTCTCAATTTTTATCGTTTATTATGCTATCACAATTTTAAGTTGGTTTAGACCTTGTTTAGACATGATACCTTATCGTTTTCAATACTTTACAATGTAATGATACTTTGACAAGTAACAAAATGAAAGTATGTCTGAGATGCCCAAACGGTCTCGATTCACGGTTCAAATCGTTGAACCAGAAAAATCAAAAAACTGTGAACCGTCAAGAGAGTAACACTCAAATCGAAGGTGGAACAACAAGAGGTCGAGGTCGAGGCCAAGGTGGCTCTTGAGGTTGAACAACGGGAGTATCCAGTATATATTCACCATGATTATACAAAAAATCATATTAATTTCCTAGTCACTTACAACTATTGCCGCTTTGAATTCGCCATCAAAATTGGAAATAGATACGAGATGTATACTAGCACATAACGTCTAATCATTCCGACAAGGTTGGAATTGATTAAGGTCAAACACACAACTCCAAGTAGGTATGTGTTCATCAATAAAGATACGACTACTTCTAGTCTATTTAAATTTAATGAAGCTATTTATAGAAAAGTTATGACAAATTTTATTAGAAGACTACCTTTTAATTTTGTAAATGATAGTTTATTGTCAAATTTTGCACAATTAGCTTTGAATCCTGCTGCTAAATAAATTCATAGGAATATGACTACCCGTGACACAAAAAGTAAAGTGCTAGAAGGTAAACAAATATTAATTAATACGTTTTTTGATTTATCGCATAAAGTTTCAATATGTGCCGATGTTTGGAGTGATCATTGGCAATGACATAATTATATAGGAATTACATGTCATTGGATTGATAACTCACGGGCATTACAAAAACGATTAATTGCATTTAGAGAATTTGATATTGTACATAAAGCTCGTAACATTTATGCAAAAAATATTGGTGTTTTACAAAAATATGGTTTAGCTAAAAAAATATCAATTGGGTTTGATAATGCCTCAAATAATACTGCTAATTTACCATCAGTAAAAGCAATTTGTCAACCATCAATTGGTGGTAATTTTTTTATGTTAAATGCAATTGAGAGGAGGGAAATAATTTTGACAGTTTGCGTATCAACATTCGCAGTAAAACATGTTCTTGCGAGACTTATGCAAAGCTAACTCACATGGTTAGCTCAGTGGGTTGACAAGGCTGATTCACTATGTGGATTGATCCGTTTACTAATATATCTAGTGTTTGACTCTCATCATGCACAAAATTTTCGTAACATAATATGGTGGCATATCATAAAATAAGAGAACAAAAAAAAAAAAAAAAGGCCAGTGCAAAGATTGATGACCCCATTGCCTACGTATATTGATAGATGTTATGTAGTCACCTATTATGACATGACTTTACATTGGATTATACTGTAAAAATAAAATGATCAATTTAATTTAGAGGAAAAATATTAGTAACACATCAATAATTTTGCTGACAATTGCGAATCTTGGGTGTTCCCCACCCCAATCCTTTTTATTGATAGATGTTTTGAAGATACTTATAATGTCATGATCACATAAATAATTTTATTGACCATGTGAGAGTCCCGGGAGTTCCCTACCCCTATCCTTTTATTGATAGATGTTATGTAGTCACCTAAATTGAATTGATAAACGAAAATGATGAACCTGATCAATCTAGTTAAACAAATTGATGATATCTAATAATAGTGCAACACATTCATGATTTTGTTGATTTAAAGTTGCTGATGTGTTACAGTGTTTTTAATGGTAATACCACGTAGTAAATAGTTAAAAACTTTGATGCCGCGGAATTACAGTAGTCAATAATATTAATATCACTCACCAATATAATCTCTAAACTATTAAACCAAACATTAAACACTATTACTCAATTAAATAATATGGAGGATAACTATATTTTATTAAAACTCACTTTATAATGGGGGGATAACTTACAAATTCATAGCCCACTTACTTGGACATGCAATACAACTAATTGATTCGTATGGCTCTCAAGTCAATACGCTTTTACGGCTTAACAAGTAACAACCTTCTCTCACCATACTCATTGTCAAATTTATCCTTCACGTATAATAAGACTCCTGAAATAACAAGTCTTGAATCTTACTTGCGTGTCGGACAAGCGAGCAAGAGACACAAACCTGATGGACTAGAGACACCTCATGAGCATGGATAGGCACGCTATAGACTTATAGGTTTCTACGTGCCCAAAATGACAAGTTTTCAACCTACCCACATTATTGAATAAGCAAGCATGACACGAAAACCTAGCCCTATGCAAGAACATAGTGAAGGGCGGAGTAAGCTGAGTATGAGCCAACTACAATTGTTAAACATGGGAAACATGGCAAGTAGGATTCCGTTACAGTTATTGTCAAGTATGTAGCCCACGTGTAACATATTGGATGATCGCACTCGACAATCACGAGTAGTTGCATTCCAATTGGGTTTAATGGTATATAAACCTCATTTTTGGTCAATCAGATGCACACACTCTCTTTTCTAACAAAAACTCTCTAGTTCATACACATATACACTTGTGCAACGAAATGTCTTTGTATGGCCCTACATTCACGTGTTGACAAAACTCATATATCAAATAATTCACCAACGATTATTTATATTGGTTTAATGTGTAGTTTCCATTAATGTCCATATATGTAGTCAAAACAATTACTATAATTTTATATCATATTCACCAACCCTAGTAGTCAAAAACTATTTTTTACCGGTTAACTCTAAAATTCATATATTTATAAGTTATAACAAACATAATAAATTTGCATTCTATAAGAAATAAAACATATTTGAGTTCACCTTATAAAACTCAATCCTAAACAGATTAGAAAATACAATAATATTGATTTTTAAATAATAAAATATAAAATCTCATAAATAATTAGTGATTCTAATTTAATCGGGCTTGGTTTAATATCCACGATTTCAACTTTTCACTCAAATAGTTTGTCACAAATTTAGTTGAATGGAGCTAAGGTAAACAATACGTGGCATGCGATGGAGTAAACAGAGTGGCAAATGAGGCAGCCAAACCTCTCGTCAGTTTAGCAGAAATTGCAGCTTTTACTTGGGGCAGTAATAGCAGAGTATAATATTTTATTGTAGTGGGGCATTAGTCATTAGATGCGAAAGTCAGTGCATGCCAGCTTTTTTCGACGCTTCCACTAAATTAAACTGCCCGCGAATAAAGCCTCCCCCGTCCCCCATTCGTTCCGGGCAGATCCCTCCTTCCCCCCGCGCTGCCCGCTCCCACATTCCATTGCCGCTCTTCCCTCTCTTTCTCTTTCTCAAAACTTTTCCAGTTTTCCTCCTCTAATCGATCAAATTCCTCTCTCTCACTCTCTCTAATCATGAGTCTCTTTGGTCTGGGCAGGTGAGCTAATAAGAATCTTCAATTCGAATTCGAATTCGAATTCAAATTCAAATATTTGTTTCGTTTCGTCTATTCTATTGTTCGATCATATACATCAGATCTGTGTTTTTGTTATTGCTTTGTTAATTGTAATTATGTGATCAAATCATACATCTCGATTGATTTCTGTGCAGTTTGAACTTTTTATTGCTGATATCTGATCTAATTTCTAGACTAAAACTATGAATCCAGTATTGAATTGCATGATTTCGAAATTTCAAATGGAACGCAATCGAGTGTTGGCGTGCTTAGTTCAGAGGCAATCGATTTTTGTTTGATTGTAAAGTTAGTTAGTTGTCGAATCTAAGTTGGTGTGAGAGGTTTGGTACGCAACAATGGTGATTCCATTCCATGAAATTTGAACTGCCATGTAAATTTTTATTTGAATGGTGTGGAATGGAATGACCAAGCTTGCTTACCAAACTAGTACTTAGAGGTCTTTGGAGTTTGCTTATTGATGATAATGGCTATAATTCGAAATGGAATGTATAGGTGATCAGGAAAGACATGTTTGTTGATAGTGTGAGTTGTTCGTTTCTGTAAGTTAGGCTGATCAAGATGTTTAGTGCTTAGCTATTTTATTATTTATCAATCTGTTGGTTGGAGTGTTACAAAGTTTCTTGATAATAAACTTGTTACCTGGATAAAGCTATTTTTAATAGTTAAAAGTAGGTGTATCTGTCTGTTATGAAGAGTTTGGTTAAATCTTTGCACATTGTTCCCCCTTTATTATTTTTTGGCTTATTTGGTTTCTATGGGATAGGAAGTGTAATGAGTGAACAAGATGTGGCATGTGCAATAATAGAGAGAAAATGGAGTTATGAAAATAGCCAAAAAGAAACAAAACTGAGCAGCTTTACCATCCTAATCAAATAAGAAACGCAATCCCCCAAAAGCTGTGAAGCTGCTGAAAGTGATATCATGATTACCTTGTGATTTCAAATCAAATGAAACTAGTTTTTCTTCTAAACCATCTGCTATCTTTTGTTACAAATTGCATCACCAAAAGATACTTTTTAGTGTACTCCTTTTAGTTTATCTTTCTCCTGGATGAAAGTTAATAAATAACAACTTCTAGACTCATCCTAGCATCACTGATAGAATAGCAAACCCCAATTTCAACATACAATTCTGACCAGGGGCGGCCGTATGATCAAATATCTGTTGGTGGTGGTGTTGGGGCAGGGAGGGCGAGACAAAAAATCTATAGGACTACAAAAATAATATATGCTAAGTTGCTAACGAGAGAAATAATCAATGAATAAAGAAAATAATTAAACAATACTCATGATTGTGTAGTCTACACTAAAATATAATAAAATTATGTCCCAAACCTCATAATATTGGTGATAATATAAGCGAAAATAATTTTGTATTGATTAATTTTAAAAAAATTGTGAGGGTCAAGTGGTCTATTATGAAGTAGCATATTTCTTTGGATCCACATCTTATGCCCATATAAATAATTGGTACCTTACTTAAATTTTATTACTTGGGGAGCCATAGCTCCACTAGGCAACACCGCAACATATACTCCCTTCGTTTTCAAATTATCGTTCTCTTTGACCCGACACAACGTTTAAAAAAAGTAATTGACTGTATTATAAATATTGTTGAAATGTGTGGTTTCCTTTAATGCCCTTGAGCATGTGGTCATAATTAAAGTAGGTAGAAAAAGTAAGGGTCAAGTGGTAAAAGTGTTTTCCTAAAAGGAAAAGTTTTGAAAGAGGACAATTATTTTAGAATAGACGAAAAAGGAAATGAGGATGATAATTTAAAAACGGAGGGAGTATATTTTTGTTCCTGATTCCAACCTGTGACTAGTAGCAGCGTAATATAAACATGCTCTATACTTTCTACTATCTGATTTGGGCATAAGTAGTAATCATGAGTGTGCCCTTTCTTCTCATTTGTCAAGATGTGAACAATGAGCTGCTTCCCGTGCTTTTTTACAAGTTATTGGCCTCAATATGCTGCGGATAGCGCATCTATGAGACAAAATATCACTTGGGAGCCCCTTTGTTTTCTCCTTCCGTATGAAGCCACCTTCCCTGCCACCTTAAATCCTGAATTATGAAGCTGAACAGTATCAGCTACCACCAAAGCCGACTGTCAATCTTGCATTTATCTCATATACATAGGTTTCTAAACCGCGTTATCATCTGTAAAAGAAATCAAAGTGTTTTAAGTTTGCGAAAGGGATTTCTCACCACCAAGTGGTCATAAGGTATTAAACAACTTAAAGTACGTAAATGCTTGTGTACACTTTGTTCCCAGCTGTTTTCCACTTAACAATAATGACATTGTTGTTTTACCTTAGTTCTTAAGAATGTGGAACTTCAATGTACAATACCTTTATTTCAATTATACTTTGATGCGATCCGAGATTCTTATTCTGAATGGACATCATTTTCAAAACTCTCTTTTCATGATACTGTATTTGCTTACTACTGAATCTTACTAATGCTGCAACCATCAATAATTTATGGGATGACTAGCTCACGCGGTGGGTCTGAAATAGGGTATTCCTCAAAAGTCAAAACTGAAATTTCTCAGATTCCTATTCTAGTTTGAGTTGAGCATTATATAGGAATTGCTTAGCAAGCAGGAGGGCTATGACATTCAACACTCAAGGTTGTTCAGGGAGACTACTGAGTACCGACACTTCGTAGGGAGGATGCGCTCACAGACAACCTCAGAAACATACACCAACTTTTGATCATTGATACAATAATGGAGATAACACCAACTCATACCAACTCCTAAAATTCCTAATAATACCAGAAAGATTAAATGCCCAATAACTAATAATGCTTAATAATTCCTAATTGATGAATTAGGACTTGACTATCTTGGCATGTTAAAATAAAATGTACTAATGACAATGAGAATTCACGTGTCCCATCTGTTGTCTCACAGTTTTGCATATGTTAACAGTTGGAATTAAAAAAAATTGTTTTAGTTTTCTAGGAGTTCAGTGTTTTGATTAATTCAAAATTCTGAATGTGGGTTGAACTGGGACTTGTGGGGCTTTTTAAAAATTGTTTGGTACTTAGGTTATTTATGTCTTTTTTGAGTCATAAGTATCCAGTACTTTCAACATTGGGTTCCAATTCTTCCGACTCTTAGGTATCTAGTTGTATCCTGTTCAATGACTTTAGTTGTAGAAAGTTCCTTCAGTAGATGCTCCCTGTGAGTTACATTAAGCCGACAGAAGTACATGTCCTGAGTAACCTACAGATAATTTCTTCTTTTAAGAAATATATTACGAGCTTGTTTAGAAGCAAACTTCAAAATATGACTTATTTAGACATGTACTATTATAGGCGGCTCAGTGGTGAAAATCTGTGCAACCATTTGGACAACAATGTATGCAGTATGTGCAATGAACAATATCTTTTGTTCTACTACTTGAGATTTAGAACAGTGCATAGAGCTTCTGCCATTGGTGATTTTAAATTGTTTTTTCTAAGTTTGAGATTTGATGGCTGTCTCTGAGTTTGCAAGCTCTTGTTTTCTGTTTCTCTTACCCTTCATTCACTCTCAATCTTCATTTTCTCTATAATTTATTCTATTTTTTTATTGATAAAAAGACTGGTTTCCGGGAGCATGCTCTTTAGATTACACATATCATATTATCAGAGTACGTCATAAATTCTGAAAATAATTAACTGGCTCTGGTGACCTGACTTGAGCCTGGACTGATGCTTAATAGGCTGAGTTTCAGGCTTAGACATATTATCTCTCTGCATGTGCTGTTTAGCAAACACTTCCTTGCAAGCTTGTGTAGGCTTGCGACCCCAAGGGGTGGGAGAGATGGCAAGGGCACTCAGGCAAAGACCTTGAGGTCCTTAGTTCCAATCCCCATACCAACATGTGGTCACACTTACCTATCAAAAAAAAATCTTGTGTAGGCTTGCATTTTAAATTTGCTCTTTCTTCATTTCCCTGCTATTGATGCTTCACAAGCTTTATGATCAGTATAGTTTGATTGATAGTATTTGTTCATTGATGTGGCAATTTGTTCAGGAATCAAAGGACATTTCGTCCCAAAAAGAGTGCACCATCAGGGAGTAAGGTTAGTCTTTTTTCCTTTTCCCTTTCCTTTTGTTTTTGACAGAATCTCCCTCTCTCTCTCTCTCTCTCTCTCTCTCTCTCTCTCTGGAAGTTGGTATTATTTCTGATTCTGTAGAATCGAATTCTATGATGCTGAAGTCTCTTTCAATTATCCTTTGCTAACAGTTGTTTCTTGAAAGGAAAAAATATTTTCTGCTAGAGAAACTCTATATTATGTCTAATAGGGTGGCCCAGTGGCTTTACAAAGTGAGAGTTGTCAGGTCCGATCCATTCCCACACCCAGGACAGAAAAAGAAAAAGAGAGAAAAAAAACTGAAATATTATCCATGGTTATCCAAGATAATGGCCTATTATCCATTGATCCCCACCCATTTTGCCACTAAAGTAGATTTATCACTGATGGTTAGCCAGTATATGCTATGTGCCATTGTCTACCCAAAAAATTCAATCTTGACTGGGGACCCTTGGAAAAGCCTGCTACGTTGCTTTGATGCCCCACCTGCTTTTGCTTGATTCACTATTTCTAAGTAGATTTATCATGGTGCCTGATGGTTAGCCAGTCTATGCTATGTGCCATTGTCTAATTGCAAGAAGCTACATGTGTAACTCTGCCATTTGTTAATGCTACAAATAAAAGAAAAACCAAAATCATGTTTCAAAAGGAGACGAGACTCAGAAAATCAAAAATTGTTAGTGCTTCTATCATGTTCAAATTATCACCAATGAATCACTGTCCGTTTGCTTTCCAGGCTTGACAATGATCCATTTACCATCATGAGAGATTGCTCCCTTACTACATGGAAAGAACTACATAGATGATGCTTATAAACTGTATTGCAGACTTTTTTATTAACACAATTCCAAATAGCTTTGCTTCTACATAGACAAATATCCCACGGAACCTTAGTTTTCTATATCATATTCTTTCAGTTTGTTAAATTCTAAGTTTCTTATTTCTGAATGCAGGGAGCACAGCTCAGGAAACATATTGATGCTACTTTGGGTAGTGGAAACCTGAGAGAAGCTGTAAGGCTTCCTCCTGGGGAGGATATAAATGAATGGCTTGCAGTCAACAGTAATTCTCTCTCTCTCTCTCTCTCTCAAGCTATTTCAGTTAATTTTACCATTCAGATGGTGCTTTCTCAACTTATTTCTTTTAAAAGGTTTGTTACTGCACACTTTTGTCACACGTTTGTGGAAAATGGTTTGGGGAGAACTATGTTAATAATCACCAAGTGAATTGACATAAATCAGTGCAGAAGGTGGCTAGATATGTCTAAAATACGTGCTAAATATGACAATGAATATGCTATGATGATACCTTCAAGTAACCGTTAGTGGAGTGGAAGAAGCAATCTGGTATCCAAAGGAAGTTAATGAAGAGATTATCTTGACATAAGTTCTGATGGTTGCGACATTCTCCTGAAGCGATTATGGAAGAAGTATGACATCAGTAGGTTGGGTGGAGTACTGGAGTCAGGGGCAGTATAAACTTGCACATTGGTTAGGGTTGGCTACAGTATGTGTCTATTATTGATCAGTAGAGTTTAGAATCCAGGTTCAGAAGAGACTTTGAGGAGTGGAATTAGCGCATAATAAGTCACCATTTTCTTGGTACATGGGGTTAGTTTGGTGCTAGCAGGCCCAGCCTACTGAGAGGTTGGAAGTTAGAAGATAGCTTAACTGGAGAGGAAGAAGACGAGGAATTCTTTTGCTTATTCACCCTAGAGCTTTTTAGTAGGAAAATTGTGGATTTCTTTCATGAAAGAGAATTAGGCATGCAAGAGGTCCTCCAAAGGTTGCCTTCTTTGTGTCAAGGAGTGGGAGAGAAGGCAAGGGCACTCAGGCAAAGACCTTTGAGGTCCTTGGTTCCAATCCCCATACCAACAAGGGGTCACACTTACCTATAAAAAAAAGAAGAAGTGCTGTTGGATACTGTACTTATAAAAAAAGAAGAAGTGCTGTTGGATACTTTACGGAGGAGGAGACTCATTATTGTTCAGTTAATTTTTAATGGTTTAAAGGGTGAGGAAGCAGTTAAGCATGTGCTTTTTGCTAGATGTATACGGTACTTTACTTTCTCCTTTTCTCGAACTGTTTGTGAGTGAGGCCAGAGTCTGTTACAAAGGTTATTTGCCGTTGGATGGTGTGAGAGTTGGCAGGTAGGTGAAATATAGGTCAAAGTGCTGCATTGTGTTTGATGTGGTCAACGTTGAGAGAGAGAAGTACAAATCATCGAGAGGACTGCAGCTTTCCATGTGCATGCGACATTCTTTTATCCTCTTTTCCTTCTGATTATGGGGATAAAGCATAATTTTTGGTCTGTTCCCCTAGTGATGGGCCATATATCTGAGTTTTGGGTGTTAATGTTTCCCTGGTTGTCTCATTTTATTATGAGGTTTGTATTTCATATACATGAGGGTTAGCATCAGTTTAAGACTTATCTAATGAATTTTACCACTGAAAAATCATTGGTATGCGTTCATATTTTAGAGAAAGAGTGTCCAAGAAGTCTGTCTTAACACGTCAAACAGAAAATTGTTTCTGAATAACGTATCCTTGCCTATTGTGCACCTTGTATCTTATGTCTATTTGACTAATGTGAACCACATGTGGTCATGTGGGTATTATTTATTGTTTTTCTTTTGATGATAGTACTGGAATAGTAAATAAACTTCAGTGCCAATTCTGAATGAAGGTGGTTGTTTACTTTTCAGCTGTGGATTTCTTCAACCAGGTGAATCTGCTTTATGGGACCCTAACTGAATTCTGTACGGCAGAAAACTGTCCCACGATGACTGCAGGCCCCAAGTATGTGTTGATAGACTTGATGTTACTATTGATATCAATTCACAAAGAGTCTTTGTATACTTCAAATATGTTTGCATGGATTTGTATTATTGCATAGACAGCTCTTCATGGTTTAGTTTTATCTGCACTCACAGTTGTTAAATCAGAATACGTATTGTGTATCGGAATTTTATTTTTATGATATGTATCGGGATACGTTATGAGTATCGTAGGTATAAAAATACACTAAATTTGTAGATATACCATATGAAGTTTTGAAATATATGTTTAGGAAGAGTAACTATAAGTAGATGTAATTTGTATTCAGTAAATTTTTGACAATTTTATAATAATTAGAACCATTATATTTGAAAATTAAAACTCAAAACTTGTGTTTTCACCGATTTACCCCGAAGTATTATTCATTATGATACTTTTTTATATCTTGAATTTGTCAAAAAAAAGAATGATTTTTTTTTAAAAGTATAACACTAATGTATCGCAAGATACGCACCATATCGTAAGATACGAATAATGTATCGTAGGATACATCGTCATATGGGATACACACATAAGATACGTATCGATGACCCAATTTTTGATACGTATCGTAGGATACTGATAACTATGCCTGCACTCCCAATATTTTCTCTGTGGCTTCAATAATTTAATCTTGGCCTTAACGTTTTATGTGAAACTGCTGCACTCTTTTGATTTAAAAAACCATCGGCAAAACTAGGGGTGGAATCGGGACGGGACCCGTCCCGATACCCTTCATCCCGATAGAATTTAGGATTTCAATTTCCTTCCCGATCCCGTTCCTGATAAGTGTTGGGACCCGACGAATTGGGATCGCAACAAATCGGGATCCCGACAGTTCGGGAGATAAAAATCCTCCCAACTATAATATTTATGAACAATATCTTCTGACACTAAAATATTTTTAAAATGTCTCCATCATGATTAAGATTCCAAACTATATATTTACAAGTATACTGAATATTTACTTAATGGTGGGTATTGATGAATCTGTCATTATGAAAAAAATGCACCCCTCACTCGTAGGAGAAAAGTTTCACTAAGTGCAGTAACGTGATAGACAAAAAAAACCACAACATTGTGAAAATAAATTTAACAAACACTATTAAGTAATTTTAGCAAACACAAAATAGACATTGTTTGAAAAATAGTCTCTTGGCTTGGCAAATCATATCCACCAACAATCCACCGGAGTTGCAGAATTTTCACTTGATTCACTTGAAGACTCAACTTTCAACAACAGTACACACTCACAATATTTAAATAAATAAATTTAGTTGGGTCTCCTCCGTCCTCCCATTTATAAGGGCTAGGCTGGTTGTCCCCCTTAAGTTTGTTCTTTTTCCTCGTTTTTAATAATATCTCGCAGAGTGCCGTCCTTGTTTCCTTAAAAAATATATAAAAATTTGTCGGAACGGGTCGGGAATCCCGATGGGATTGATAATTATTCCGAAAACTGTCCCGAAATAAGTCGGGACGGGAAAAATCCTTACAAAGTCGGGATCGGGATTATATCGGGTCAGTATCGGGTCGGGGAGCGGAACTTTTGCCAGCCCTAGGTAAAACATTGACCTTTTGGGAACATATTGAACTCGTAAGGTAATGTGGGAGCACTACTGTCTTACCATGTGATGTACTGTATTGGTTTCCAACAAGTCCATTATTATGGTTTCACTTTATGCTAATAATTTATGATATCAATTTTAATCAAAGTTCTAAACGCTGGGTTTAGTTGCTTAGTTAAATGGTTTCGGAAGTGATCAATTGTTATATTGATAGTTGAAAAGGCCACCCTGAATCCGTTATGATGATTTCAGATGAATCAGTTTTTTCAATCAAATGTTAGTGATAATAGTATTGTAGTTAAAATGTTCGTAGCTATCGTATAGATATTGAATTCCTGACCCTTATCCTCAAATAACTAAATAACTAAATAAATAAATAAATAATTTAAAAAATAAAAACAATAAATTTTATTTTATAGAAAAGTTCCTGACCTAATGCAGTTAATACTTTTCAGGTATGAGTACAGATGGGCTGATGGTGTTCAAATCAAGAAACCTATTGAAGTTTCGGCTCCAAAATATGTCGAGTACTTGATGGACTGGATTGAATCTCAATTAGACGATGAATCCATATTTCCCCAAAGGCTCGGTAATTATAGTGTTTTATTTGTGAGGTTACCTGTTCATGTTATTAGTGCTATGTTAGGATGTTGAAAAGTTTGAAGGTAAGGAAAGAAGGAAATGATAAGAACATGGTCAATTATAAGAAAAATACATAAAGCTTTGGCAAAGTCGATCATACTCTATCTCAGCTTTATACTTCATATTGAGTTATTTATGGAGACACTTACTTCGCTTATCTATTTACTTAAAATATCTTATTCTTCCCTCTTGAGCGAGGGTCACTTAACTCTCTATTAGCTTTTCTCTGATACTATTTATTTTAAATGAGTGTAGGTGCACCTTTTCCTTCCAACTTCAGGGATGTTGTGAAAACAATATTCAAACGTCTGTTCCGTGTATATGCTCATATTTATCACACCCACTTTCAGAAGATTGTGAGTCTCAAGGAGGAAGCCCATCTAAATACATGCTTCAAGCATTTCATACTGTTTACCTGTGTAAGTGTTCTGCTAGCCATAAAGGTTATTTATTTTGTTATTCTTTCTTTCTCTATTCCTTTTATATTTCATTTCCAAGTGTGAAAAATATTGATGAAAATGCTGCTCTTACTGCGATGTGTAAAAATTGTCGTATCACATTGGTCAGTTCTATGGTTCAACCACCATTATATTGGCTGTTGTACTGTCTGACTCATAAAATGCTTTTATGCGCATTTATGTACACCGATAAACATACTCACTGTATTCCACTTGAAGAGTACATTGGAGATTCAAATATTTTAAGGATTAAAATACATCTCCATAAATGCCCTTAGTTATAAGGTCAAATTAGTTTTTCCAATTCTAACATTATCTTAACTAAATTTAAAAACATGTGGAATTTATAAGATTAATGTTTAAACAAATCTTTAAGTGGAACATCCCAATATGGGAAGTATGATTCTGCTAATGGTAGGGAGGGATCATTTGATAGAGCTCATAAAGGGGTAGATGCCCCAAGCAAGAGAATTGCGTGTTTTGGTATTTTTCACCGGGTAGATCCTAACTAGTGGTTGGGGTCACTTGTTAAGAATCTTTTCACTCAACTTTTTCCTGGAAAACTTAGGCTCCTTATAAAATTTCAAGACCTTGTTATAGTTCCTAAGAATATGTAACTTGAAATAAAATTTAACGAGTTCATTAGAGGACATGACATTGACAGTTGTTAGGAGGATCTTTTTATTAATGACATAGTTGTACTTGTCCGAAACCATATCATCATAATTTTCACCTGGTCATCTGTTGTTCTTACTGAACTGCAGGGTCTAAGTTAGGTTTGTTCACAGCCTGTTGCAACAATAGGAAACGCGAGCTTTATCCGAATCTCCCTATATAATATTGGATTATTGTTTTCTGAATTGGATTTCTACTTTTTATGCAGGAATTTACACTGATCGACAAGAAGGAGCTAGCTCCTCTTCAAGAGCTTATAGAATCCATTGTTGTCCCGTATTGAGTTGACTATTTGGTGGCCTGTAAAACTGATTCTTATTCAAGGACAAAATAAGTTGGTTTGATGAAAATGCTAAATAGGTTGTGAGTTACAAATTAAATTGGTTGCATTTGACATTATATAATATAATTAATGGTGTTAACATGGTGTAATTTATATCTTCATTTGTTTCTATACCAATATTTTTTCGTATTCCATGCACAAATGGAATTCATATAGAGTTCAGTTGGGGGAAAATTATCCAAATAACTATTGTATTATTCGTAGGTAATTGATTTGATCAATTACATTACAATATACAAATGTGACCAATGTAGTAACGAGGTGCGATGTGATCTTTGTCGACTGTACGAAATGTATTTTTGCCTTTCCATTGCACTTAGAAAGATGCAATTGAAGGAAAATGTTTGGGGAAGAAAGAGGTGCAATTGAAAGACAAAAATATCCTTCGTGCAGTCCCTTCGTTAATCCACGCCAATAGGTTCAACACAAAATTGGATGGGGGTGTTGACGGCAAGGATCACATTGCACCCAATAACTGAGTACCCGTTAATTCACGTCAACAGGTTTGTTACAAAATTGGATGGGGGTGTTGACGACAAGACCACATTGCATCTAATTAGTGACTATATTGGTCACATTTGAGATATTTTAATGTGATTAGTCAAATTGGTTACCTACAAATAATA
Organism: Codonopsis lanceolata; assembly: GCA_013146195.2. NCBI lineage: Eukaryota > Viridiplantae > Streptophyta > Magnoliopsida > Asterales > Campanulaceae > Codonopsis > Codonopsis lanceolata. The sequence continues at coordinate 97,532,401 of CM028378.1, forward strand.
TGATGATTATTTGGATAATTTTCCCATTTTAATTGATCACGCCACGAGAGGGTGCCGAAATTCTTGTTGTGCGTGGGTGGTAAGTCTGTGGTGTCATCTGATGGATATATGGCTGTGTAATTTGTAAAATGGAGCACCGTGAGTTGGTGGGGAGCGTTCCCCGCCAAAACCCTCCGGTGTGTGAGTAAGTCTCAATTGAGACAAAATGGAGCGTGCCTCTCGTGGTCCCATGTGTGTCTAAAAGAAAGAGCTTGAGAAAGTGAATAATGAGGGAGGACCCTTTTAATTATAGTGTCTTATGATGAGCTTTTATTTGGTTTGAGCTTGAACCCCTTCTTTTGTTATGGGCCTTGCTCTTGACCTTTTGACGAGTACTTTAAATGGTTTATTTTCGGTGCACATTAATATCCTTGTGGTAGTACACCACGACGAGTGTAAGAGCATCACCAATACAACCGTGAATTTGATCCTACGTGGCCGTGGGTAATTCACACCCTCAATCATACGTGTCATTTTATATTTCTTCATTCACATTCAATCAAAATTGATCTCTTCAATAGAAATGTTGATTTAATCTTATGTGACATGCATCCCACCACTAAAATAACATTTGACAAAAAAATAAGAAGGAAAAGAAAAGAGAACAACCAATAGAAAGAGTTTTAAAAAGAATAATAATAACTAGGATGTATCTACACTTTAAGTAGAATGTGAAAGATTGACATTGTTATCCACAATGTGAACAAATTTGATTGTCACATCATATTTACGCTCATCATCCACATTTGTATTGAAAATGTTTTTTCTTTCAAAAAGGGTGTAAATCCTAATTAACATCTAAATTCTTTCACACCCACGTTAGCATTGGAGATGCTATAAGGTCTCGAGATTAAATGTTGGTAATATGTTACACACATATACTATCGCAATCGGGCAGCATTAGGCAGTAATAATAATCATTATCGAAGTAAAAAATCAATCAAAGAGCTTATGGAAACAAGATTTTCAAATGATCCAGTTTTGCATTTCACGAGTCAGTTCAACTAATTTACATTGTTTCCCAATAATTACACAAAAAATAGTGTAACACAACTTGTATATATCAGCCACTTTTATACACAAAGGAGAGCTAGGCAGCCAGCAACCATGTAGAAACCACATTAAAGATCCTTATCTGATGCAGGCGAGGTGATCAAAAGGCATTGATTTCGATTTGGGTGCGGGCTTAGCCAAGTTAGAAGTCCCAAATACGTTCCAAAATCGCAATGTTTCATCACCTGCTGCCGATGCCACTGTATGTCCATCCGGACTCTGAAATATATGCAAAGTCATCCATTAGACCAAACAAGAAGTATGGAACTGAGATTCTCCAGAGGAGATGAAAGGCAGTGTATAATCCAATACAACTCTAATTTCCAAGCTAAGAAAGTTATAATACCTGAGCCATGTAGAGCACCCTTGATGTATGGCCATGAAGCTCGGTCATTTTAACCATGGAAGGGTACTTCCAAAGAGTTAGTTGGTTATCATCAAAACCATGAGAGCTCAGAAGTTCACGCTCATGCTTGCTCCAAAGCAAGCAGCAGACCTGTGATCCGGCATTCACTGAATTCAAGCTTGCTCCAGTATGGGTGTTCCAAAACTTAATGCAATGATCTCCAACACCTCCACCAGAAGCAAGCAAATTGCTCTGGAATGGACACCAGGACAGGGCCTTTACAGCAGCCGTGTGATCTGTCAGTCGATGAAGCCATTGATTGGCTGGACGAGAAGAAGAGGCTGTTGAAATATCCCATATATGGAGGAGATTGTCATTCCCTCCACTTGCTAGTTGTTGGCCTGATGCAGACCACTTTAATCCACACACCTCTTGATTATGTCCCCTGTATGTTCCAACAACGTGGGATCTTACCCTTACGTCATTGTTAACGATTAAACCGTCCATTCCCCCTGCTGTGAGGATGTGGTTGTTCCAATCAAGAGATCCAACTCTTGATCTGTGACCTTCCCTCAGAGTCCTCAGCTGTTGCAAAAACAAAAACAGATATTTAATTACAAAAAATATTTTCTATAAGATCAAATAGATTACAGGAATATTGCAGAAGACACGCACCAGACAAATGGCCAAGGAGTCCCACAACTGAACATCAGAATTATTCAAGCCAACAGCAAGGTGCCTGCCATCAGGTGCCCATCTGACGCTTGTTATGGGCCCTATATCATCATTGACTGTTACTAGTTCAGTAGGAGATCTAACAGAAGCATCCCACAGATACACAGAGTTGCTAAGACCAATAGCGAGAATATTGCTGCTTCCCCAATCAAGCAAATTCAAATAGTAGTCATCTAGAATTTCAGGTGCATCCAAAACCCTTTCTGGAGACTGTCAACCAAACAGAACCAGGTAAGAATGCTGATACAAATAAAAAATAAAAAGAATGAGAGAAAATAATTTGATTTACAAATGAACTTAGAAAACCCACCTGGGGAATATGTCTCTGGGGAATATGTCCCCTCAACCTTGATGTATTCATTTCAGGAGCAGTTGAGAGAGACTCCTGGAAACTGTCTACTGAAGGGGGTGGTTTATTCTTGAAAGCAAGGATTCTCGTTCTGTTCATGTTCAAAACATCTGCAAGCTTCTTCCTGTAAGCATCATTGAATGGAGAATGAGGCGGATGGCTTTCTTTCACAACTTTACCACCCGTCACCATGTAATGTGCATAATCAAAATCCATTGCAGAACGGTTTGGGATAAACCTGTCCAACTGCCAATTCCATAAAACCAGAAACTTTAGAATGAGTCATCAAGATAACTTAACAAAAAAGCCCTAATTCATACCCAAATTATAACAAATAACAAAGGCACAGCGTATAAAACCAAAGGCCAACAAAAGTGAGGTGCCCAGTTGATAGAGACAAGGTAGCAGGATAGAGACCAAAACATATATAGTCACAATTGATCGAACACATGGCATTGATACCAAAAGCCTTCTCAAGATCCAGCGGTAGACAACCACTCCCACAACACCCCACCCCACCCCCACCCCCCGGGCGGGGGAGGAAAACGCACAAGAATTGCAAAACAAGAAACATAATAGGTCTTCTCTTTTCGATTCCTATTTAAAGAATGTTAAAACAATTAAAGAAAATCCGAAATATAGGGGAGAAAACTTCCCGAAAGAAATATCATATAAATAATTGAAAATTTGAACACACGCAATTCACTGAAACACCGCTTGTTCTAAACCAAAAACCTAATTCCGGAGTGAATTTAGGTTTTAGGAGTGGAGAAAAGCGAAAAAATAAAAACCCTAATTGACATAACTGAACAAATTACGAATCAGAGTTATCACGAACGAAACAAATTAACAAAGCGCAAGAAAATTGGGGGCAATAAGATCTATGAACATACATCATCACGCGAATTCTTCCTTTGATGAGGCCGATTAGAGGAGGAAATCGTGAAGCAGCGTTGAATCGATCCCCAGAATCCATTATGAGTTTTAGAATTAAAACATGCAGTTTCGCGTGTAAATATATACACCACTCTAGTATTATATTTGAAGAGCTTGAACCAAGAAAGCAGATTAAAAATTCACTATGAGAGAGAGAGAGAGAGAGAGAGAAGGGATGCGGGTGGAGAATAGATAGTTAATATTTGTAATCAACGAGGAGGAGAGGGAGCCGACGTATATAGCGCGGGAACACAAGGCTTCAACGGCGGTAGTAGCAGAATTTGATTTTAGAAGCCCTGATTTTAGAAGCCCTTAAGACTGCAACGGCTATCTTTTTATTAGGGGGGGTAAATTCAGGTTGGTCACTTCGATAATTTTTCAATCGTTACAATATCTTATGTTTTTTTAGAGTAAAATTTTGGCCGGTCTTTTTTTCAAAATTTATAACATCAAAAGTCTACCTTTATTTTTTTTAACTACAAAAGACCACTTTTCGAAATATTGTTCCGAAAATGCTATCATCACATTCAACAGCTCTGGTAAACGCATTGGATTCAAAAATCATTATTGTTATGCAATGAAACGAGGATCGACCTGTCCGGTCAGATCGAGGGGGCAGCACCCCTTTGTGGGGGTTTGGGGGCAATGTCCGAAAGGTAAACATTTTTTTTTTTAATTTATGAAATACGAAACTATAATGAATCTATGTTGAGTTGTGATTTTTCGGTAGAGACGAAAGCGGAGGAGGAGGAGGACTTAAGACGGAGGAGATGGAAGAAAAATGTGGATGACGTGGCTTGGTTCTTTATGATTTTGTATCACGGTGCAAAAATATTGGATTAATGTATCGCGTTACAAATATTGATGTATCGTGGTTCAAACATTGATGTATCGCGGTTCAAACATTAATGTATCACGGTGCAAAAATAGACTAGTCAATTAAACTGATGAATCGCGGTTCAAACATTGATGTATGGCGGCGCAAAAATAGACTAGTCAATTAAACTGATGAATCGTGGTGCAAAAATAGACTAGACAATTAAACTGATGAATCGCGATGCAAAAATTAATTTAATAAAATAGATGCATTGCGGTTTAATAGTCAATGCATCGCGATTCATTTTCGTAGCGCACATCATGCTCATTAGGGGTATCGTAGTCTTTTTGCCCCAAAAAGTGTCCTTTTCCGATATGAAAAAAAAACATAGGAATTGAGCGATTGAAACTTTTGAAAAGTGGATCGACGCGCATTTTTTCTTTTTTTAATCCGAAAAATTCAATTTTTGGAATAAAAAGATTACGATACCTTTAATGAGTATGAGGCACGCTACAGATCGCCCACTCAAATGGATTGTACTGCATCAATTTTTGCACCATGATGCATCAATTTAATTACATAATCCAATTGTGCATTGTGCTGCATCAATTATTGCATCGCGATGCATCAATTTTAATCACATAATCTAATTTTGTACCGCACCACATCAATTTTTGTACCACACTGCATCAATTTTAATCACCTAATCTAATTTTACATCGCGCTACAAAATTATAATAAACCAAACCTTCATGTCATTCACTTTCTTCTTCCTTCTCCTCCGTCGTAAGCATTCTTCTTCTTCTTCTTCATCCAACTCTTTTGGCTTCGTCCTTACTGAAAAATCCTCCAACGCAGCACATGTTCATTACACTTTCATACTTAATGAATCAAAAACATCGTTTACCTTTCAGGCGCGTTGCCCCCAAACTCCCGTGTTGCCCCCTCGACCCCTGCGACTTGAACGGGCAGATCGATCCCCGTTTCATTACTCAGCAATCGTGATTTTCGAACCCCAAAGTGTTAGCCGAAGCTGTGGAAAAGACGATCTAGGCATTTTAGTAACAATATTTCGAAAATAGAGTTTAGCAGTTGAAAAAAAGAATAGGGGTTGTAGCGAAAAAATGTTTGAGAAAAGGTACCCGCCAGCAATTTCTTCTTTTGTTAACAAGAAGGATGACCATGTCGGCCCACCTTGTCTTGAACTTTGGGGGGGGGGGGTGAAAAGAATAAGACTACGTCTCATGTAAGACAGTTTTACGAACCTACCATGTGAAATAGATAAAGATTTATAAATCTCAACGCAATCCCTTGACTTTTGAAAATTGTAGCGTCACCCCTCGTGTTTATAAATGAAGAACGTCCATTTTTAGTATTAAAAAATGTCATTTTTTAGTATAAAATGTCACTTTTGATTATATAAGTGTCATTTTGCATCTTTTATGAACTTTTTTCTTTTAAAAAATGTCACATTTTGGCCTTAAATATGTTACTTTTGGCCTTAAATGTGTTACTTTTGACCTTAAATGTGTCACTTTTGTTTTGAAAAGTGTTGCTTTGCATTATAAATGAAAACTGTCACTTTTAGTTTTAAATTGTCACTTTTTAACATTAAATGTGTTATTTTTTGCCCTAGAAGCGTCACTTTGCATTATAAATCAAACTATCACCATTGGTCTTATAAGTGTCACTTTTCTAATCTATCTAATCTAATCTAATCTAACTACCGATAAAAGTCTAGGCTGTCCCTTAAAACTTAATGTATGGACAAACATAACCCTTAACTTAAAATATCATCCATCATTTAATTAAGGTCAAAAGAGTAAATTTGTCATATGCTAATTAATTCTATGAATAACTATATAATAGTTTGATCCATTGACTTGTACCTATTTTAAAGTTAGGTCCTACCTTTTTTAATTATATTCATTTCATCTTGTATTTTGATTTTCTTAACAATTTCCTCCACCTACCATGATTGTTACAAATGTTGCACAATATTTTCTAAAATGAAAAAAAAAAACTTTGCTCAGTCGAGACACTAAAACTTTATTCGAAACTAAAAAATAATATGGTTTTATTTCTTAAATATGTTCGGGAAAGACATTATTTGATTTATATGAAAAAATGTATCTATAATAATAGAATTGTAGTTGAGTATCAATATATTAAGCAAATTTGTAGCATGTTTAGTTACTACCCATGAATAATATAAGAAAAATGAGTTAAGAAAATGTGTCATAATGTCTAGAAGATGAAAAAAAAAATAAAGAACCATTTGATGAATCTGTGCGTTTTGTTAAGGACAATACACATAAATTTACCAAGCCTAATAATAATGATTGGAAAAAAATAGCCATAAATATAATAAATCACTTGTCATTAATTAAGACCAAAAGAGTAAATTTGTCATAGGCTAATTAATTCTATGAATAATTAAATAATAATTTGATCCCTTGACTTGTACATATTTTAAAGTTAGTTCCTACATTTTTTAATTATATCAATTTCGTCTTATATTTTGATTTTTTTATCAGTTTCCCCTCCTACCATTATCGTTACAAATGTCGTTCCAATATTTTATAAAATAACAAAAATACCCTTAATCAAGACCGTAAAACTTTATTTGAAACAAAAAAATAATATGGTTTTACTTTCTCAAATATATACGGGAAAGACATTATTAGATTTATATGAAAAATTGTATCTATAATAATAGAATTGTCGGTGAGTATCGAGATATTAAGCAAATTGTAGCATGTTTAGTTATTTCCCATGAATAAAATAAGAGAAATGAGTTAAGAAAATGTGTCATAATGTCAAGAAGATGAAAAAAAATGAAGAACCATTTGATGAATCTGTGCGTTTTGTTAAGGACAATATTCGAAAATTTATCATGCCAAACAATAATGATTGGAAAAAAATAGTCATAAATATAATAAATCACTCACCATTAATTAAGAACAAAAGAGTAAACTTGTCATAAGCTAATTAATTCCATGAATAATTAAATAATAATTTGATCACTTGACTTGTACCTATTTTAAAGTTGAGTCCTACATTTTTTAATTCTATTAATTTCGTCTTGTATTTTGATTTTCTTAGTAGTTTCCCTCTCCTACCATTATCATTACAAATGTCGCCCAATATTTTTTAAAATGACAAAAATACCCTCAATCGAGACCGTAAAACTTTATTTGAAACAAAAAAAATATCATTTTACTTTCTTAAATATTTTTGGAAAATACATTATTAGATTTATATAAAAAAATTATATATATAATAATAGAATAGTTGGTGAGTATCGAGATATTAATCAAATTTGTAGCATTCATTAATTAAGGCCAAAAGAGTAAATTTGTCATAGGCTAATTAATTCCATGAATAATAAATAATAATTTGATCTCTTGACTTGTACCTATTTTAAAGTTAGGTCATACATTTTTTAATTCTATTCATTTTGTCTTATATTTTGATTTTTTTATCAGTTTTCCCCTCCTACCATTATCGTTACAAATGTCGCCCAATATTTTTTAAAATGACAAAAACACCCTTACTCAGTCGAGACAGCAAAACTTTATTCGAAACTAAAAAATAATATGGTTTAATTTCTTAAATATGTTCGGGAAAAACATTATTAGATTTATATGAAAAATTGTATCTATAATAATAGAATTGTCGATGAGTATCGAGATATTAAGAAAATTTGTAGTATGTTTAGTTATTACCCATTAATAAAATAAGATAAATGAGTTAAGAAAATGTGTCATAATGTTAGGAAGATGAAAAAAATGAAGTACCCCTTGATGAATTTGTGTGTTTTGTTAAGGATAATACACATACATTTATCATGTCAAACAATAATGTTTGGAAAAAAATAGCCATAAATATAATAAATCACTTGCCATTAATTAAGGTCAAAAGAGTAAATTTGTCATAGGCCAATTAATTCCATGAATAATTAAATAATAATTTCATTTCTTGACTTGTACCTATTATAAAGGTAGGTCCTACATTTTTTAATTCTATTCATTTCGTCTTATATTATGATTTTTTATCAGTTTCTCCCTCCTACCATTATCGTTACAAATGTGGCCCAATATTTTATAAAATGACAAAAATACCCTTACTCAGTCGAGACGGTAAAACTTTATTTGAAACTAAAAAATAATACTCCCTCCGTCCCTAAATTATCGTCTTTCCTTTTTCGTCCGTCCCAAAATAATTGTCCAGTTTGAAACTTACCTTTTTAGAACATCCCTTTTACCACTTTACCCTTACTTTTTCACTCTACTTTAATTATGGGCCACATACACATGTGCTTTAAAGGAAACTACACATTAAACCAATATAAATAATCAAGTCAATTGTTTTTTCTTAAACTGTGCGCCGGGTCAAACAGGACGATTATTAAGGGACGGATGGAGTATGGTTTTACTTTCTTAAATATGTTAGGGAAAGACATTATTAGATTTATATGAAAAATTATATCTATAATAATATAATTGTCGGTGAGTATCGAGATATTAAGAAAATTTGTAGTATGTTTAGTTATTACCCATGAAGAAAATAAGAGAAATGAGTTAAGAAAATGTGTCATAATGTCAAGAAGATGAAAAAAATGAAGAACCATTTGATGAATCTGTGTGTTTTGTTAAGGACAATACACGTAAATTTACCATGCCAAATAATAATGATTGAAAAAAAAAGTCATAAATATAATAAATCACTCACCATTAATTAAGACCAAAAGAGTAAATTTGTCAAAGGCTAATTAATTCCATGAATAATCAAATAATAATTTGATCAATTGACTTGTACCTATTTTAAAGTTATGTCATATATTCTTTTAATTCTTTTAATTTCATTTTGTATTTTGATTTTCTTATCAGTTTCCCTCTCCTATCATTATCGTTACAAATGTCGCCCAATATTTTCTAAAATGACAAAAATACCCTTACTCTGTCGAGACACTAAAACTTTATTTGAAACTAAAAAATAATATGGTTTTACTTTCTTAAATATGTTCGGGAAAGACATTATTAGATTTATATAAAAAATTGTATCTATAATAATAGAATTGTTGGTGAGTATTGAGATATTAAGAAAATTTGTAGCATGTTTAGTTATTACCCATGAATAAAATAAGAAAAATGGGTTAAGAAAATATGTCATAATGTCAAGAAGATGAAAAAAATGAAGAACCATTTGATGAATCTGTGCGTTTTGTTAGAAAAAAAAACTAAAATCTACAGTTTACTTTTTTGAATTTTCAGACTACTACAGGCAGCCTTAAAAACTATCATACTGGTCCCAAACTTATATATATTACAAACAAAACCAATTGTAGTAATCACAAATAACCGGGTTCCAATATTTTACTCCTCTCCATAACTGCGTTCCAAACCTCAAACCTCTTTTGCTTTTAACTTGCTTGTTCCTCTTCATAAGACTCGAGATAGTTACATATGAGAATCTCTTTATTCCCCTCCCCTAGCTATCGATTTTCTTTTCTTCTACCAAAACTCTCTTTTTATTGGAAGATATTGCCACCAACCAACATCCTTTCAAGTAGTCTATCCTAAAATTAATTAGATTTTCTCCTTGCTTAGCAATTTGACACCGAAAGTGGATAGGAACTAAGAAATGATAGATGTTCTAAGAAAAAAGTCCGACTAATCGGAAGCTAAAAAGGTTCTATGTCTCCATTTGAACAAGGCGAGGTGAATGCATTTCTTGGTAGTAGTGATAGTAGTACTGACGACTGTAGGGATGGTGATGTTAGGGGCGGTGGTGGTGGCAATTGTAGGGATGGCAGTGGTGGTTTAGATGAAATACAATATTGTGAGATTTCCAAATCATTATATTTTCAAATATTCACATGGGTTTTGGTTTCAATTTGAATATTTGAAAATTCAAAAAAGTAAGTTTGAGGTTGTAAAAAGTGAAATTCAAAGTTGTGTGGTAATGTGTCTATAAATGATGAGTTTTGCAAATGAGTTATTTTGAAGGAAGGAGTAAAGAATTAACAAAGGAATCAAATCAGATAAAAACTTAACTTTTTGGTGGGAAAAATGGTTAATTTTGTCATTGTACTTTGATAAATTGTTGCATTTTGTCACTGTATTATGTTTCGAGCGAAATTGTCATTATACTTTTAAAGATATATGCAATTTCGTCACTATCCATAACTGTCATTCAATTTTAACGGTGACTTAACGAAAGCAAAAGATATTTTATTTTTTCGTTTTAGCAAAGTAAGGTGAACACGCTTTTTTGGTGGTGGTGACTCATGATGGCGGTGACGGCGATTGCAAGGATGCTAGTGGTGGTTGTTAGGAGTGGTGTTTGGGGTGATTGTAAGCATGACAGTGATAGTTTAGGTGGAATCTGACATTGTTAGATTTCCAAATCATCAATTTTTTAAATCTTCATATGGGTTTGAGTTTCAATCTTTAAATTTGAAAATTCAAAAAAATTAATTTGGATTTGTAAATAGTGAAATTTTAGGTTGTGGTGATGGTGGGTCTATAAATGATGAATTTTGCATATATGTTAATTTGAACGAAGGAGTAAAGAATTAAACAAAAAATAAAATAAAATAAAAAAATATTTTTGGGTTAATGGTGTTATTTGAGGTGGTAATGGTGGTGGGTCTATGAATGATGAGGTTGATGGAAGAAAATGAATCGTAACAAAATAAATTAAATTAATTATAAATTTCATTTTTGAGAGTAATGCAATTTTTTAATTTTTAATTTAAATGTTAGAAAAATTATAATAACAACGTTGCTAGCCTTACAACTAATTTTATAACTTTCCTTACAACTAAGCCTTGAAAAAGAACAAAAATGTCTTTGTCCAAAACAACTTTGCAGTTCTTCTAAACTTAGTTGTAAGGAAAGTAATATAATTAGTTGTAAAGATAATATTTTCCTTATAATTATGTCAAATTACAATTCCCCCCAAAAATATCCACCAAATCACATTGTACACCCCAACCCTAAGGTTTGTCCCATAATAGTATCTGACGTTTTTTTTTCTTTCTTATTTTTCACCCTAACCACAGCCATTAAAAAAGTCACGTTAATTTGACATTTCCTCGTGGGTGTTTTAACTCGAGGGAAATATTAGGAATTTGGTATAAACTTTGGGGGTGCTAAATGTATTTTAGCCTAATAAAAGTTAAGAAATAAAATATAATTTTCTAAAAAAATTATATAAATGTGTGTGTAAAGTTAAAATGTAAAAAAAAAAAAAAGGAGTGGGGGTCCACCATTCTTTTTTTTTCTTGCTGAAAGAAAATTTAGGGAAAAGACCCACCATGTTTTCCGATCTTTAGTCGTCCCTAAAACAAAAATTAACCCAGAACTCAATCTGGGTTTTGTCCACTCCCTACAAATTTCTCTCTCTTAACACAGAAGATAGCTACGCGTTTGATTTCATTATCAATTTTTTTTTAATCTTGATGATGAAAACAAAGTACGCAAACAAAATATATGAAAAACTTTTACCCATGGATACCCGTCCCATCTCCGATTTCTTGTATGAAATTGGATCTACTCACCTTCTCTAATCAAACCTAATCACCACTGAAATCAATCAATTTCTCATTTCCCCTTTCATCCTCTTACATGATTTAACTTAACTTTACTTTTTCTCTCATAATTCTTTAAATAATCCAACCGGACCACCATGACTACTGTTCTGAGGTCAAAATCATCTAGAATCATAGCTTCTTCAACATCCTCTCAATTTCAATATTTTATTTATAGCCATATGCAAGCCGATCATATGCCCAATTTTCTCCAGCAAAATTGAAGAGTATTTCAATAAAACCCCTTACCATTTATCTTAATTCATATCCGTCTCTCTTTATGATGAATTCGTCGATATGAGTTATTGGTTTTGTGTGAATCTCATGTTTTTATAAGAGTTTTTAGTAAGTATACTCTATAGCCTCTGATTGCTACTTCAGGTGCGACTTTTGCAGGGGACAGAATGAGAGAGATCGAAGATGGTATTTGGCTAAAATCGAAAGAGGTAGGTGCCAGTGCTGTGATAGGAGTGGAAAGGGTTTAGGCTGGAGATAGCGGCTATTACGGTGGAGCCGAAGATAGGATTGCACCAGGAGATGAGAGAATGAGAGGATGTGAGATTAGAGTTTTTCCTTTTAATACATTTACTCTTTAATCAGATAAGGGAAATGTCATTTTTGCCTCGCACGTGGAAGATCACGTGCTATTTAAAATGAATTTTCTAACGTCCGTCAAGGATAGGGTGGAAAATGGAAAAAAATGTAGCATCACATAATATTTATGGGACAAACCTTAGGTTAGGGTGCACTATTTGATTTGGTGGATACTTTGCGGAGGGAGTTGTAAATTGGTAATATAATTATTTTTGGTTTATTGAAACAATTATTTATTATTTTTATTTAAAAACATATTTTAAATACTAAATGGATAACTAAATAATGAAGTTATAACCAAATCCCATTTTGCATCCCAAAAAAAATTATCGAAATAATCTTCATGTGACATGCACATACCATTTTCCGTTACTATTTTCAACACCCATATACGGAAGAGGGCAAGGTGGGACAAATAGAAAAATAAGGTACGAAAGTGAGACACTTCATATATTGGGGTGCAATGTGAGATTTATAGTGTAATTTTAGGAGCTAATCATATTTTGACCCCATCGAAAGTAGTCCAAAATACAAATTTCCCCTAAGTATCCACCAAATCCACTTTAGCCCTCAACGTAATTTTGTAGCATTTTCATATTTCATGTCAATTTGGTGATGATGATATCATGTCTGGTAATCGTAGTGATAGACATGGTGGCGAATAATGTTTAAGATCGATAATTTGATCCAATCAAACCATAAACAATATCAACGATGCCGATGAGAAATTTATTAGAGTCGAAGCTAGGGACGATAAAGACGAATTGAACCATGGCGTGCCTCATCTTTGTTGTATACATTTGTGATGGGTTCAAATATGTGTTTTGAAATTTGTGGTGTATGCTTGTGTATTGTGTTGTACGAAAGAGAAAGGGAGAAATGTTGAGGGCTGTGACAGCTTTAATTTTTTGTGGATTCTTATTCGTGGCGGCCTTAACACCTGGTTGTGATTATCTAATCTTCAGTTATATCTCTCTGATATTTGATATAATTCCATTCTATTTTTATTTATTTTTCAATATAAAATTTTGAATAAAAGATTCATACACTCTTGAGTTTTATGTCAATTAAAATTTACATAAGAGGTCATTAATGGAGAAGAAACAGAGAAAAAGTTGTTGGAGAAGAAGAAAAATAAGTTTCTCTTTGGGTAATAAAAGCAGAGAAAGAGTTGCCAGAAAATGACCAAAATGCCCTACACGTGAAATCTTATGTGCACCTTAAAGTTAGATTGGTAACCTTAGTTTTGCCTAGGTGGTAAACCAGAAAAAAGTTATAAAATGATATGAAAATGACACAAAACTTAGGTTGTGTGTGGCAAAGTGGGACTTCATAGATACTTTGGTGGAATTTTGTATTGTTTAGTATAACTATATACTTTGGGGTTAAAAGTTTGATTCTCCAACACAATTTTTTTAAAAAGTCATAAATTCCAGAAACGACACAAGCAAAGTCCACAACAACAATATGCTTATCTAAGATAGTAAGTTTGAAATGTTTTAAATATACACACTGATAAAAATGAATGAATTCATGTTTGGTAGTAAAAAAAGAGGTTTAAAAATAACCAATAAAAAAGACAAATGTGTAGGATAAGTTGCTATACAATGACTAAAATCATAAATTATAAATGACCGAAAAACAAAGTATGAGAAATGCTAAACACACAATAGCATAATTTTTAAGTCTCAAAAACAGTAAAAAAATAAAACACATAAAAATCTAATAATTAAAAGTCAACAAAAAAAAATGAAGGAACTAACAAATCACTTTAAAAAAAATGATTAACACCACTTGCAATGTACGTGAACCTTACTAGTTTCCTTTACTATAAAAGTGTGAGTTGTCTCTTAGAAATTAATGTATGGACAAAATTAACATTTTATCTAATAAATCATCCACCATTTATTTAAGGACAAACAAGTAAATTTATCTTCTTTGCTATAAAAATGTGAGTTGTCTTTTAGAAATTAATGTATGGACAAAATTAATCTTTCATCTAATAAACCATCCACCATTTATTTAAGGACAAATAAGTAAATTTATCATGATAAAAAAATAATATTTGTACAAAAATAATGTTTAATAAATCACTCTCAGTTGAATAAGGTCAAATAAATAATTTATTATTTGCTAATCAATTCCATAAATAATTACCAAAATAACCATAAATTTAATAAATCACTCATCTTTGAATAAGGTCAAAAAATAAATAAGTTAATTTCGGATTTAATATATATATATATATATACAAGGAGAGAGCTGCTGTGTCCATTGGTGAGCTGGAAGGAACCATTGAAATAGTTTGGACAGGTTGCGGGAGTGGGGTGGGATATTGTCAAGCTAGCACTGGAAGAGATAAAAGAGGAGTTTAACGGAATTGAACGAGATTCCGATGGTAAATGTTTCAAACAAATACCAAAAGAAACATAAAGCTTCTTTAGGGAATCTGAACAGATCATGGATATGGAACAGACTCAGGAAAGGAAAATATGTCATATAGTTGACTAATCCAAGGAACTGCTGGATTTATTTTTGTGAAGATAGAATATCCGGTAACTTGTGCAGCTCTTGAGCAATATGGGGCTGAGGCTGGTATGCACCGTTAGATATCTTCATCCTTAGAAAATCAATGGATGAAACTCCGACTTTCATTTTCTTTTCTGAGAGCATGATACCGTACTGAGTTACCAGACTACATGGGAACCTTCATTAGGGGAGAATAGCAGTATGTCATCGATGTAGATTAGGGTATTGGAAAGGATTGATTCAAAAATTGTTACCATTGCCTTTTGAAAGGCGGATGGGGCATTTTTTAAACCAAATGGCATGACATTCCACTGATAATGATATATATATATATTCCACCAAATTTATGTTTCCTTTTGAATTATTTTGGTATACTTCTCTTTTAAACCTTTAAAGAGGGGTTAGTTTACTTGTTGATGATATATTCTTCTTCCAATATTGGATTGCAATTGTTTGTAATTTTCATATGACCCCCTGGTTTCTATGATGTTACAAACAACCCATATTTTTCTGAATTTATGACACTTCAACTAACGTATTTAGGGTTAGGGACTATCGGTGTCCAAAGTTTGCATTATTTGGTGTGTGGTGTGCATTTGTGTTGTACAGTCCCTAATGGACTTTTTTAAAGTTTAGGGACTAATGATCTAATTTTCACTTAAATAAAATTTTATTTTTATTTTCGGGATATTTTCTTAACTTTAAAGTTAATTATGAGAATTTTTAATTATTTTTTCTGATTATTGAAACAATTATTCATTAATTTTTATTACAAACATATCTTAAATATCAAATGGTTAACTAAATGATATAATTATAACTAAATCCAACTTTGCACCGTAGGAAAATGACCAAAATAGTCCTCATGTCATATGCAATGTGTCATTTTCGATTAATATTATTAACTCTCATGGACGTGAGGGTGCAAAATGAGATGAATAACAAAATTGTGTATGAAAGTGAGACACGTAAATTACAGGTTAGGGTGCAACGTGAGATTTAAGTAAATACTTTCGGAAGCGAATCATATTTTGGCCCCATAAAAATTGGGCCAAAAAAGCAAATATCCCATCAAAGCTTCTATCAAATCTCACTTTGGTTTTTTTATGATTAATTCAATTCATATGAGAAATACACGCACACACACACACACACACACACACACACACACACATATATATATATATATATATATATATATATATATATATATATTTCTGGTGAAAAATATACATTAATATTTCATAAAAGACAATTTTCAGAAAAATATATAGTTTTTTCGTATATAAAAATAATAATTAAAATTAAACAAAAAAAAATGAAGACAAAACATTTCGCAAAAATCATTAAGAACACGTGCAAGGCACGTGTGCGTAACTAGTTACATTAAAAGGGTGACTTTTTAACATTAAAAGTGTCATTTTTCACCTTAATGAAAATTATCATCTTTCTTTTTTTCCACTTTAAAAAAGTCACTTTTGTCCTAAAAAAGTGTCACGGTTGCCTTTAAAGGTGTCACTTTTGATCACAAAATGACATTTTGCATTAAAAATGAAATTAATTAAAGTTTTAAGTTGATTTAGGACTACAATATAAAGTTTGAGCACTTAGGGATATTTGGCGGCCATGTTAGGAAAGAGGGAGGGCAACTGAGCACAATTTGAAAGAAGGAGGGCTCCAGAGCAAATCAACAAACATTTCATTAATACGCGGTCACCTCCACAACGCCCTACATGGCCCATCCCCTTCTTCGTCAACCCGCGTTTTTTCAAGACATATATGGGTCGACTCGCGAGTTTCAGGCCATTTTCCTCTCTTATTTTTGACTCGTTTTACTAATGGGTACCCACGGTCTTCATCGATGTTACCCGCTCCATCAGCCACTTTTTTTTTAATCAATTTTTGGGTTCCGTTTTACAAATTTGAATCCGTAAGAGCGTCATACAAGAGACATCTTCAAAGAATAAAAGGGTTTTGTAAGCACCTTATCCATTTAGCCAAAGAGATACTTCGATAAAATCAATAACATTATAGAAGGTTGTATATAAAGATTGAGCAGGTCTGGTCTACTGTAAGACCGTCTTACGGATCCTAATTTATACGACGAAACCCAACTCTTTCACAATTTAGCCGACAAATACACGGTGAGTTGCATTATGTTTGTCTTATACAAAGTATCCGAAAGGTGGTATTTCATATTGTTACAAAAACGGGGAAATTCGTGTCTCAAGAATTCCAAGTTTCTATCTTCAATGCGGAAGTGAATCGATTGAAAATAATAGTACCAAATATTTGGACGAATAATGACAAGATAATAGAAAATATAACTGAATAAAACAAAAGGGAACAAAGGATTTTTCGTGGTTTAATTCACTCCAAGGAAAACAATAACTTCACTATAAACGATGAGGAATTACAATAGAGAGTTTTCAATGTACTCACCCTATCTTGGCTAGGGTTACAAGGATTGACACGATCCCACAGAATACCACACCTTTCACAGCCCAAAATAGTCACACACTATTTTGTCTAACACCACCAAGACCTCGAGACCCTCGACCACGTGTCGTATCGTTCGTCTCCAAATTGTGTCTAACTAACTCGGCCGGAATCGTCTCTTTCTCCCAAAGACGCACGCCCCATATTTATATGCATGGGTCATGTTCACCAAGATTAGTCATAAGCTAATTAGGATTAAGATTCCTAATCCAAGTGAAGAAAGAAATCCTAATCCTATTCTAATTTGAGACATAATTATAACAAATCTCCACCTTGGCTCAAATTCCTTCAACCGTCTATCATCATTGTTGCTTGCACATCACCCCACCATGAGTTCCTAGAATTGATCTCGAACACACGAATCCAAGTGGCCCTTGAATTCGCTCCATGAAATACTACCAAACCGGATATTTCCAAATTCTTCATAGTTGGCATCTTCACTTTGTGGCATAATATGAGCTCCACCTTGAATAATACTCCCTTGTAGTAAATACAAGTTGCCCCTATTGTTTCCACCCATGAGAAAATGCCCACCACGAAAGATTTTCATCTTTCCATCACGAACATTGTAATTGCACCCTTTCGAATCCAAGTAGCCCAAAGAAATTAAATTCCTCCTCAAGTTAGGAACATGACGAACTTCCATTAGTGTTTTTACTCCACCTTGAGTCTTGAATTTTATTGTTCCAACACCTTCAATCTTGCAAGAAGAACCATCCGCTAAAAATACATCGTCACTTACACTTTTGTAAGTAGAAAATATATCTTTATTGGAACACATGTGAAAAGAACAACCGGAATCAATAACCCATTCATTCCGTAGATTATCACTCACGGTCACATTGAGTACATCACCACTATTCTCGTCATTGCTAATATCACCTTCATTAAAAGTGACAATATTAGCATTAGAATTCAATTATTTCTTTACTTCATCATTGAACTTTTGACAATTACGAATAACTTGACCAATCTCATTACAATGCCAACACTTTTGCTTGGAAGTCTTCTTATTCTTCTAACCACCACTTGAACCTTGATCGGACGAATCACCAACATGTTTAACTTTGCTTCCCACATACAACGCATCACTATTATTATTCTTAGAACCCTTGTTCATAGAATCATCTGTTAATAATGAAGTTTGTACTTCACCCAAAATATGCGCGTCTTTCCCATGCATAATAGTAGTAACTAAATACTTGTAAGATGGAGGCAAAGACTTCAACAAAATTAAACTTTAATCTTCATCCTCAATTTTAACACTAATATTCGCCAACTCGCAAAGTATCTTGTTAAAAGCATTCAAGTTATCATGAATATACGTACCTTCGTCCATCGTGAAATTGAACAACTCTTTCTTTATGTACAACCGGTTTGACATTGATTTCCCCATATAGAGACTCTCCAACTTCTTCTATAAAGCCTTCGCGGATTTTTCGGAGATAGCGTTGTAGAGAACATTATCCGCACAACATCGTCGGATAGCGCTAGCTGCCTTTTGATCAATTTTCTTCCATACATCATCTTTCATATCGTCGGGTTTTGCTTCCTTTCCTTCCAAATCAATCTTTTGATCTGTTTGGATCAACACATCCCTAACTTTAACTTGCTACAAGCTAAAGTTATTACTTAATTAAAATTTTCCAATTGGAATTGCGTAGAATTTCCAAATTCTGTCATCTTTAAAAAAAACTTCAATCTCTTGATCTCAAAATTTCGACTAACCTGGCTTTGATACCAGTTTGTTATAAAAAACGGGGAAATTTGTGTCTCAAGAATTCCAAGTTTCTATCTTCAATGCGAAAACGAATCGGTCGAAAATAATAGTACCAAGTATTTGGACGAATAATGGCAAGATAATAGAAAATATAACGGAATAAAGCAAAAGGGAACAAATGATTTTACGTGGTTTAATCCACACCAAGACAAACAATAACTTCACTATAAACGATGAGGAATTACAATAGAGAGTTTTCAATGCACTTACCCTACCTAGGCTAGAGTTACAAGGATTGACACGATCTCACAGAGTACCACACCTCTCACAGCCCAAAATAGTCACGCACTATTTTGTCTAACACCGTCAAGACCTCGAGACCCTCGACCACGTATCGTATCGTCTGTCTCCAAATTGTGTCTAACAAACTCGGCCGAAAACGTCTCTTTCTCCCAAGACGCACACCCCATATTTATATGCATGAGTCATGTTCACCAAGATTAGTCCTAAGCTAATTAAGATTAAGCTTCCTAATCCAAGTGAAGAAAGAAATCTTAATCCTATTCTAATTTGAGACATAATTATAACATATGTTTTTGTCAATATATAGAACTAGGGATAAAAAAATCAACTATTGTAATGAGACATGCATTAAACAAGTAAACTAAATAAGAACGCAATAAGTTCTAAAGAAAGAGAACTTTTTATAACAAAAAAATGGTAGCAATTTTAAACAAGAACAAAACCCATATGATCTTAATTAATTTATGGTTCTAAAAACCAAAAACAAATCCAAAAGAGAATAAAATTTAACAAGTACTTTTTTAATGTACGTTTAACTTTAATGAGAAAATATTTAATAGTTCTGGAGCACCACGCTTATGTTTAACTTTAACGAGAAAATATTTAATGGCTCCGGAGCACCACGCTTATGTGGTACATCAAGAGTACACATGCCACAAGACCTGTCTGGACAATAAATATTTTCTTTATGTTTAACTAAGTTTGATGGTTCCTCAATTGAACATGTAGAACCACATGGGGTGAACTGGAAGGTTTAATCGTTAACAACAACGAAGTAAGATTGCCCTT
This sequence comes from Codonopsis lanceolata, assembly GCA_013146195.2. Classification (NCBI taxonomy): domain Eukaryota; kingdom Viridiplantae; phylum Streptophyta; class Magnoliopsida; order Asterales; family Campanulaceae; genus Codonopsis; species Codonopsis lanceolata. The sequence goes on from CM028378.1 coordinate 97,552,707, forward strand.
ATGTTTGAACTTCCATTTCAGCTATTTCCTTTTACAAAACGGCTTCTAGAAAAGGAAAAATAGAAAAGAAAGGAGAATCTATAGAAAAATAGCATATACATGGCCCCCCGACGAGCTCTATGAATGAATCAAATATGAGATGAAAAAAAGGGTACAGTCTCACAAGTCTTGATTCAATCCATCCACAGGGGTATGCGAGATTCTAAATTCCGAATCCCCATATTTCGTAACTGCAAAAATGTAGGATCCAACGACTCCAACAAGGACCCCAAAAACGAGGCCAAACAACTGGAAGTTAGCAAGCAACTCCCCACGAACCTCGTTGTCAATAGAATGACAAACAATCTCATTTGCCTTGAGACGACAACCATCTGGCATCATGGGGCCATAGAGAGTGAATGCAGTTTGATAGAACCAGAGGCCTTGAAGTGCTATAGCGACCCCAGAACATAAATCGGCAGGGAAGCTGGTTGGCATGAGAGCCCCTGCGACAATGGATAGTATGCAAAGGCCTATAAGTAGTACGAGAAGGAGGTGGTAGTACCCCTCAAGACCTTTATGAGTGGTTGAGTGGAAGTAGAACAACAGATATTCTGCAGAGAATGCTGAGGCGGCTATTAAGCACAGAGCTCCTTCTGGCAAGGGAAGGAAGCTGAACAAAGTAGGAAAGGTTTTTAGTCATAAACCGAACAAGAAAACCTCTTCAATAAATGATGGTACCATTGGGGGGAGAAGGGGGGGGGGTTGTTAAGGAATTCAAATGTCAAATAAAAGCACATGATTATTAGTGGCATGCTAAATGGTAAAAAGAATAAATATAAGAACATAGGACTCTGAGTAATAAAGAGTTGGTCTTGAATTTGCAATGTACACGAATTTAAAGCCTTATGTATACAGAGAAAGTACTTAAAGCACCTCTACTAAATCAACGAAGTAGTTCGCTGACGGTTAAATAATGTTTATCCCAACTTTGACATGATAGAAAAAAGATCTTGTACAAGCCAACAGTTCTGCTTATTTTAACCAATTCGTGATCCTTTTCCTTGCCTTTTTCATAGTTTATAAGCTGTACTTCTGCATTAGCGAGCCTAAAGTAAGCTCAAGTTAAACCTCTGGAACTTATGTTATCATAATCGTTTCTATAGTTATCCGATTTAACTATAATCGTGTTAATTTCAAAATAAACGTTAATTATACTTATTTTTAATAAGAAAAAAGAAACAAAGGAGTAAGCAATAAACCTTGGTTACACTTTTTACACCTACACACAGCATATATTAGAAATGTCCTTTGAAATAACTGAAAATTTCATGTATTAAGATCCTATCATGTTTTTAATAATCCAACACGTACAATCAATATGGATCATACTGATTTCTGCAGTAGCAGTGACTCTCTGAACGTACAAAGGGGACATGCTTTTCAGCAATTTACAAAACATACCTCAATATGGAAAGTTACAACCAAGTCATAATTGTAGTTATCATTGGAGAAAAAAATTCCGGGTATAATGTACTAATAACCAAAAGCTTGAGGTTATAGTGATAACGATTTAGGTAAATATCCCAGAAATAAGTAGGAAAGCCAGTTGGCTTTGGCCATAGATAGAGTGAGGGCAGTTTACATAAGATGGAGAGGATGGAATGAGAATTAAGAGATGAAAAGACAGGGCTAATGAAAGAGCCCCTCTATCATCAGATAGCTGGGAAAACCAGGAAATTCATAATGGAAATTTGAGAAACATGCCAAAAAAAACTTCATTGAGTGAGTGGCTCCCTGTAGCTCGTCTTGTCACTCTCTGTGCTACAACCTCGGGAAGCCAATTCCTTCTACCTTATTTGGTGATTGTAACCTGAGTTGCAGACGTCTCTTAAATTTATTTAATGTTGGCATGTAGTGGAGGCCAACACCAAGTGATTAAGACTAAGATTAAGTTGAGTTGTTCAATTGCTAAGCAGTGGAAGAATTCCCTTAAACCTTGTGATCAAATATTCCCCAAAAGGCAAGAGAAAGAATTCTATAAATCCAAGAAGCACTAATCCAAGGCGGTAATAGTAATTAAAATCCAAGCACTTTGCCTCGACCTATAAAATGGTATTGTAGCCCACCAGGAAAATACAGAGCAAGAGCCTGTTAAACAAATGACTATTGTACACGGTTTGTGTGTGCTTAAAAGGTCGATTTTAAAATTTTCAATACATAACAAAAGAAAAAATGGAAAATATTTGTTAAAAGAATTAGTAAAGATTTATCAAGTGCCTTTGTGGAGAAAAAGTAAAATGTGGTTTAAAGACAGAAGGTAAGAAACTGCCTACACAATTAAGGTGCTCTATTCAGATATGTGTTCAGTTAGATGATTTTGTTTTTTTCTTTAATCTTAATTGCAATATGAAATCATCCAAAAGAAAAGAAAGGCCAAAGGCAAGAGAATCCAAGTGGAGACAACGTCTCCCATCCATGGCCCACGTGATGGGTGAGAACTTTTTTTTTCTTTCTTAGTGTTCCTATTATATACTTTATTGTATATCCAACTTTTTTTCTTTTTTGGATATTTTTCAAAGCCAGTTGAGTAGGGTAGTAACTTTTTTCAGAGAAGCTTGGCTTTGTATTTTGGAAATCCATTTGGTGCCCAAAGTCTGTTATGGTGGTGTAATTACGGTCAAGACCTAGGGTTCAAAAGTAGGGTTCCAGCCAAGATCTTACTACTAATTTGATTTGGCCTACAAGTCAATTGGGTTGATAATTGTGCATTTGTATGCTACAAAATACAAATGCTTAAATCCCAATTCTAAGTGAAATCAGCTCTCACAGGTTCTGCATTATTTTTTTCCTTCTCATGTGGAGTTTACCTACTGAACTTTTAAGATTGGGTTATTGAGAGAGATTTCACTGAGCTCATAGAAAGTTCTTGGACATGAACCTTACGTATCATACATGCCCTGAGAGGCTTCTAGCATAATATTTTGCGGGGTACCCATGGAAAGGGTAAAATAAGTAGGTTTTTATAGAGCCTGACTCTTTGATTGAATCATACTAAATAAACCCCTGACTTCTCTAGCAAATGCTTTTTTATTGTGTATGGATTGATCAGCAAGAATGGCTGTCAAAGTTTCCACCCCTACGATGGTATAGACACCACAATCTCGTACGCTCTCAGATAGGTGCATTTTTTATTTATTGCATTGGGTTAAATGTCAGATGGAAACCAAAAAACTCACTTTGAACAAAGATCTACAACCCACTTCCTTTCATCCTCTTTTGGACAATCATGATTCTATTTTTTGTCATAAGCACTGGCAATTAGTAAATAATTTCTATGATTTCTTCACTTTTTTGTTATTTACAAAAGGACTAGCCTGCACCCTAAATCCCTTGTGCTCCGACTTGTTTGATACGCATAGGTTGTCATAACATGGTTCCTGTGAAAACCGATTTTTAAAAGTCAGTGGAATAGGGTAGTTACTTTTTAGTAGGGGAAATTGGGTGGTTATTTTGGAGTTATGGATAATGTAGGGCTTGAAATCTTCTATCCCACCCCTTATCACACTCTCTGTCCCATTGAATCTACAAGGACACGAGAAGTGCTAAGATTCAATGAGACAGAGAATGTGACAAGGTGTAGGATAGAAGATTTGAACCGGATAATGTAGATAAATAACTGAAATATAACAGATACTGCAGATTCACAGATAGCAACTTTCAATACTACCAGCTCCTCAATCCTGAGATAGCAAAATCAGCTTCTAGACATTTGAACCAACTAATATTTCAGCTTTTGTGTGGTAGCATTATAAGCAAACTCACTGTAGTAGCCATCACAACCCTAGTTCTGTCATTACTCCAAAAAACAAAAAGTAGAAATGAATAGCACACCACAGTTCCTAAGGAACCATTTCATTTTGAATTTTTTTTTTCATTTCATTTTGACTTGTTATAAGTGTTTGAACCAAAATGTAATTTCCATTTCCATCAGTCATCTTCAGCCTCTTTACTTATCCGGTTTCCATTATGTCTCAATTGCAGTAAGCCCAAAATATCTAAATAAAATATTTTACTATTCTGGTTCTCAAAAGGAGACATGTAACATATCAAACATTATAAACAGGTAAATTGCAGATAAACTATCATAGCAGATGAAAAGAAACTGACCTGGTATTCTCAGAGAGCAAAGCAACGACACTGAAGACAAAGAACATCAAAAGCATTCCAGCATGCTCAAAGTCATTCATGTGAGTTGGGTTCAAAACTCCGTTAACAAAGAACTTAAGGTGGGTCGAATACAAAAGCTCTATACACATATCAATAAAAGCTCCAATTGCCACAAGGTAAAGCTCCAAATAATAAAGCCTCCCATCAAAACCCGAAACAGGATTCCAAACTCTAACCCGAAATGTCTTGGGGTTCGAAGCGTATCGGACCACAGAGCACCATATGTGCCATAAACCAACCGCAAGAAATAGCGTCCCAGGAAGAACATGCCCAGGAAAAGATCCCATCTTGCTACCTAATCAACTAAATTCAGGACAAACCCTTTTCTAATAACTAATTTCTCCTATACCCTCCAAGAATCCAATGAAAAATGAACAAAATCGAGATGGGTTGTCTGGAATGATGAAGTTTTTGCAATCCTGATTGAAAAAAACTGCAAATCAACACACTCTTTCTCTGTTCAAGCTATCAAATTGGGATAACTGTGATTGCTGAAGCATCTCAATCAATTCCTGTATCAAGGAAAGGAGTTCTTTCGTCAATTTACAGAAGAAAATAACATTTTCTCCAATGTATGGACTATGGCCTAGACTTGACCAAATTTAAAGAACCTTCTTGCAAATTAGAAAAAGTCAAACATTCCAACCCAAGAAAAAAAAACAGTCAACAATGGAAGCTTTGAAAGATGAACCCTTCAGTAACATGCAAGTAAATTACAAACAAACCCATAAAAACACGGATCTTGGGTCTGAAGAACATGAAATCAATCCAAGAAAAAACCATAACTGAAAAGGAAATCACACTCTCTGTCACACTCAAACACACACACACACATACAGGTAGATGTGAAAAATACCAAGAAAAGGGCATACTTACATGTGATTGATAGTTTATTTCATAGTACTTATGAGGGCCTGAGATAAAAAGAGGATTGAAAAGGCAAGTTATGATCCTATGATAATTGACGAAGGTGGGGAATCAGTACCCGTGGCTGGGTCCATGCCAATTGCCAAGGGAAAAGAGAAAAAACAACTAAATTCTTTTGACGGCATTATTGTTTTGGGTTCATCGTCATGAATTAACATGTTTTTTATTTTCCTTTCTTCCTTTAATGTAAAATCTTATTTAGATTTCTCTCCTTCAAAATTATTATCATGTTTAGTTCGACATACTAATTTAAAAAATAATTAACTTAATTATTAATAATAATATAATGTGTAGCTTATTTTACAATTCATGTGTGTTTAACTCATAATTAAAATAACAATAAAAATTAAGGGGTAAACTGATAAAAATATTATTTTAATAAAGAAACTTTTAAATGAGGACAATAATTTTGGGATAGATGAAGTATATCTTTAATAATAAATAAATAAACTATAATCAATGAGATCATGTTAGCCCATCATAATACCCATATGTACCGTTTGGTAGTCAGGATTAAAGTCAGATATAATAAATAAACTATAATCAATGAGATCATGTTTGGTACACAATAGATGGTCGGGACTAATAGCACGAGTTATCCGAATAAAGTCATTATTCTCTCACTATTAATACCAATGGAGATGATAGTATTATTAACGTCCTCACTAAAAAAAAAGGATTAACATTATTTATTTCAAATCTACCCTCGATTGATGCAGGGAAACAATTTAAAGGAACTCTTTCCACGAAAAATTCATATCACACAAGCCTACGACGGCTTAGGGTTCTTAAGCACAAAGTAATGAGAATAAGAAAATTCAATTAATTATAAAAAATGTATGAACTTAAAACTCTTTCCTAAAACCTTGCTCAAATAAATCTCGATCATATGTTTTACATCTCGATATACAAGTAAAGATTAATAGTAAGGGCACTAATAATACTGAGATTAGTAATATTATTTATCCCTACCCGACTACGATATAAGCTCATACTTTAAAATTACGTTTATGTAACGTGCATATATTTAATGAACAACATTAATATATGTTTTAGGAAATTTTTTATTTAAAGCTTTAGTTGAACTAAAATTTTGTATTATTTATTTCTATTTGATAATTTAATGTCATTGAGTAAAAGAGTATGCACATATCCATTTATATATAAGCCGCTCAGTTAGTACCGTGACAATCTACTAATATCTCGTTACTTGCCGACTGGTTTATTTGTCACCTCTATTTGATTTTAGTTAAATATTTTCCTTTTTGGGTGACCGGTAATAGTCTACTTGCTTTCGATTGCAAGCTGGGTCCGATACTTCCATGTGATACATGAAGCATTGAAACGATGGATCGCCAAAAATGGGTATATTGCACATTTCCCCTCAAAGTATGAGATTCATGACAATTTCCATATGAAATTATGATATGCTTGGATCGTTCTCAAAAATTGATATTCATCTTTTCATTTGATTCAAATCATGGTCAAAAATCAGAATCCAAAAGGCAGTATGAAACTATTTTGTCATTAAGTTGGCAATCTCTAGACCAAGTCAACTCTTTAGTCTTATTAAAAGCAAGTAGTGATGAAAACAAGATGTTTAACTTTCATAACCCAATAAGAATGTATTTTTTAATCGAGGTTGAATCATGGGGTAGTAGTTTCGGTCCTCATTGCTATTATCAGAAAAATCGTGAGATGTGTCCGGAATAATACAAGGTTTGAGAACATTGCAACTGATAACACATATAAGGTCCAACCTCAGAAGAAAGCAAAGTGCTTCCACCAAGTATCGAACCCACGCTGCATGCCTCCAGAATCTTATGTCCCCCTCCTTAATTTTACCACTCGGCTATGCCCCGGAGGACCCCAACAAGAATGCATGTTTCTATTAAGAGCAAGTCTTTTATAAGATGGTGTTGCGGATCTTAATTCGGAAAATAGAGCTCACCCTTTCACAACTCAATCGATTAACACAAAGTGGATCGAATAAGGAGGATTCGTCTTACAAAAAAATATGTATAAAACCGTTTAACTTAAGTTTTTACCTTCTATTAATACCAAGGTTGTTTGCCCCTAAGGGGGTGGCCCAGTGGTAGACAAGAGGCTTCACAAAATATGAGGTCTCAGGTTCGATCCCTTCCCATGCCCCCCTTAGGAGGAAAAAATTAAATAAATAAATAATACCAAGGTTGTTTCAGATTTTAGATAAAACGCAACTATTATTTGGTGCTTATTATTGCATAACTATTCTAAATTATCAACAGTATTAATGGATTAAAAATGTATTTTTCAAAAAATAGTATAAGAATAAATAAATGAATTATTTGGTGGATAGAATATGTTTTTTTCTAAAAACTAATTAACAGTTTTAAGTCAAATCAGCTCCGACTGGTTCTGCATTATTTATTTTCGTCTCACGCGGAGTTTACGTACTGAACTTGTAAGAATGAGTTGTTGAGGGAGATTTCAGTGAGCTCATAGAAAGTCCTTGGCCATGGACCTTATGCATCATTCCTTGAGAGGTTTCTACTTCTAGTAGCACAATATTTCGTGGGGTATTCTCAAACCAACCCCTAGACACATCCTTTGATTTTCATTCATTTTTTTCATACTCTTGGATTTTTATTTTTATTTTAAGAAAATAGCGTTAGAAAATAATGCAAGGAAAAACAATATATAAGTCGAAATACAGAAAATGAAAACAGTTGAAAAGATTACTGTTATGTATTCTAATAGCTCGTTTGGTGCAGCGTTTCTAAAACGCTTCGTTTTTAAAACGGAGAGTTTTTAAAACGTAGAGTTTATAAAACGTAACTTTTTGCTTCTAAACGCGTTCGGGATACTATTTCAAAATGTTATTTTCATAAATTAATTAGTATTAAAAATGACAATTCTACCCTTTTATAAAATTGTTTTACCTTTAATTTAATACATTATGCACATAAATGCAATTTAAGAAAAAGTGACAGGAGGCAATTCAAGAAAAAGTGACAGCACAATTCAAGAAAAAGTAAGACAAGAAAAAAGGGAAAAGGAAATAACTTTCATAAAACATGTTTCATATTTCTAAAGTAAGGCAAGAAAAAAGGGAAATGGAAACAACTATCATATTTCTCTCACGCCAAGCACCTTTCAGTCTTTCTCCCCAGCTTTTCTCTGTCATCTCCCTCCATCTCTGATTCCAGCCCCTCGGTCTACGACCATGTCCGACCGCGACCATCTTCATATCGTCTCAAAGAAGACCAACCCCAGGCCCAAACCCAAGTCTAGATCCGACCGACTCTTCTTTTCATCGCCGCACAAACCCAAGTGTCTTCTTTCTCTCGGTTGCTCCAAAGGCACCCGCCAATTAATTCCGTCCAAGCGGCCCTCTTCTCTATTCCAAAACCCGGCCTGAGTAGGCATTTCGGGAATTCTCGAGCGAGCTACGTTTTCACAAAGATCGTTTGGAAAAGCTCCAATTTTGAGCGTTCAAAGCGTAGTAAAGTTTTCAAAGCGTGGAGGTTTATAAGCACGGTATTGAAGCGTTTTTCTATCGAAACGCCCATAAACAACGTTTGGTGGCCAAAACGCAACGCCACCGATGCGAGCCCTAAGTCTGGTAGACTTCAAGTTTGCTAGTGTATTTTCAAGTCTGTAAATTTCAAGTCTGGGTGACTTCAAGTTTGCTTATGGACTTTAAGTCTGTTGGTGGTGAACCTAAAGTCTGCTTGTGGACTGAATATGACTATATTGCAGAACGAAGTCTATTGGTCCCAGGCCTGTGTTGCATACAGTTTTCTTAAAACAGATTCGTCCCTTCCCTTCTGTGCTTGGAAGTTCTAATGGACGTCTGTCTCACGGATCAATGGAGACACCAGAGAAACCTTCATCAATAAGGATTCGGTGAACTAAATTAGTGTCGACTCTATCACCAATAAGAAAACGAAGACCAACTAATATGCTCAACGATTTGCGAGCGCAGGGAGAGAATGAAAATTGTTCTTATTGTGTTTTTCTATATCTGTAATTGTAGAAATATCTCCTTTTATAGGAGCAAACAATAGACGATTAGATAACCACATTGATGATGAAATAAATCAATCATCAATAGGCAAATAATATCTCTCATTAAAGTTGATAATAACACCCATGTTGGAGTTACAAAAACCAAAGAATAATTAACAAACGTGTGTTGAGTGCGAACAGAAAAATTTGGTCCGACATTCATGTCCGCGGACGGCACATGAGTACGGTATCCCAAAGGCTAAGGACCATGATTTGCAGCAAGCGCTTGCGCGAGAGAGCCTCTATTCTCTACAAGCTTACACTTATCACATAAGGTACTTGTATATAAACCACTTGATTTTGTTAACCTTTCAATGTGGGATAAACTCACTTCCAACAACCACACTTTAATCAATCATAACTTATTCATCCAAACACCAGCTTGGACAAATAAATGTATGATTTCGAAGTTCTCACGCAGTGAACACGATTCCACAATTACCTTGTCATTATACAAATGACATGTAAAGAAATATTTGCCACAAAATGCACAATTTCATTCTTTAAACACATTTTTTTTCCAACAATCCCCCACAAGAAGGAAATTGACGAATATGGTGATAAAGTCCAGAGTCGAAACCTCCATAGGATAGGATAGTAGGTGTTACCCTTTGAACCTTCCCTCGAAAAAGCATATTTACTTTCTTGGCCGATCAAGAGACATGATGTCTTTAAAGCGTTAGTTGGTGTAAACGATCATATACTTTACGGGAATCTTCCTAACACAATTCAATTCTCATAGTTATGTTCATTCATGGCCTTGAACATACGCTGGTTATGTGAGAGGGTCTAAGAATTGAGCCTCACACAATTCTCCTCGCGGCCCCACTTCTCTCATATATGTGATTCTTACTTAGGAACCATTAAAAGCCATACAATTATCATCTTACACACGAGCATCATTGTTACAAGGGATGACCCCCACAACGAAGCTAAGAGTCTTTTTACAATTAGGTTGTCCCTTTGAACCAAGATCTTGGGATCTCCAGTCAACAAGGTTGGGTTTCCATTGTCTCAACTCATATCAAGAGGCTTAAGTCTCATTCCATTGGAAGACTTATCAACTAACTCTATATTTAACCATTTGGTTAATGGATCCGCTAAATTATCCTTTGACTTCACATAGTCAATAGAGATAGTTCCAGTTGAGAGTAGTTGTCTAATGGTATTGTGTCTACGACGTATATGTCGAGACTTACCATTGTACATATTACTCTATGCCTTGCCAATTGCCGATTGACTATCACAATTTATGCAGATTGCAGGCACAGATCTTGTCCATCTGGGAATATCTTCTAAGAATTAATGTAGCCATTCAGCCTCTTCACCACCTTTGTCTAGAGCTATAAACTTAGACTCCATTGTAGATCTAACTATGACAGTTTTCTTAGAAGATTTCCATGATATGGCACCTGCCAGAGTGAATACAAAACCACTAGTAGACCTTGAGTTTTTAATAACTGAGATCCAATTTGCATCACAGTATCCTTTGATCACTGTTGGGGCCGCTTCGAGGAGAATTTTGTGAGGCTCAATTCTTAGACCCTCTCACAGAACCAAGCGAATGTTCAAGGCCATAAATGAACATAGCTATGAGAACTGAATTGTGTTAGGAAGATTCATGTGTAAAATATATGATCGTTTACACAAACGGCAAAACAGTTCAAAGACATCATGTCTACTGATCAGCCAGGAAAGTAAATATGCTTTTTCTATGGAAGGTTTAAAGGGTAACTCCTACCTATCCTATGCAGGTTTCGACTACTGGACTTTATCACCATATTTGTCAATTTCCTTCTTGTGGGGGATTGTTGGAAAAAATTGTGTTTAAAGAATGAAATTGTGCATTTTGTGGCACGGATTTATTTACATGTCATTTGTGTATGAATTGGGAATCATGTTTAGGGTAATGTGGAATCTCGAATATATATTTATTTGTTCACTTATGAATGTTATGATTGTGTGTTGGTGTTTGGATGAATAAGTTATGATTGTTTATCCAACATTGAAAGATTAACAAAAACTTGAGTGGTTTATATACAGTGCCTTATGTGATAAGGGTATGCTTGTATAGAATAAAGGCTCTCTCCACACGCCGCAAATCATGGTCTTACCGCCGGATACGACCATGCGTCTACACCATTGGAATTTACTGTTCAAAACCAACCCACGGCTTGTTAATTATAATTTTGTTTTTGTAACTCCAAGATTTATAACAGACTTTATTACCGCCTTTAATGAGAGATATTATTTGCCTATTGATGATGGATTTATTTCATCATCAATGTGGTTATTTAATCGCCTGTCTCGCCCTATAAAAGGAGATTATTTCTAAAATTACAGAATATAGGAAAACACAGTCAAGAACAATCTCCATTTTTTCCTCTCTATTTTGCAAATCGTTGAGCGTATTCCTTTGGCCTTCTGTTTCTTATTGGTGATAGAGTCGCACTAAATCGCCTTTGGTCTTTAGTGTCAAGGTTTCTCCTGTCTTCGTTGTATCCCGAGTTAGAACCCACGGGAAGGGACGAATCTGTTTAAGGAAATTGTGTGCAACACAGGCCTCGAACTAGTAGACTTCGCTCGTATATACTATTCGCCCACCAAGAGACTTCAAATCCACCAACAGACTTGAGCTCACCAAATAGACTTAAAGTCCACCACCGGTGGACTTTCAAGTCTCAGAGGTAAATTCCCTGTGTATGCCGTGACTTCAAGTTTGCTTGTGGTCTTTAAGTCCGCGGTGAACCTCAAGTCCGCTGTGGACTCAATAGGATCAGATTGCATAATGAAGTCTACTAGTTCGAGGCCCGTGTTGCACACGCTTCTTAAAACAAATTGCCCCTTTCCGCTCGTTTCGAAGTTCTAATGGACGTCTGTCTCCTAGGATACAACGGAGATACCGAAGAAACCTTCAGCACTAAGGATTCCGGCGAACTAAATTAGCGCCTGACTCTATCACCAATAAGAAACACAGAAGGCCAAAGGAATACGCTCAACGATTTGCAGAATGCAGAGGAGAAAATGGAGATTGTTCTTGATTGTGTTTTTCTATATTCTGTAATTGTAGAAATAATCTCCTTTTATAGGAGCAGACAAGAGACTAATTAAATAACCACATTGATGATGAAATAAATTCATCATCAATAGGCAAATAATATCTCTTATTAAAGTTGATAATAGCAGCCCATAAAGTCTGTTATAAATGTTGGAGTTACAAAAACCAAAAGAATAATTAACAAAACGTGGGTTGGTCTGAACAGACAAATTTGGTCCAACATTCATGTCCACGTGACAAGCTCACACATGAGTACGGTATCCCGAAGGCTAAACTAGACCATGATTTGCACCCCACCTACACAGGCGTGCACGAGAGAGAGCCTCTATTCTATACAAGCTTACCCTTATCACATAAGATACTTGTATATAAATCACTCAAGATTTTGTTAATCTTTCAATGTGAGATAAACCCACTTCCAACAACCACACTTTGATCAATCATAACTTATTCATCCAAACACCAAGTTGGACAAATAAATATATGATTTCGAAGTCCTCATGGAGTAGAACACGATTCCATAATTACCCTTATCATTACACAAATGACATGTAAAGAAATCCGTGCCACAAAATGCACAATTTCATTCTTTAAACACAATTTTTCCAACAAATAGATCAAGCTTCTTTCCAAATGGTTCCTTCAAATCATAATATATACATAATTAATCTCAAACTAAACATGATTTTTAAGTTAACAACGTAACTCCTTAAATCTACACATGATATTTGTAGTTCAAGTATAAATCTTAAGAGTTTTGAATCACGAGATCGAACCCATTTATGTTTATGGTTTTAACAAATAGTGCACGCTACTTACTTTATTACCCGATTAATTCTCGTTATTTGGTGGTGTAACAAAGGATTGCACCAATTACCAAAGGAGTGTTCCAATTCTATTTGTAATCTTGGACTCTCCAAGATGGATCAGTATATAATTTAAATAAGAAAAGTTTGGTAGAACCACACCCCCAAAACTCACTATTTACACCTCATTTTTTACATTGAAGTGTTGTGCTTTGTATTGTATATTGCATGAAATGAGATGTAAATAGTGAATTTAGGGATATGGTCGGCCCCACCGAAAAGTTTCCCACTTAAGTTGGGTAAGTTTCTTTCTTTCTTGTGGATGTGCATTGTATTCTGTTTCTACCAAGATTCTAACATTTTAGATTACACTCACATGTTGATTTTGTGTAGTTTGCATGAATAGTTTAAACATCTCAAGAACATCTTAATTTCTCACTTTTTGCATGATTTTTATATATTCAATTTAATTTCACATGGTTGTTCTCACGACCCATGAAAATCAAAAATCAAAACCATAGACTTCACATACTTTAGTCAAAAAAATAAGCATACATGGATTGGTAAACAAATTGCAGGGCCGGTCATGGGGGAGGGCAAGAAGGGTGATCGCATGGCTCCCTAATTTTGCTCCAAATTTTTATATGCCCCCTTCATATATGGTATTTATTAATTTTAGTCCTTACTATAAATATCTATTGGTATTAAAACCTAATATGATACTTGTTAATTTTAGTCCTCATAATAAGAATCTATTGGTATTGAAACCTAATTAGGATAATTATAATTTAGCCAATCGACGCAGTCGAATTCCTTGCCTTTTCGTCTCTCTCATGCATCACAGATTCACAGTCTTCGCCTCTTCGGTCTTCACGACTATCCATACACTCTTCTCCTCTTCTTCCTAGTTTATAGGGAAAAAATTGTCAATTTTGTCACTGTACTTTTTTCTATCATCATATTTTGTCATTATACTATCTTTTAAGTAAGATTGTCATCGTACTTTGAAGTATATATGCAATTTTATTATTTTACCTAACTTCCATCCAAAATCTAACTGAGGTCATAACGTGACGTTAAACTTTGCCACCTGTCATGCTAACGTGTAACATTAGGGGACAAAATCTAATTTTCACTTTCTACCAAAAACTATTACATTTTCTTCCCCTCCCTTCCCCCTTCAGTACTACGGTAACAAGCAAAGAAGATGAAATGCTGATAGATTTTGGAGGAGCTCGAGAGTCGGCTAGTAAAATGGCCTTAACATTTTCCACGGGTAATATTTTTAAGAAATTCTTTTATTTTTTTGTAAAAATATAGACTCACGAGGATTTCCAACCATATATAGCACACCACGTAATATTCTCTCTTGAAGAAAACAATTTTTTATTCAAAGTTAGACCATGTGCCAGAATAATTTCAAATTTTGTCTTAACCACGATGACATCAAAATTGTTTATTCTTTAGAGTTCAGTTTCGTGTTGATAGCTCAAAAGTATTCTTCTCCCTAATTTGCTTGTTATGGTAGTACTGAAAGGGGGAGGGGAGAGGAAGAAAGTGTAATAGTTTTTTGGGAAAAATATCAAAAAGTCTAAAACTTAATGCTTCTTCTAACATCGTTAGAGTATGAGGTTTTATTTGAAAGAAAACATATTTTTAACTTTAATTATTTTAATGATTCAATATTTTAGATAAAATAATAATAATAATAATAACAACAACAACAACAACTACAACAACAAATAACTTACTATTAATAATAACAATAACATTAAAAGAAATTCTATTAGCACTACTATTGTTATTAATAAGGTTATTATTATTAATAAATAACAATAATAATAATAATAATAATTATTATTATTATTATTATTATTATTATTATTATTATTATTATTATTATCAGTATTATGACTACTAATATTACTATCACATTTTTGTAAAAGTGTAAAGGTTAACTTTTTAAATTTTAGTATGAAAAGATTAATTTTAGATTTAATAGATTGAATAGCTGTTTGGGATCATTGTGAAATGAATTTCATAAATATACCTTTGGTATATAATACTAATAATGTTAATGAAGATAATAATATTACTATTATAATAATTGTATTATTGTTATAATAATAATAGTAGTAATAATAATATTCAATAAAACATTTTATCATCATTATCATAAATGAAAAGAAAAATAAATTTTGGTCCAAATGAAAGCTTTTAACATAATGACGTTCGTAGATATATTAAGTTTTGAACTTTTTGGTATTAAAATTTTGATTTTGGGACTTTTTGGATACAAAATTACTTTTAAAACTTTTTGAATATGAAATATTTTTGTGTGGGACTTTTTGGTATTATCCCTAGTTTTTAGTAGAAAGTGAAAAATTAGATTTTGGCCCCTAATGTTACACATCATCATGCCAGATGACAAAGTTTAACGTCGCATTATGACCTCAGTTAGATTTTGGATGAAAGTTATGTAAAATGGCAAAATTGCATGTATACTTCAAAGTACAATGGCAATCTTGCTCGAAAATAGTACGATGGCAAAATGTGATGATAGATGAAAGTACGATGGCAAAATTAACAATTTTTCCTAGTTTACAGTCTCGTTCAATCATTCTCATATCTCCTACAGTCCTACACAACAATCTACATGCTATGAAATCAATCAATTAAAGTCGACAGATTTGTTTTTCAATCCAAAAGATCAATTGCACAACAAACCAACCGAATTTCATACTCCACAAGGTAATTAAAATTTAAATAATTCTCGATTCTTCTCTCTCCCTCCATTGCTCCATATATGAATTTATAAATATTTCATATATTATATATGTATATTTGTTCCTATTTGGACCAGTGTTCGAACTCAACGTGAAAATAAAAAATTATTGTTCTAAATGTATTGTTCTTATTTGGGGCAGTGTTCGAGCAATCGAACTCAACTTGTGCACTTGTAAGTGTTGTACTTCTTAAATATTTTGGATTTGAACGATGAAAGGTAAAAAAATGCATGTATTTTTAATTTTTAATTTATGTAAGGGCCTAATATTTATTTTATGCCATGGACCTCAAAAGTCCGTGGTCCTCCCTAACAAATTGAAGAGGAGTTTCACTTTCCTTACACTTTAGCCTCGTAAAACCTCCTAGGATCAAGATTTGATTCCTAAGAGTTTGTGGAAGGAGCCCTGGAAAGTGTACTCCAAGTTCTTCATTTTTTCAAGCATATATGCACAATGATCAAGTAAGGAAGGAATGTTA
Organism: Codonopsis lanceolata; assembly: GCA_013146195.2. Classification (NCBI taxonomy): domain Eukaryota; kingdom Viridiplantae; phylum Streptophyta; class Magnoliopsida; order Asterales; family Campanulaceae; genus Codonopsis; species Codonopsis lanceolata. The sequence continues at coordinate 97,569,021 of CM028378.1, forward strand.
TGGAAAAGTTTAGAGTTGGCAATGGACCAAGGTAACGGAAACTCATCCCATCCCTAATAGGGTGTGAATGGAGATTGAATAAGTGAGAGTGAGAAGATAATAGGAAACCATTTCTATTTCCCATCAAGAATAGTCCAAGAATTGGGAATGACATGCCATTTCTATATATACATATATATAAATATTATAAAAGAGCTTGGAAAATACGTGTGCAATTGAGTTTACGTAAGGCACGGCCGATTTACTTGCCTTACGATGATCCAACGCCCAAGATTTTCTCATGCGCCGAATGTGCGAAGAGTCACCGCCACTTCCTTCTCACTTTTCGCTAGTTCTACCGCTCTTCGCCTTCTCTTCGCCGATTACGCATTCTACCACTTTCCATGGATTTTTCCTTCAAAACTCTTGACTTTTCTTCTCTCGCCTCATTCATCTCGAAAGATCAATAGTAGCTAGATTCACAAAATTGCCAATGTAGTTCGTGATATAGCTTGTTATTGTAGCTACACCGAAAGTGCATTGACTGAAATTCAAAACATCGAAGAATTTTAATTTAAAGCAAAAATTAAACACAGATGTTTACCAAACAATCTACAACCTTATGCTTGTAGATCCAGCCTTATGGCAAAAAAGATTTCACTAAAGAAGATGAAGTGTTTAACAAAACAATATGTGAAATCACCAAAACCAAAACTCTTACAAGACAACACATCTTGGAGAGCAAAACCCACATAAACAAAGGTAGAGAAAACGTGAGATTAAAAAATAAACTTCCTAGAAAGACTAGGAAGACAAACAAATGCAACAGCTTCAATGTAGTTCCCAATGAAGCTACACTTCAAGCTTCATTCCGGCCTAATAGCAAGACTCCTTTCTCGAATATTCTCTCTTTGTGTATTATGTATGCTCTAAGCTTTTTATCGCTCGCTGCTCGTCTTCTTCTTGTACGCCATGCTCCATATTTATATGATGATGGAGACCTACAATTTAATTAGGAAACAAAAGACTCCAAGAAACTAAAGGGTTAGGAAAAACAAAGAGTTAATTTCCAAATATAGTTTCCTAATTTAAGCCAAAGAATATATCATACACAAAGCAAAAACTTGTGACTCATTTAATCCTAAACTGTAAGACTGAGCCCCATTTATAAATTTATGGGTTAATAACAAAACATGTTAATATAAAACACAAAAGTTTGTTGGATGAGTTGGTAAAGTGCTAGACCTTAAGGGTTTGAGGCGCGTTAGTCTAGGTTTGACTCCTCCAAAGAATGAATTTTTTTTAATACTCATTTCCTCTATTTGCTTGGTGCCCTCCACTTTCAATGTTTGTTAGCTCTGTTAGCATCAATTGCCTTGGGATACTTGACAGATCCTAACGAATTTTGACGAAATGCTAAATGACACATTTAAAACCAAACGTGACACATTAAAAACACAAAAAGTGACACATTTTAATGTTAAAAGTGACACTATAAATGAAAATTTATTATAATTTTTATTAAAATACAAAGTACACTCTTAAAACTAAAAAGTGACACATTTAATACTAAACAGTGACACTCTTAATATTAAAAAGTGACACTCTTATAATAGTAAAAAGTAACACTCTTAATACTAAAAAGTGACACTCTTATAATACTAAAAAATGACACTCTTAATGCTAAAATGTGACACTCTTAATTCTAAAAAGTGACATATTTAATATTAAATGTGACACTATAAATAAAAATTTATTATAATTCTTATTAAAATACAAAATAACACTATTAATACTAAGAGGTGACACATTTAATACTAAAAAGTGACACTCTTAATACTAAATAGTGACACATTTAATATTAAAAAGTGACACTCTTAATACTAAAAAGTGACACTCTTATAATACTAAAAAGTGACACTCTTATTACTAAAAAGAGACACTCTCATTACTAAAAAGTGACACTCTCAATACTAAAAAGTGACACTCTCAATACTAAAAAGTGACACTCTTATTACTAAAAAGTGACACTCTTATTACTAAAAAGTGACACTCTTAATACTAAAAAGTGACACTCTTAATATTAAAAAGTGACACTCTTAATACTAAAAAGTGACAAATTTAATACTAAAAATTAACACTCTTAATACTAAAAAGTGACACTCGTAATACTAAAAAGTGACACTCTTAATTCTTTGATTCCTCTTCACCATGACTCTCTTATTTTTTAGTATTAAAAGTGTTACTTTTTAGTATTAAATTTGTCAATTTTTTAGTATTAAAAATGTCACTTTTTAGTATTAAGAGTATTACTTTGTATTTTAAAAAGAATTATAATAAAGTACCCTTTATAGTGTCACTTTCAACCTTAAAATGTATCTTTTGTTTTTTCAACGTGTCAACGCTTCTTTAAACGCTGTCATTTAAGATTTCTTTAAAGTTCATTAAGATTCGTTAAGTATCTCAGCGCAATTGACGCTAACTGACCGACAGGTTTAAACCAGAAAGTGGAAAACATGTTAATTACGGTGACAAACCTGAAGTGCAGGGACACCGGAGCAAAACAACACATTTTTGGCAATAAAAATTAATTCCAGCGCAAAAGGAGGTTCGAACTATAGACCGCGCTAGCAAGTAGACCTTATGCACAATCTGTGAACCACCACACCTAACAACCTTTTGTGAACTTTTATAACATATTACTTATTTATTATGATCCGCGAATTTTTAAATGGAGCTCTGTCTTACGGATAAAGATCCGTAGCATCTGCTTCTTATAAGATCACCTACATACACAAATAAGAATCCTACAGCTCTAAGAAAACATAATGTTAGAAAATAAAAGATTTGTTTCCTAAATTAGTTTCCTAATATAATTCAAGGATCTTACCAAAGATTTTGTCCAACTTAATTATGGACTCTTGATTGCTTTTGGAAGTATTTAAATATGGTAACACTTACCATTGCTTTAGGACCAAGAAAGGTATTCGATATGGTAACTTCTCACAATTGCCTTTGGGCCAAGAAAGGGCACAACAATAAATCAATTGAGGAAAATAGGACGACCCTATTTTACCCTTACAATCTTCCCTTTGTTGAACCTTTCTGGTCAAATCAAATGACGTGTTTATTCAACACCAATCAAACCATCTAACCTACATTGGTTAGAAAATCTCATCTCCCTTGAATTTGTGTAAGATATAAAATCGAAATCATTTACTGCTACAAATCGAATATACCAATGATATAATCACACACATACAAAACAAACATGAAATAGTTTATGGGAGAAACAATCACAATGATGAATCTACAAGGAATCGACTTTGTTTGTTTCACGTAAAATCATTTCCGTAAAATGATTTCCGAAAATCAAAAGATTTCATTTTCGATGTTTGGTAAATCTTTAAAAATATGTCGAAAACATTTACTGGTGTTTGGCAAACACACGGAAAATGTCACTAAAACAATATATGAATAAATACAAAAATAAAAATAGAAAATAAACAATGTTTAGATGTCCCTAGAAAATCAATAACGACCATCTTTTTTTAATAAGATCAATCTTTTTTAATCTTTACTAATAATTTTTTGATAATTGATATGAAAAAAACATTTTAAAATAGAAAATTGACAATGGTTAGGATGTCCCTAAATAATATTGGTGACATAATTTAGAACGTAGTAAACATTTATTAAAATTATAATTTATAAATAGTATGCACAAACGTTATTTATATTTATAAACAATTTATTTGTTAGTGAAATATTGTAATGTAAGTAAATATGTGCAATTGTAGCGCGCAGGGTGCCCGGCTAACTCGGAAAACCTTTTCGTTAATCGATTTTCTAAGGTTACCAAACACCGAAAATGAAGAAAACGCTTCCGGAAGTCATTTTCCGTGAAACAAATGGAACCCTGATTCATCATCATCACTGAAATAGGAACACTTGATCTCTCCCCTATTTGACCGAGAAGGAAGAGGGAGAAACAATTTTTGGAATTTTTAAAAATCCAAGATTTTGAAAACACATTAAGTGTTCACCATGACTTGATCACACCCCTATCAATAAGCGAGCACCTCTTATCCATTCAATACCACTTAGTTTCCCACAAAAATTAGACAACCACTAAATATTTTTCAACATGGAAAGTTTTGAAAATTGATTTGCAGCTTTATTTAGGACAAAAATTCAACATATATCCTTACCAACAATGCATGTCCTAAAATTTTATGCCTAAAACATGATTACTAAAAGCTAGGCAAAAAGAATAAAACCGCAATCACACACAAGTGATAAAGACCGTATCAAAGCGACAGAA
>CM028378.1:97573423-97700665 GCA_013146195.2 Codonopsis lanceolata
TATGTTTTAAAGTTGCGTTCTAAATTATTGGTAGGAAAACAAAAAAGACAGATTGTTGACGTCTTAAATGTTTTGACGCCAACACTTTTGGTTCTTAATTTTTTGGTGGGAAAACAAAAAGGATTGCCGTCCTATGTTTTGGCACCAAAACTTTTGGTGGAAAATTACAGAAAATAAAAATTGATGGGAAACTTATTAAGGTCGACTTCCACTGTCCCAAAAGATGTACAAAACATTAGGGTCCTTTTTGTCCTAATTATAAAACAATAATTTATTATATTGATATATGCATTCTATTAACGAATTATAAATTTAACATTTTCATCAATACAACAAACAAAAGTTTTAGTAAAAGAAGATATCATTAATAATAGAAGATAATCATTACATCAATCAGTTAATAAAATTAATTGTTTACCAAAAGAATCAATTTACTAGATCCTAAGATTAATTAACCAACCTACAAACAACTTCTTGAAATATAAAAATATCGTCTCAACTAGTTTAAACTCCAAACTAGTAGATTATAAAAAACAAAAACAAAGGCTAGCTTGATGATAAATTTTGATCAATGTGCATCGAACGACATCTTGTGATATTCCCATGAAGCAACCTGGAAAAAATAAATGAAATAAAACAATCAATTGAAATAATCACATAATTTTCATTTTCCATGGAAATATAAGAAAAATTCTTAGAAGCTCATGACAAGATTGGCCCACAAACTGGATTAATCCTTAACAAACTGGATTAATCCTTAACAATAAGACAATAAGACATTTTTAAAAGAAACACAAATGAAACAGAAAAAGAACAGAGCTTGGTGGAAGAACCTCCCGAAGATTCTTTTTTCATTGGCTACCCCCCTCCCTTGTGAGTGGCTTGGTTTGATCGGCGATTATTTCTGAAGAAGAAAGACCTTGTGATGACAGTGGGCTTTGTACGAACAAAATTTCCAACAATGAAAAACCTTGTGAAGACGAAGAAAGAGTGGCATTCACCACTTGCAATACAGAAGAACCGGGGGCCTATATAACAGGAAAGTATGACACAAGGAGCCTAGAAACTACTGAGCAGAAGTGAAAAACAGCTACATCCCCTTTTCCCATCCCATTTTTCCATCTTAAAAACCAGAAAAAAATGGTGAGGGGGAGCACTACAACCTCGATAACTGTTGGTCCACTATAATGCTCAAATAAGCTAGAGGGGGGGGGGGTGAAGAGTCTATGATGCCAATTTTGAAAACTTTTCTTTTGGATATACATAAAGCATAGTTTCGTTGGCAATTGCAATTTATCAAGTTGAGCATGTCTGCCGGTAGAGGCTATCAGTAGACTTGCTCTAAGCAGAAGTAACAACTCTGTCGATAAACTGCTTAAACAAATCAAAGGCCTGATAAAAGATTTGTATAGCGGAAGGTAAAAAGGCTATGATTTGGAGAAGTCAGAAGTGGCTGTACACAAATATATGTTCAGAACAACATCACACTTATTTCTTCTTTCAAATGCTGGTTTAGGAGATCAAGTAGAGAATGACTTTTCTAAAGATAAATCATTAATAAAAAGCTCATAGATATATAAGGACTGAGAGATAAAGTATTAGTAAGAACATATGAATTTATTCAAAGATAAATTACATATTACATCAGTCGAAATAGTCTATGTCCAGTTTTCTGGCTTTGTCTTCCTAAGTCTTAATCCTTACTTAATTATCCATTCAAGGATCTTTAAGTTGCAAAGGACATTAGGAGACGAAACCAAGAAACCGTTATGAGAAGGAAGGGATTAAGGTCGCTCGGATATAAAAATATATTCGAACGAGTGAGTGTAAAACACTCGACCTTCCATGATGATTGATTATTGCACAATCAACAGCATTTGTATAAGGATACAAATCTGAAGATATGAATGCAATATCTACAGACAGCTCTTCATTTTCTTCAGACATTATCTAACATCAATCTTCAGATCTTGATCTCTGTCTATTGAAGTTTCTGATCATTCTCTTCTCTTTTCCAAGCTTTTCTTCCTAGCAATCCACTGAGGGTGTTTTGCTAAGATCTGGATGAGTTCACTGCAATCTATGTAGAAATCAGAGATACGTTGGTGAAGACGATCTCTTTGAAGATTTCTTTTCTTTGAAGTTCTTGAGTAGATTGAGTTACTCGCTCACAATGTATCGTTTGATGATCTTAGATGTCGCTACATGCCACTGCTTTTATTGAGCAGGAGAAAGGATTTATATAGGTGAGAGTCAATATGATCGTTGAGAGATGAAGACTCAAAGATTTCTATCCGTTGGAGATGTAGTGGTTGAAGACTATCGGAGAGAGATCTTTATCCATAAGATCTTTAACTGTTTGGAGCAGAGATTTAGTCCTGTAGATCTTGGAACTCGTTGTCTGTCAGACTATGTTGATAAGTCTTTGAAGAGTAGGTCTGATCTCTGTTGCACTGTTAGGTGGTTTGTTCAATAAAATAATTGTTTTTTTGACTTTAACAGACTACTTGAGTGAGAGAAAGTCTTGTAGCTTTAAGTATGTCAGACTTTTTGAGGCATGGACATATTTGTCTTGATTTGAGCTGCTTCTTGACATTTCTCTATAGCACGTGTAGATTCTAAAGTCTGCCGGTGGAATGCTTCGAGCCAATGGAAACAAGTCTTCCGATTCAGGAGAACTGATGTCTACCGGTGCGAGCATTTTATCTTGTGGCATGTCTGCTGGTGGTGAGTCTTTTAAGGATATTCTGATCTTTATCACTGAAGGCTTTTGACATAGCTACAGGTCTTCCGGTGTCGAGTGCATTCTGAAGTGCTGGTCTGTTTTGATCATCATATAAGAAGGTAAGACTTGATCAGGTTGAACCTAATCTAAGACCTATGCGATATCAACACGAGTTGCCATGCTAACCGGTACGCAGACCTTTTAGCCACTCGTGATGACTCACTTGTAATGGGGGCAAGCAAATCAACATATATAGAATATGCAAGGTGATAATTAAATTATCAAGAAGCATATTCCAACATTCTCAACAATAACCAAGAAAAGAAAGTCAAGACTTTAGATTAAAGGAACACAAAGAATAAGAAGATAATAGTGATCAACTGCAGTAGGAAACTAAATAACAAGTGAGGATATAGAAAATGGACTGGTGGAACCAAATCAAACAAACCAACCCAAAGAAAGAAACTACTCTATCTTGGAAAGGTAAATAGAATCAGCGTTAGGTTTAATATTTGAAGTCCTAAGACATTGATAGCTGAAATAGGGTAAAACCCTAAAGAACTAGACTACTCGAACAAGGATTCTACAGTATATACAAGTATTTAAAACACTAAAAGCCTACATCTTTGGAAAGAAGGCAAGAGAAAGTCATCTTGTGAGGGAATTAAACCGAATACATGGTATTAATGCTTATGCAACCGATTAGAATTTAATACCCTCTCCCTTTCAATATCATAATTTGTGGAGTCAATTTTGATAGTCTGTGATAAATGAATCAGTTACGAATCAATTTTCACAGAAAGACTTCAAACTTTCCATTATTTATCCAACATATTGAATCAACAATAACAAGTGTCACCTACTTCATCCACACAACATGCAAAAACCAATTCTTCATTCATCAACAATCCACAACTCATTGTCCAAAACTTGCAGAAATGTTCAACCAACCACCCAACATTGACCTTCTTCCACAAAAAACCATCCAATGACCATCACTATTCTACAAACATGGGGTCAATTGGCAAGATTACTATTATTGTTAGTCCACACTATTATCATAAACTTCAATAGATTTTATCTGCTAGTAAAAAGGTTAGGTCAACAAATAAGGAGAAGAGGAGGTCCACCAAGAGGGAAGGCCAATACTAACAGCAAAAAAGTTTTCATCTTGAATTATAGGCAATTAGGTAAGCTAAAAAGTGCCAAGAATCAATGCATGAACCTGTTTCTAACTTCCTCAGGTGCTAGCATGGCAGCATCTGAGACAGCCAGAGGCTCAATCTATACCATAAAAGACTAACCAAACGAGATTTTAATAGCCAAAAATAAGTAAAACTATCTGAAGAAAAAATATATTTGAATTAGAAATTACCTCTTCCATAGCCAAGGCAGGTACATTTACTTGTATAGACATATCTTCGATAACCTATCCAATTTAATTCATCGCAGATAAGTACAAGAAGAAACTAGTAAAAGGTCAAGTAAATATTACTGGCAAACAAGGTATAAATGAAAAATCAAAGAGGCGCATACCGGTTTAGGAGTAAAGTGGAAGTGAGACAAGGCATCCAACTTCAAGCAGAGTTTCTTAAACAGAACACTTGCCTGAAGGTTAAGATATACTAAGAGACTCCATGCTAGGAAAAGGAACCAAGTGGGATTCAAAGAAGCCAAAGTGGGTGGTAAACCGAGCATTTAAGAGTGTACCTCTTTCTTCTGCTCATCTGAGAAGGACAATGCAGCTGAAACTAGGCAGTCTTTTGAACATATTCATCCTGAAGTAATACAAGAAGAACAACATTCAAGTGCATATTAGAAAGAACAAATGAAAAAAGCTCTAAATGCATTTTATGACCCCTACTAGTTTGAAAACAAGAAAGGTTCATGTGGCTTCACATCATGATATTCCTGCCAAAGACTTCTTTTGCATTGGTAATTGAATCTATATCACTTCGTAGAATAGTGATTCACCATAGATGTCGTGAGAAAAATGGGAGATGAAAGGTAGAAATGTGAAGAGCTACTTAATAAGATTGAGATCTTAGCAAAATAGATTAAGAGGAATGGGGTGCTTCCAAGTTCAAGACCATATCAAGGTTTTAAGCATGTCAAAGTTAAACAAGGTTGCATTTTCGATAAAGTTAAATATGAAATGAAAACCATTACCACTTAAAGAAAACGATCATGTAACCACAACTAGAAGCGAAGCCTAATAAATACTCCCTCCGTTCCAAAATAAGTGTCCCCTATTTCATTTTAAAACATTCCAAAATAAGCAACAACTCTACTTTTTTAGTAAGATTCTTGATGCAAATAGTCTACAATACCCTAATTAATTGTTATACGAAAAAAGAAAGTGGTCTCATTGGCTTGATACCATTAGATGATACTTTAAGAGTATTAAAGGAAAATTACAAAGAGTCAACTAATTTCTTAAACCCCGTGTAAAGTCATGGGGAACACTATTTTGGAATGGAGGAAGTAACACATAAAGAAGCCAAAAAGTCTGCATTTCTTACAAGACATATCAAGTAGAAATAAGTAACCGCATAAATTTCACCAAAGCCCTTCTTGCTCGTATTCTCATCATGCATTAACAAAAGATTACAAAGTTATCACTGCATGCCTTCATAGTAGGAAAGTAAATCCAATATAATGGAACATAGATGGGACTTTTTTGAAAAAAAATTGAATATTACCAGCTCCTTCACTTCTCTTGGTACCTTCGAAGGTAAACTAGGCGCTCTGTAAATATCATCAAAATGCCCCTGATAGTATGACAACAAAAATGTTGATCATTAGAGAGAGCTATAGGGAGGAAAAACGAAGGGCATGAACACACTCTGTTATATATCTTAAGCTGCATTGACGAAGAAAGAGGGGGGATGTCTCATCTCATACAACGCACTATAGCTACTTGTGAGAAAGAATTCAAATGATTAAACTGGCAGTAAAGGGAGGTTGCTTGATTGCTTCAAATTATTGTGAGAGCATATTATTTGAAAAGCAGATAATAGATCAAGTATCTGAATAATCAAATACATTTAAAACTAATGAGTTTTATCCCTTATAGAATCAAAAATAAAAAGAAAATCCAACATTTCTTGGTCTGCCAAAATCTGAAACACGTGGCTCTAACACCATCTCGATGGTCCTAAAATTGTTGTTTCAGGACATTAGAAGAATTATGAAGCTGCTTTTCTACTTACTCTGAACAAAGCCAGTAAAATCATTTTAACCAGACATAAACATATTTAAATGAATGAGAATGTAGTGCTGGATAATTGAAAACTTATAACAGTTATCAATCAATAGAAGAAGTGTAGTGATGCAAGGTCTGTAACATTTCCACACAACATAGAAGACGTCAACATATCTCAAGTTAATTCAAATATACATAACAAGGACTACAGGACCATCATTGTCAATTTAAAAATTAACAGGAAGGATGAGATGACTGATGATATAAATCATGAAAACATGACTTTAAATTGAACTTGCCATTGGAGAAATTTAAATTGAAGAAGGAAAAGGGTCACCTCAGAAATTCATTTCTGAATCAGATCCTCAAGGGATTGAGTAAGCTCCTCGGTTATTGCGGTATTTTACATTCTTATTGAAATCAAGATCAACCTCTAATGCACTATTCTTTGCCCTTTTAGCGGCTACCTACCACCGAGATCCAATTATTTAATTTTCAACTCGTATTTTATAACATCGGGGCAATCGAAAATCCATAAAACAATCGAGGAAATAAGAACGATTGATTATCTAGGGTGGATGCTTGGAGATAAGAAGCGTACCTCCCCTGCATGGTCCATGTTTTTGTTTGCAAGTTTGCTTTCTCCATTTCCTCTATTTTGGCACACTGTTTCTCTAGCTCCTTCTCATGAGTTGAAAGAGGTTCATTCTTCTGAAGATGAAATAGGAAGAAAACAAGAACGCTTCAATAGATGATCAATAAATGCACTAAGAGTACCAGTAAAAACATCACACAATCTGCAGAGATATAAAAAGTATCACATTACCTGACTACCAAGATTCATATCATCATCTTCCTCATCACCCAAATCCTCATCTGCTTTAATCCATTTAGGTTTTGTCTTCTGACCAGTTTTCTTCTTTTTTGGACCAAAATAGGAAGAAAACAAGAACGCTTCAATAAATGATCAATAAATGCACTTAAAGTACCAGTATAAACAGCAATCTGCAGAGATATAAAAAGCATCACACTACCTTATTACCAGAATCCATATCATCACCTTCCTCATCACTAAGTCTGAATGCTCATCTACTTCAATCCATTTACGTTTTGTCTTCGGATCAGCTTTCTTTTTAGGAGCAAAGAAGTCTCGTATCTGAACAAGCACAATGAGGCCCTTTTCAATATTAACATTTCAGGGAACCAAGAAAGGAATAAAACTGGAGAACTACCTGAACTAGGATGCCCTGGGAGCTGGGATCCAATCAAGAAATGCAGTTTGCATGTAACATATAAGTGGTTTTAAAGTACCATCAAGATGTCGGATTTAACTGTCCTAGTTCTTAAGAGATGAGAAAAAATCATGTACTCCATTCAACTCAAAGAGGCCACTACATGACCACCAAGTTACTAACCCTCCAAATCTTTCCTTTTTACTCAACCATACCTCAGTGAGTCAGTTTGTAAAACTTTCTACCACCAACTTCCAAGCAATTTGGAATGGCAGGAATTACCCATTTGAGGCGAGGCTCCCTTGAAACTTGAGTTTCTAAGAAGATTAGGTTTGAACCATGAACCTAGAGAATTCATGAATGGGGAAATATGAAAAGTCGGAACATTACAAACAAAATACAAAGGACTTATCCAAATAAAAAGAGATGATCTGAACTTGTATATCTACTAGGGATGATGAACTTCCAGCCTTGTCCATTGGAGAATAAATCGAGAGGAGCGATCAAAAGAAAGATGATAAATAGACTGCGAAGCTTGATTGCAAACAGCCGAGACACCTTGTACGAAAAATGCCTTATCTAACTCCAGAGCTCGAAAGCGATAAACCGTTTTTCCCCTTAAACTAGACTCAGTATATCTTTCCAATGCATATAGCCACGCCTTACGGAACCTCGAGTCAATACAGTTTATTAGTTAAAATTGGCTGAATTTCTACGCACATGCAGACGATGGCATCTCTCTAGAATTTTTTCTCTCGCCTAACTTTTCTTAGGGTTTGCCGCTTTTGGGTTATTGCCGACATGGAGGCGGCCATGGCGCGACCCCTCTGAGGTAGATCCTCAACCGCCTTCTTCTCCAACAATCAAAAAATCCTTCGTTTCCATTGTTTCATCTTCTTCACCATCCTCCCCCTCCATTGATTTTATTCCTCCTTCAACGCATAAAGGAGAGCCTGCCTTACGTCTTTCACAAGACATGATAAATCTGCTTTCTCGGCCTTTCCATCTCACCTTAGTTGGAAAATTTTCACATGGCCGTCCCTCTATGGAAACAATGCGAAAAGAATTTCAAACTTTTGGACTCAAGGCGGCTGTTACGCTAGGTCATTTGGATTCGAAGCACGTGCTTATTCAAACCAATCATGAAGCCGACTTTCAAAGACTTTGGATCAAGGATCAATGGTTTGTCGGTTCCTTCCTATCGGGTATTCAAATGGACCCCTTTGTTTCGACCCGGATGTGGAGAGTCGATTGTTCTGTGTGGTTTGCTTTTCCTAACCGCCTATCTTCTTGTTTAATAAACATGCTTTATTTTCCATGGCTACCATGATAGGTAAACCGTTGCTCATTGACACTCCAACTGCCAATCTATCTCGACCTAGTGTCGCCAGAATCTGTATTGAAATAGATCTCACTAAATCGATCCCTCATCGATTATGGATAGATTGCGGCCCTCAAGCAGGTTATTGGCAGTCTATCGTAGCCGAACGCCTCCCCAAATATTGCATGTTTTGTCATCGCCAAGGCCACGATGGTGTGGATTGTAAACTTCATCCACACTTGTTCCAATCAAGAAAAAGATCTTTGCCCAATCCCAACCGCTCCTCAAGCTGCAAAGAACCATCCCAACAATGGGCCAAAGCCCGGCCTCGGTTCATCAAGTGATCCCTCAATAAAATAAAAACCCTACCCCTCAACCTCTTGGCGTCAAATACTCTGTTCAAGAAAATCTCAATTCCTCTCCCATTGTTGATCAAGGCATTAAAAGTCCAAAAAATGTTCCTTCTTCGGTTTCTGCTCAAGAAAATCCCATTAACTCTCCCATGGTTGATCAAGTCACTAACAGTCCAAAAGATGTTTCGGCTGCCCAAAATGCCCAAGTCCAAACAACCAATATTTCAGTCCCTACTAATCCTCCAATCACGGCTAAGGAGGCTGTTTCTCCCCCTCACGGCTCGACCATCGGTTCTAACCCCCAAGTTCGGTCCGGCCATGGATGTTACCTCTAGCGGCTCCTCTCGCCCGGCCCAAGCGACATGTAGCCCTTCACAAGTGCAACCTTCTTCATCGAATCTTTGTTCAAATTGACCTCACGAAGTAACGGTCCCCAATTCAAACATCCCCATCTCATAGTCATAAAATCTTTCATCCAACACAGCCCCAACTCCTCCCTTTCGGTCCTTGTATAAATACCCAAGCCACTATGCAGACCAACTCTCCTCCTCAGCCCTGTCATCATATGAACATTGTCTCCCCTAATAAATTTGTCGTTCTGCAAACTATTGAAGAGGAAGATTCTGATAACGATCACACCCAATTTGATGCCCTTGATCTTGACACCCCAAGTCTCAGAAGGTCGAAGCGTCGTACGAAGAGTCGTTATCGTAATTATTAGATTTCTCTCTTTGTATTATCTAGGTTTTATTTCTTTTGTCAGTTTTTTCTCCAATGTAAGGCTCCTTTGTCCCCCCTTCTTAAGGGTAAGGTTGGTTGTCCCCCTTTTAGCTTGTTTTCCTTTTTTTCCATTTATAAAAATCTAGCCTTTTAATAAAAAAATAATAAAAATAATAAAAAAACATTCTGGACAGTGGCCACCTTTAACCCCATTTCTTGACCACTGCCCTGCCTTTCCGTGGATTCATTTTAACGAGACATTCCGATGTCAACTTTGTACACCTTCGACCTATTACCTAATTCTAAAAGCTCGAGTAAATACTTTCATACTATCTCATCTACTCATATTTTTCTTTAAGACAAATAACAAACATATTGTTATGTGGTTTTCTATCCCCCAACTATATTCAATGCATGTCTAACCCACAGTTTGAATAAATCATGTCACACGGTAGCATTAGGATCCTATGATCTTAGGAGTTGGTTGACAAATACGTCAGACATAGATTTTAATGTGTCGAAGACAAACCTCAAGAATTTGCCGCCATTCCTTTCCTGATAGCTGCAGAACAATAAGTAAAATGAAAATTTATCAGAAAAAGTTGGACATTCATCTAGAACCTGTGTCATAAATCCCCCAGTGGACATTATAATGGCCACAGAGGCATTTGAAACCTAGATATATACATGATGCAAATAAAATTCAACAGATGACCACCAACCTTGTGCAATACAATGTCAAAAGGGCCTTGATCAGAAAGAGACCTGCTTTGGTCAATAGCAACAAATACCATCCCCTTATCCTTGCAGCACACAACCAAAGATGAGGTTAGTAACATATCTCATAAGAAACCCAGATCAGTATAGATTAGAGACATATAAGGCATTAAGTATATGAAATTCCATAACTGATGTTCAAGAAGAAATGACAGGGTACTATTCTTTTCAGAATCCTACTCAGCAGTTACAAAACTGCCTACAAACAAGCTAGTTAAGAAATCAAATAGAGTTTAGGGTCCACATATGTATATTTGCAGCACAATTTTTTCATAATTTATTTTTATCTAAAAACAGTAGACAACTATAAGAACCCAAAAAAAGGCACGAGCAAAAAATATGATTCATAACATGTAAACAGGATAGTTCAAGTACCAGAAAGGATCAGATCTTCCTATAATACATGATTAAGACAACTATGCCTAAGAGAGCTTCAACACTTATTCGAATAAATGAAGTGGAAGAAAGGTATTGTAGAGAAGTTGCAAGATATCCGGTTCAATCACGATTTCACAATTACCATGGCAACCAAGTGATAGCATATGAGGCCCACTAATCAATGGCATGTGAATCTGATGTAACGTAGAGATTTCATCAGAAACCCCTGCCAATTCATATTCCTTTTTTGGCATATTATAAAGCAAAGTTAGTTTTTCAGGTAAAAGTGAGAAAGCAATTGGCACGGCTAGCTAATGCTTCCAGCACAACACCCACAACATAAAGTTGCTTTGGCAAAAGCCTTTTCAGCATAGAAATTGTCTCACACTATTCTTCCCGGTAAGTTCCAACACATCGAGAAGGACTCAAAGCGATATCTTAAACAAACTAGACAGTGACAAGGCGCCAAGTAATAACAACAAATTATTCTATTTACCCTACTTATTTAATTAATTAAAACAATACCACTTCATACCACAAAAAAATCTTCGTGAAAAGACCTGTACCATTCCATAATATTCCAATAGTTTACTGTCCATAGATCTTGCAAAGTAAAACTACAGCTAGAATATTCACATGCATAAGATTCTAAATAAAAAAGAAACCATCAAACAAAATCCAACTGGATGGTGGAAACGGCCGCTGAGAATTAAAGCAAATAAAGCATTCAATGATGGTAAAAATCTACTAAATTATTGCCGACAGCTATACACAAGATTAAAAATATTGCGAATTCATATCATGTGCCAAAACATCATTTACATTTTTATATGAGACAATAAAAAATTTAGCTGATTTTATCGTTCCGAACCAAAATTCGATGGGTGAATTAGCAGAGATGGTTGGATTGTAAATACCAAGGACCCAATGATTAAAGCCTTGTCCTACATGTGCAGTTGTCTAATAGCAAGACAAACAGAATACTAATCCAAGTGTATCATCACAGAAAAATAATGGTTGGATTGCTTGCCTGTGACTTTAAACCCTCAACAGCCATGGATTTCAAACAACACAGAATTTATAGATAGAATAACTACAAATCAAATCAACCAACATGAAATCTGCAAACCCTACATAATCAAATTAGCACACACCCAATAGTAAGAAAAGAATACAAGCATAACTACAAATCAATCCAAAAAATTGAACCCTATTAAATCTTTCAAACCGTAAGTAAAACAAAATCCTAGAACATTATAATAACAATCACAATCAAATTATGTTCATAAAAACGTAAAGCCCTATATTATAAGTTTGAATTAAGAAATTTTTACCTTGAAAATTGATAACCTAGTTGAGCCAACGAAACTTCTTCAAAACCAAGCTTCTTTAACTTTCTCCCTCCTCTAATTGCGTATCACCTTCTCGCAAATCTAGAGAGTGAATATTTCTGAGAGAGAAACAGAGATCGACAGTCCTGGCTAGGTGATGTACACGGCTGGCTGGCAAGGGAGAAAGGAGAAAGGGCGAGAGTTTTTGAGAGGGAAAGGGAGAAGAATTGTATATTGGACTTTGAGAACCAAAAAAGTTACAAGAAATACATGAGGGACATTTGGGAAAAAAAAAATCGCCTTCCAAACTATAAAGAGCATTAGGGACCCTCATAATGCTGTCGGTCCCAAAAAAAACTAGGTATTAGGATCAACTACTATACGTGACTTAAAAAGTGGGGACCCAAATACTACTTTTTCTTATACTGTTTCATCCAGGCCCACTTAGGTTATCCCCATGGATATTTGTCATTTTCTGATCTGGTAACAAAAATCCGAGGCTAGGGCTCAAAATTTGGAAAACCCCATATCCATTTAGTGTAGTAATGAAAACCATGAAACGATTGTCCCAAAATGACTTTAAATTGTATTAAAAAAAAAAAAGAGAAGGGAGTAATGGCAGGCGAAAAAGAGTAGAAGAGAAGAAAATGGTGTACTCAAAGTGGGGTGTGCTGTGCTAGGGAAGAAGGAGAAAAGTTATAGGTAGGCCCTAAGTTTTGAGTTTTTCCCTAGTAGTTCTTCAAACTTTCAGGATGGTCCCTTAGCAGCAGCTCGGGTAATAGAGTTAGGGGTAGGGGCTTTTGATGAATGAAATCTACATTTTTTGGTCTATGGCATGCATTTGAATTGTACAGGGACTACTAGTGGACTTTCTTAAAGTTGAGGGACTAATGGTGTAATTTGCCCTTTATTTAATTTCTTTTCGTATCCCTCACTTTCTTGAGTCTCATCATTCTTAGACTTACCATCACCATCACCATTTCTACCACCTCAAATTTAACCACTAACACAAAAATCAATTTTTTATTTCATTTTATTAATTTATATTTCTTATTCCATGCTCCTTCCTTTAAACTAACCCATATGCAAAACCCATCATTTGTATATTTAACACCACAACAACTTTAAATTTCACTATTTACAAAGCCAAATTTTTTTTTTTAATCTTAAAGTTTGAAGGTTTAAACACAAACCCATATGAATATTTAAAAATTTGGAGATCTAATAATATTGTATTTCACCTAAACCACTATTGTCATCCCTACAAATGCCACCACCACCACCCCTAATCACCACAACCATTATCCATGAAATCATTGCCACCACCACCAAGAAATGCTTTCACTTCCGTCTTGCTCAAATCATATCTCTTTAGCTTATGTACAGTCGCATTTCTTTCTTCGAATGTTTTTCTCTCTTCTTATAGCCGCTTTCCTCATTTATTGTCAAATCACTTAGTAAAGAGAGAATGTAACTTTTGGATGAGATGAGACTACTTGAAAGGATGTCAGTAGGTGACAATCTCTTTCAATCGAAAAATCAAATGAGAGCTGCAGTAAAAAATAAAAATCGATAGCCATGGGAGAGGAATGAAGAGATTCTCTCATCTAACTTTTTCGGATCCCATGGAAAGGCGTAAACAAGTAAAGACCGAAAGAGGTTAAAGGTTTGGAACCTAGTTATGGAAAAAAGTAAAATATTTAGGTGAATTTAGGGTTTGCAAGACATTTTTTTGTGGTTGGTGGCGGTGGTTTTGATAGTGGTGATAGAACATGTGGTGGCTTAGCTAGAGAGGAAGAGAGAAGAAGAATATTTGTAGTTAAATAATAAATAAAAATATAATTTCATAATAATATAATAACTAAAATAGGTCAAAATGTGAATTAGCCCCAAATTTCACTTTGCATTACTCCAATACAAATGATAAAAATAGTCCTCATGTGACATGAGCATGCCAAATTCAGTTACTATTTTTAATGCCCCACAAGCCAAGGGGGCTAAGTGGGACAAATGACGTGTATTAAAGTGAGACACTTCGTAGGTTGGGGTGCAAAGTGGGATTTGGTCGATAAGTGATACGTAAGTGTGCTAATCATACTTTGATCTTTTTATGGTTGAACGACATCTTCTAACTTGACAAATAATTAATATTATGGAATTATTTCATATCTGAAGGAAGATTCAAAAAAAAAAAAAGTCGATGCTAATTTCTTCTCAAATGTTAGTTTTATATGATTATTTAAGACATTTCTCATGTGTTAAAAGATTTTGAGTTAGCTTGTACGGTGTCAACAATAAACTAACTTGCAGTTAAAATGCGTATTTTCATTGTTGTTTGAGACTTCACTTATGTCGTTTTGGAGTTCGTGACTTAGAGTGCTCTAAGTGGAAATAATGGTTTCATTGAGGGAATTTTGAATGTTTGTTTATAATTGAGATACTGATAAAAGTGAATGAATTTAAAGTAAAGAGACGTTGCTCATTAAATTATAACTATATTTTTTTTGAGATAATTGATTTTGCAATTCAAAAAAGAATGTGCAAATATTCATAGTAATGGTTAATATGAAGATAATCACTACAACAAAAAAGGGCTTTTACAACGTTTTTCAAAATATTGTCAAAGCCAACGTTGTAATAGGTCAATTTATTTCACAACGTTTTTAAAAACGTTGCAAAAACGTTGTTGTTTATCTATTTCACAACGTTTCGTAAAAAAATGTTGTAAAATCCATTTTACAACGTTTTTTATAAAAACGTTGTAGTATCTATTTCACAACGTTTTTATAAAAAACGTTGTAGTATCCATTTTACAACATTTCTAAAAAACATTGCAAAATCAATTTTACAACATTTTTATTAAAACGTTGTAGTATCCATTTCACAACGTTTTTTTTTAAAACGTTGTAAAATCAATTTTACAACGTTTTAAAAAAAACGTTGTGAAATGGATTCTACAACGTTTTAAAAACCTTGTAAATGATATATCACAACGCTTTTTTAAAAACGTTGTAAATGATATTTTTTTAAAAAAAAATCTTGGTTCTTACATCCATTAATTACCGGATCTAATTCCATTCCATCCATTACATCAAACAGAGATTATAGCGTGTCTCTTTTTCCTACTAATATGATTCTCACTTCTATCAAAAAATACAATTGCTGAGCAAGACAACAGTATAACAACAAACAATTAACAAACAAAAATGGGTACTCATAAAAATGAGCATTTATGTATATGTACTTGAGCTTTTATCATTCCTATGGGCACTCATAAAAATGGGTACATTATTATCTCCTGGGAAGAAAGCAAGACATGTTGCTATGGGCGGGGGAGACAAAACAGTTCTCATTCTCTGCATTTATTCAGTAGAAATGAAGAATGTTTAGTTGGAATAAGATTGCTCGTTGACATGTGTATTACACCGCTTGTCGACATATACTATTCTCGTTCGGGTTACCTTAAATGATGTTGTCTTTGAAATTGAAATCGCTCCTCCAGACGCCGAAGCAACATAACAATCGTTCTTGGATAGCGCAAAACAAGTCATGGCCCTCTCATCAGTACTTGTACTCCTGCTTGCCGTATGTGATCCATATTGAGGGTCAGAAATGATCGGCTGCAGGGATAACATCATAGTTAATGTCGAGGTACTATGAACGCAACACCAACCACAATGACACTCCAAACATATTTAAAATCACAAGATTTAAACAAAATCAAAAACATTTGACTGCAACAAAGAGATTAATGGATAAGAGACAAGAGTCAACATTTTTTGCACATGGGTTTTGTTCATCCTTGCAAAACTTGTTCAATTTACAATCTGGCAAATACATAAGAAGGACTCTTGGTCTAATATCTAATATCTACAGCATAAATCAATGCAAGTAAAATAGGGGTTTTTTACCAAACAAAATGTGCATCTGAAATGCATATTTCTACATATTGAATAAGCGAACACATTGCATTGTCATATCAACTGATCGAGCCACTGCTTGACATTATTGAAGGACTCTTGGTCTGTGACATCATAAACTGCCTAGAAAAAATGAAGAACGACATGTGCAGTAAGGTGTACCTGTAGCACGTGACCTTGGTCGCTGCCGTAGTGTGTGTCCCAGGTGGGAGCGGGTGGAGGGGGGAAGAAAGAGAGAAAGATACTCACTGCATATAGGCATCTGGTCTACCAAGCTAGTGTTTCAATATTCCCTATTGAAATATAATATTCCTTCCGTCACTAAATGATTGTCCATTTTAGTTTTTCCATGGAAATTAAGGAAGTCAATTTTGGCCACATTAAGCTTTGGAATTGATACATATAACAAAACATTTTTCTGCATGTGCTACTCCTTCAAATCAATCGAAAGGAAAAATCAAGCAAGAATCACCTAAACTCAAGGCCTGAGTGAAAATGGTCTGGAGAAGATCAATTCTAACAAATGGACGAATCTGCAGGTTGAGTAAGTTCGTGACTCCAGCAATCACCTGCACTGATTTAAATTAATAAATAAATCTAAAAAGGCAGCCATAAAAAGTGTATACACACACACACACAAACACTAATTAGGACTTAGTACAAGGTGGCAGTGATTACTGCCTACCTATGAATACACCAAAGCTTTTGTAAAAGAAAGTTAAAATTTGTACATGAAGGAACACCATTAAGCAATTTGGAAATGCTAAGCTTTTCACTTCTTGAGCATGATAGAAGCCAAGGAAAGATAAATTCTCGGTGTTTTAATAACAAAAGATTTTTATATGTATATATGATACCTTGTCTACGAGCCCATGGATCACCAGGCTTGCTTTCTTGTCTTTAGGAGTTTTCTGAAAATTAAAAGAAAAAAAAGAGCTTTATGACCAGCAAGATTAGAAGACGTTATCCTAGCATTATAAAAAAATATATACATATATACACACACACACATATATATAAATATATGTATTATAATTTTATTTTCAAGTCATGCCTACAAGTTATCAAAAGGTACCCCCTTCATCTCATGCTCGTATTATGAACCATCCTGTGTAGGGTCATTAATCAAGTTACTATTCTACAACAAGTTACTATTTTAATCAAGTTACTATTCTACAACACTAGTAGGTCATGGACTCATGGGACCATCAACGGGATAGATTTTTCATTATAGCTCATCCTATTTCCAGCAAACAATCAGCAGTCACCAAATTAGAACTAAATGGATTAAGAATTCAATTTCTATTATAAAACAGCAGCTGGACACGGCAGCTCTTGGAGAGTTTCATCAAAATTTCAGCCAGCTGAAACAGAGTTTTTGGCTCCTTAATTCAGGGGTTAATTATGAGCACCGAGGATCTCGCTTTCTGAACTAAGATCCATTATCCTAGCAGTAGGGGGTTGCTAGACAGCAACTCTGTGACACAATGAAATGAGATTGGTCATGTGGTCGTCCATAGTTAATATATTAATAGGCTAAATCTTATCAAAATGAATATTAATTTCTATCACCTATTTACATTTTAGAAATTATGTAACTAATATATTTTACTGGATGAGGTATATGCACAACAAACAAAAATGGAAATACCTGAAGGTTCACAATAACTATCTTTCCGCCACCACGGAGACATTTCAGTGGTAAATTGCATGCAGGAGTGATCTGCAAACTGCATAGAATAGCAAAGCACATGATCACTAACTAAAACATAGAGCAGAAAAAGCTTGTAGCAGTCACAAAAAAGGACTTCTCCACCCCTTATGAAAATAAAAAAGAAAAGAAAAGTGTTTTGTGGAGCCAATTTTAATTTATCACTCTTCGAGGCACGAGATAGAAGATATTGTATGTCTCAAGAGTGAAGAGAAAACAAGGAACAGAGAGAATGAAAGTATGACTGATACCTAAACTGACATTTATTTTGGGAAGTAGGTAACAGTAATCCTTTTCAGGAGAAATTAAATGACTTTATTAAGCGAAAAAATCCATGTAAATTACCTTGTTCCCAAACATAATATAACATCAGCCATTTTGCAGTGCCTCTCTGCTGATTCATCTCTTTTGGGGGCAAAGCATCCTGAAAGCACAAAAAAAGAGAGGAGACATTTAGATTAGTGATGAGTCCTTAAGTGAGGCGAAAAGCCGAAAACTTTACCCACACTGCATTTAACCTTAGTAGCAAAGAGAAAATATTACTTTGAGGGGAGATAATTAACTTATTTGGAGATTCACTGGACGAAACCATGCCCTAGATTGACCAATCCTTGCCATTTTGGAGGTCAGAACTCCATGAATTTTTTTCTCTAGAGTTTACACGTATCATTGAATCAAAATTTCAAACATATGACAGACTATTTTTCAAGGTGCCACTCTTTTAATATTCTTATTCTTAAAATAAACTCAATATCCCCTTGACAAAATCCCAACACGTGTACGTTACAAAAGCTTGCTCAAATACAATCTGCAGTAATAACTAATAAAAGCTGTGCTCTTTTCACCTACATGAATTGTTCATTCTTCTTCCAACCACAGCTAAGCCCTCCGACATTATATATAGAAGCAAGCGATAGTGTGGCAGAAAATGGCCACTTAACTGCTTTGAAAAGAAATAGGACTCTTTCTGAGACAAATTGAAATAGAATGCAGAATTTTTATCCAGGATGAAGAAAGCAACACATATATTAGCCATATGTGCGAAGTTTTCTTAATTCTTATTTGTTGGACCAGAATGTTTCTGCGTAGATATTTCAAATCACGAGTTTTAACAACAATTACCTATAGTAGTATTTGCAGTGCCTAGATAACTACTCACTGCATATAGGCATCGGAAATTATTGAAAGTTTGATATGTGAACAACCAGGCTAGTGTTTCAAATCCGCCATGAACCAAAAAAACATGATTCCTGCTTCACTCTGAAGCATCACCATCCTCTTCTGTCTCAGCTCCTGTATCAATATTGAAAAAGAGAGAATAAATAAGCAGTTTTAAGCTTTTCAGGGAAAGAGTGCAGTGGCCAGCAGAGCTAAAGCCATGTATTTCATGGAATCTGTAAAACTAATTCCCACTCAGGACGATTTCTGTACTTGTTATTGAAACTTGTCAATACGAAAACGCTATTCATTCCATCATGGGTCTCACAGGCACTACTGTATTGCAGGTCAAAGTCCTTTTTCTCATACTCATGGATCTTTGTCGGCGAACATCAGGCTTGCCGCATCCATTGCCTGTTTCTCAGGTGGGGAGCAGCAACATTCAGGTCCGCCTTCATTATATTGATGTGAACTATATCTATGAAAGCGACGAAGATGTCAAGGAGAACCCTGAAGTTGATGCAGGTGAGATCAATCCTAAAATGGATTCTTGATCTCGCGCATACATGGAGCAATTTATGTTTTGAATCTATTGTCTCCAGTGTGTTTTTTGTTGGAGTCTGACAAGTCAACTACTGCTTTTAATTTATTTTTTTAGTCAGACCAAAAACTATTGAAGAATCACCAAAAATCGCACACCAGGATCCACTACCATTGCGTGAACGAGATTCGAGACTGGAACTAGCATTGAACTTTTTGTTTTTCTCCAACTGTGACTCGATTAACGCCTAGGCACGGTCTCATAAACTCATTTTCAGTCTTCATCAGATGCTGCCTAAGCAATAGAAAGTGAAACTGTTGCTACTAGATCAGCAGAGTCGATCCATTCAGTCAACTAAGTCAAATGCAATTGTTCCAGTTCCCTCTGCTTGGACCTAATTTGGTTGGTTTGCAGAATGGATTCAGAATATGCTGACACATCATCTCAACATCCCACTAAATCCTCTGAGGCTGAAACTCCTGTTGTCACTGAATCCGAGCACGATAATTCTTCACATGACTCAGTTTCTACGGTATCTACATCAGACACAACATCTTTGCCCAAAAGTTTTTATACTTGTGCTGCCAATGGCACCAGCGCAGGAGACTTCAGACACTGAAAAGGCTGGGAAGTTGACCTTTGCGCGACTAGCAAGCGGGATTGGATTTAATTTCACGTAAAAAGTGTCTAGACAGAATGAGAACACTAAAGCCACGTCTGCCACTGCTCAATCACGTATTTTTGACTCTATCACAAAAGGTTTAATTGATTCATCTTTGAATGCAGTGAAGGCAGTGCAAGTTAAGGCACGTCACATGGTATCCCAAAACAAATGAAGATACCAGGTGAATTGAAGCTAGAAGAGAAGTTTTCATATGACTCAAAGATGAAGAAAAACTTTAACAGGGGATACAAAGATGAAGAAAAACTTAATCTTGGTAGGTCTTCAAAGGTTTCTAAAGGCAAGCACATAACTGGTGCTTCCTACACTGCATTTCTCAAGACTTTATAGGTTATGTAACCAGTATATGTTCTTCTACTATACAATGGTTATGCCTGGGTAAGTGGTTCAGGTTCGGATGCTATATTTTGTGACACCGACATTATTTTACACGGGGCAATTCCCACCTTCAGGGTAGAATGTACATAGCTGGATAATTGAACATAGATATAAAAATGAAAACACAAATTGTGAAAAAACTGGGGCACCTAATTGAATCAATAACTCTTTGATTATCAAAACAAAACCCGAAGTAGAAGAGTGAAGCATAAACAATAGTAATACACGTATAAACAGACAACCACGCATGCATAAGCATGTTCATATCTCGTGTGTGTGTGTGTGTGTGTGAGAGAGAGAGAGAGGGGACCTAAGTAGAAGTGGCACACTGATCCATGTTCATCAAATGTAAAACCAACTTTAGTTCCTCCTGCATAACTTATGCAATTAAAGAAGATTCAGTAATCAGATAACTAGGGTAGAAATTGCTCAAATGACGGTCCAAAAAGGATGGAAACAAACATATGAAAGGACACATAACCCCGACTCACTTTCGGTGCCATGTCTTCGTGTATGTACAACTCCAGCCAGGTGGCAGAAATCATTAATCAAGACAAATTTTCAAGACTGATAAGCTCACCTCAGGATATTCAGGAGCAAGAGTCAGAGCCTCTTTAGCATCCTCGAGAGCCTCAGATATATTGCTCATTGCCAAGCGTGCCGCAGACCTGGATGAAAGCAGGGTTTCCTTAACTCTTTTTTATAACAGACCCCTGCTAGATCACAGAAAGAAGATTAAGCTAATTACCTGTCAGAATTGTGCATGTAGATTTAGACTACCAAATTGACTGCATTGTGTGAGCTAAGTATACTATACTTTATACGCGAAGAGGGAGGGGCAGGGGGAGGTTAGACAATACTATTCATGATTTATGCATATGTGACCCCAAGTAATGATTTTATTGCATTTTAGTCAATTAAAAGTAAAATAATTAGAGAACAGGTTGGTTGAAATTCGATTATATAAATAGAATGTTCCCAAACTGTCCCTGAACCCTATTGTTGAAATACATCCTATACCCTTTTATGTCAACTTAAGCATGTCAATCTGAATTATATTCAACTCATCCCTCTCCCTAATTCGATTGTTATACGCTTTTCGTCTAAGGGAATAATTTTGTACTAACCGTTAAATGAATGAAGATTTCAATCTTGTAGCAGCCTTCACATGAGGGAAATGAGTACAACATGTAGTAAGGTGATCATTGGGTTGTTTCTGGAAACAAGAATAAAAGGACAAAACGAGCATCCTATAAAAACAAATTCATATCAAAATAGTTATTGTAATAGTTCAGATGACTAAATTATGATTTGTAGTAGAGGTCTAATATTACGAGCTCGAGCTTGTAGTATTCTTGCAAGCTTTGATGTTAGTGCCATCAGATCAAATTTACTTAAATCTCCTAAATTATAGCCTACTGCAGCCTTCCCAGGCTTAACACCTGCAGGAGTGCAGGGTTCAGGTCTCTTCTGTGAGATTGGCTTTCAGCAACAGAAGTCAAGTAAAAGATGTAAATGCTTTCTCCTCAAATGATGAACAAGTAATTAAATTAAAATATCCACATGGCGGCTAGGAAGGCTTGACTGATTTGTTGAAAATGGTGGAGGACGAGATGAAGATTGGGGAAACAAGGCAGAAGTTCCAGGCAAGGTACTTGGTATATCTTGACTCTGAAGTAAAGACTGATCTATCAATAATTCTAAATTGATATTTATTATTATTATTTATAAAAAGACCTAACTTTATGCAATTATGGACAGCCCAAACTACCTCTCAATTCCAGCAACTCAGACGCATAGAACCTGCCCAAAATACCTGCCAAATCCATGCGTAACCTGCTCCTAAGACAACCCACGTTCTGGAATTATGCTGCCCCAAAACAGTCCCAGATATCCAACCCTTTTTATTCCCATTGTATCATTGGTACAAAATTTGGCATGATTAGGGGTTAAGTTGTTGCAATCCCCCCAGCTAAAGTAAGCACAGAAGAAAGAGAGAGGGAGCGAGAGTGAGAGAGAGAGGAGAAGAGGTGGTGTTGGGTAAGCTTGAATGATGGTGGTGGTGGTAGTCGAGTGAGCCTAATATGACGAAAAGGAAGATGAACTAAGAGGGGGATGATCTGTGGCTTTCAACTTCATGTTTTACCCCCAAAATGATCATGTGCTAACACTTAGTACAAGGACAGCTGGTACATGTTATGGTATTACTATGGCATCAAACTGAATTTGTAGGGAAATTGAAACAAATAGAAACATACCTGATATGTTATTGAGACATGGCTGCTCTCAGCCTTTTGCTTTTCTGCCAATATGCTTTCAGTTTAACACAATAATTACAAATGCACAACCTGCAAGAGGAAGCAGCATGAGTTTTGTCACCTCAATTGACACCTTACAAAATTTCGTTTGAGAAGGCAGAGAAGACGCATTGACGTATTATAAAAACTACAGTAAGACAGTATTGAATGAAATGCCCTGAAATAGAAAATTTCAAGATCTAGTAAAATTTAAAAATCAAAGCTACAAACACAACTACTTTTGCATTTATCAAATAAAGACACCTTCTTGGTTCTTTTGGTCTGTGAGTCAAAAATCGAGTATGCTAAGCACATACCGTACTTCCCAACGATACCAGCCTTCTTGGTTCTTTTGGTCTGTGAGTCAAAAATCACAATAAAGCAACTGCATTAAAGACCAAACATCCAAAGTGGCTCCCAAATACAAAAGAACCCAATGAGAAAGGATCCAAGGCAAGCTATGGTAAGATATCCAAAGCTTATAGAGTGAAAAAAAATAAGAAGTTTCAAAATTCTAAGTCTATTAAGCAATTATTAGACCAAAAAACTGACAAGTCACGGACTTTACTCCAAAAGGCCAAAACAAAGTTCTACACCTCATGGAACAGACAGTAAGTTCAGTACTATTTATTCACCCCTCAACCTTCCAGAGGCAGCTGAATCTCATAACTACAATGAAGCAATAAGTAAAGCTATACACCAAACCACCAAAAAGCAACATACATCTGGAGGAGCCGACAACCCTTAAAAACAGATCAATATGAAGCTTGAACATCAAAAGCATTACTTAAACACATACATCACCAATTTCTAATAAATGTAACTTCCAAATTTTTCGAATACCTACCAACTAGGTCCATTTTCTACAAAATCCAAATCATTAGAATTATACTACAGGTCTATAACATCGTCTTTTAACTGCCACTGGAACTACTTTAATGCCCTCGCCCAATTGTGTCAAAAGAGAGCAAAGCGTGGTAAACGATATTTAACCCTTGATGTTACACAATCTTCCTCTACAATACAAAAATTTGGGAATTCTACGCCTAAACCCTAAATAAGTAATGCAAGTTCAAATGAAAAATGTTCATAAATGAAATCAGCTCAAAGAAACTTCAAATCAACCAGAAAGATGAAAATTAAACAACTTCAAGATTATCATTCAGAGAAGTATACAAGAAGAGTACCATTTGGGAATTCTTTCCGAAGTACTTATCTACTTTTCTGTATTTTTATTCTTTCAAACAAGCATTCCCCATCAGTTTTAGAAAACCAACTAATCCCAACAAGGTCACTGGAAAATGACACCTCATTTGAACATAAAGCAAATGTAGCCTCCCAAAAACATAACAGATATCTATAGAAAAATCTATTGAACAACATAATCCAGTTACTAAATTTAGCATGTAAACCATACGCAGGACCCATAATCCTAAAAACATATAGCTAGCTGAAGCTTACATAGCTTGAGACAGGTGGATCAGCTCCATGAAAGCTACTCTTTGATGATTGAACATTCTCAGACTCATTTTCAACCTTTGGCCTGCAGTGCAAATTAAAAGAACCATGCTCAAATAAACACCCAAATTTGATCTCACATAAAATTTACTTGCAACATCAGACCCACGAGTGGTTTCCATAACCACTAGGAGTGGTCTTTGGTAAACAGCCAAGGCTAAGCCTCTAACATAAGCTATCTCTAACAACTAATTCAATCAAAACAATTAAAATACAATAAGTTAAGGTTTTGAGACAGTACTCGTCTTGATCCGTACACCAATTAAAGTAGAGGCTGATGCAAGTTGTACTTAGGCACCACAATTAAAATTCATAAATAACAACATTACTAGAATATTGTGATATACAATCACTGCCTATCCTCTTTCTTAGAAGCTATTGCACCCCAATCCGAAGATCTTGAAACTTCTTGTCCACAAACCCTAGATTTTGGCCTGTTCTTGGCCCCGACATTATGTTTTTTGTCACCTGCCCATTTGTCATTGTCATTCTTGCTATTCCAGGAACTTCCTTCAGCTTCTTTAACCTTGTTGCCCCAAGAAGTCCCCCATAGCTACCGAATATTTTCTAGTTCATTCCTATTTTTGCTCATATATGTTTTACTATTTTTGAACTTCTACACAAGTATAATAAGTAACAGCTAAGCAGTAACACAAAGTTTTAAAGGAATACAGGTTATAACTTTGGAAATGGAGAACAACTTGGACCCTTGAAGACTCCATACAGCAACCATGACAATCAGAGTATACAAAGTAAATCTTGATTAAGATGGGAAGGAGTAACATATATCTCACAGAATATACAAAATCAGGAGAAGGTATCGTGGCAGATTTATGAGGAACTGGATTACAAGTTAGTGGAGCTTAAAGCTATCGCAGGAGACACGTTTATGTTTCAATTTGGTGGTGGAGTTTCAGGCTAGAAACTAGAAAAAACCCATCTCATTACAAAGTCCAAATAGCATCCAAACTGGGCATTTTGCTAAACATATGCCCATCTAGTAGAGTGGCAATACAGGACATGGGTTGAACCTCAAACTGAGAGGTTCTGATATGGGGAAATATGAATAATCTGTTATTTGGGGTATGACTGATTTACGTTTCCAGATTGTATAAGGAATAGAGTGTTAATATCCTCGAGCAATTAAGCTCTTTCCTTAAGACAAAAAAGCCGACCGTTAAGAGGCGGGCCGGGATATATCGCGTGTCTCCGGGTTTCGAGAGGATACTACGTGATTGAAGAGGCGGTCCTCAGTTCTTGATCACCTTGGCGAATCAAGGCACGCTTCGTAATCTACGTATAGAGGCGAAAGGGTGTAAAAACGAGCAGAATTTCAATTACAGAAAACTCAGGTTTTGGCTGTATTTAAGTGGTAGTTGGGGATGACGGTTGGGAGCGGTTGAAGGCGGTTGGTAAAGCAGACACAACCTTAGCGGTTGGCGATTATGGTATCGAAGAGACACAAGTTCGTAGAGAAGCTTGTGGTGGTGAACTTTCGAACTTGTTCAAAAGGTTCATCTTTGAAAAGGGTCACACACCAAATGAGCCGGTAGCAAAAAGATAGGTTCGGCTGTGTTTGGAGTGTTGGACCTACACCTAGGTAGGTCTTCCTCTACCAAAGTGTAGTGGCCCGAGGGCACGAAAGTAAAGCCTCAGCTCTACCTTATAAGGTAGAGCTTATTTCATTGTTCCCAATGTGGGATTCCCACATTATACTTTACATAACTCACTTATTCAAGTTTTATGGAAACAATTTTCCAACAATCCCCAATCCCCATTGAATAAGATATCATGTAAGTTGATGACATATTGATATTCTGAGAGATACAAGCGAGAGTAGCTAGAGTGGAAGAGGTGGCTTTTGGCTTTGAACCTTTCCTTATGAGTTACTATCGGGAAGACTTACTAATCGATGGCGGGTGTGTCTTGAGCCGGCGGTGTTTGATGTCAACTAAGACAATAGTATTCACATAGTTGCCCTCAAACAACGGCGTTTGATTCTACGTTTGTGTTCATTTTGGCCCTGAGCGCTTCAGGTTACGTGAATGTTGTTAGAAAATTTTGCCTCGAAATTTCCATAAGATCGGCTTGATCTTACATTCACATAGGTGACTTCTTATAAAGGGTGTATCTGTCGGTACAGCTTGATCAAATCAAGTCACAAGAATCATTAAAAGCGTGCTTATCCTAAACCGTGACGAGGTAACACTAGTGTTTTCACCATAGGAATGGGTAGGACTTGAGTCCGTTAGTGTTTTTCGTGAGATCAATTTAGTTTGGGTTGTCCCTTTGAACCTAGACCATGGGGTTGCCAATCAACTAGGTGGGGTTTTCCGCTAAAGGTTCTCTTTATTTCATAGGCTTAAGGCCCATTCCCTTCGATGAGCGTATACTAACTCTGGACAATCCTTTAGTTAATGGATCCGCTAGGTTGTCCTTAGATCGAATATAATCGATGGTGATCACGCCATTTGAGAGTAGTTGTCTAACGGTATTGTGTCGTCGCCTTATATGGTGGGACTTACCATTATACATGTTATTTTGTGCCCTTCCAATTGCGGCTTGACTATCGCAATGGATGCATATGGGGCAGGCCGTGGCCATCTTTGGAATATTTTCAAGGAAGTTACGTAACCATTCGGCTTCCTCATTTGCTTTATCTAAGGCGATAAATTCGATTCCATAGTAGACCTTGCAATGCAAGTCTGTTTGGAAAGATTTCCATGCAATGGCACCGCCACCAAGAGTGAATACAAATCCACTTGTTGACTTGGAGTCGTTAGTATCGAAATCCGATTAGCATCACTTTGTATCCTTCAATAGCGCGGATACTTGGAGTAATGCAACCCGTAGTCCTTAGTGTATCGAAGATATCTAAGAGTCCTTACAATGGCTTTCCATTGATCGGGCCGGGATTACTTGTAAACCGACTCAATCGGTTAGCTTGTTTAGCGAGGTCGGGCGTGCGGTCGTAAGATACATAAGACTTCCAATGATTCGAGAGTATTCAATTTGAGATACGCTCTCGTGTAGGTTCTTTTTGAGATGAAAGTTAGGGTCGATTGGAGTCTTAGCAATGTTTGTATCACCGTTGCTAAATTTCTCTAGCAATTTCTCAATATAATGAGATTGTGATAAAAGCGGTCTCCTCGGATGTTCTAGATATTTTAATACCTAGGATGACATCGGCTAACCCTAAATCTTTCATGTCAAATCTACTGGCCAACATCTTTTTAGTGTCTTTGATCATGTTATTATTGCTACCAATAATTAACATGTCATCAACGTAGAGACAGATAATGACGTAACCTTGTTGTGTATTCTTAGCGTATACACACTTGTCACATTCATTAGTCTTGAAGCCATTAGCAAGTATAACGTCATCAAAACGCTTTATGCCATTGTTTTGGTGCTTGCTTTAGACCGTATAAAGATTTGACCGACGAGACCTTAGTTTCATTGCTGGAGCAATAAAGCCTTACATTTTTCATATATAGATTTCTTCTTCAAGTTCACCGTTGAGGAAAGCGGTCTTGACATCCATTTGATGTATCTCGAGACCGTGTAGTGCCGCGAAGGCAATCAGTAGGCGAATTGAAGTAATCCGAGTAACTGGAGCATATGTGTCAAAATAATCAACACCCTCCTTTTGATTAAAACCCTTGGCGACTAGCCGGGCCTTGTATTTATCAATGGACCCATCAGGTTTCAATTTTCGTTTGAAGACCCATTTACACCCTAGGGGTTTGCAACCTTTGGGAAGGTCGACGAGCTCCTGGTGTGGTTTTGCATAATGGAAGATATTTCGCCGTTGACGGCTTCCTTCCATTGTGGAGCCTCGGGAGTAGACATTGCTTCCTTGAGCGTCGTGGTTCATTATCCACGAAGCGTGGTCACAAAGTCTGGTCCAAAGGTCTTACTCGTGCGAGCTCGCTTGCCGGCGAGGTTCATCAATGTCTTCATCTTGATGAATACCTTGATCAATAGCCATAGGGACTATTGCTTGTGAGGTGTTATCTTGTTCGTCAATTGACCAAGGAAATGAGCGTTTTACTGAAGTATCATCTTTTAGAGGAAAGATAGCTTCAAAAAACGTGGCATTTCTTGATTCCATAACGGTATTCACCTCGATTTCCGGATTATCAGATTTATGGACTAAGAACCGATAGGCGCTGCTATGGGTTGCATAACCAATAAAAGTACAATCCACGGTTTTGGAACCGATTTTAACCTTTTTAGGTGGTGGGACAGCTACTTTAGCTAGGCACCCCCACACTTTGAGGTATTTATAGGATGGTTTTCGACCATGCCATAATTCATAGAGCGTTTTGTCCAATTTCTTGTGGGGAAGCTTGTTTAACAAGTAATTGGCGGTGAGCACCGCCTCCCCCACATTTAAATCGGGGTAGACCGGATTGAAGCAATAATGCGTTCATCATTTCCTTTAAGGTTCGATTTTTTCTTTCGGCAATCCCATTGGATTGTGGGCTATATGGGGGTGTAACTTTGTGAATAATCCCGTGGTCAGCACATAAGTCTTTGAAGGGAAAAACATATTCACCTCCTCGATCAGACTTAAGAATTTTTATCTTCTTTGAAAGTTGATTCTCGACTTCGTTTTTATAAAGTTTAAAAGCTTCAAGGCTTCAACTTTACTTTTTAAGAGATAGAGATGACAAAACCGGTACAATCATCAATAAAGGTGATGAAGTATTTGTTTCCGCCATAAGATTCTATGGATTTTAAGTCACATAGATCACTATGAACCATATCTAATGGTGTTGTGTCACGCTCGATTGTCTTAAACGACGTTCTTGTTTGCTTAGCTTCAACGCAAGTATGGCATTTGTTATTTTTATTAATGCGACTTGGAGGAATTAATTCCATTTTCATTAATCGTCTCATAGAGTCATAGTTAACATGACCTAATCGATAATGCCAAATATTGAAATGCTCAAGCAAGTAAGAAGAAGATGGTGCTGTAGCACTTTTATTATCAATCTTGTACGCGGTGTTAACCACCATTACATTACACTTAAAAGGCCCTCATCGAGGTAACCTTTACCAATAAAAACCCCACTCTTACTTAGGATAAACTTGTCCGACTCAAAAGCCAACTTAAACCCATGTTTAACCAAAAGAGAACCGGAGATCAAATTTTTGCGAATGTCGGGAACATGAAGGACATTGGTTAGCACCAACTCCCGCCCACTCGTCATTTTCAGGGTCACTTGGCCTTTGCCTTCCACTCGAAGTAGATGAATTGCCCATGAAAAGCTTTCCTGGACTTCACCTTGTTGTAAGCTGAGAACATCTTGGCATCGCCGCAGATATGACGCGTCGCGCCGGTGTCCACGAACCACTCGCGGCCCGTGCCAACCATGTTTGTCTCGGAGACGACACATACCATGCTGATCTCTTCGTCAACCATGTTGGCTTCACGCTTGACCCGCTTTTGCCTCGGCACTCAGCCTTTATGGCCCTTCTTATCACAGCTTCAAGCACTTGCCCTTGAACTTGTACTTCTTTCCTTGCGTAGACGCCCCTTCCCGAGCTTTTACGCTTCCCGCTTCTTGGCGTCTTGCTCGACCACATGCGCCCCTTCTATGGGGCGAAGCTGCTTTTGTCGGCGACTTCGGTTATTCTCGCTCAATCAGTAGCCTTAGGATCAAATCCTCCAACGACATATCTTTGCGTTTATGCTTGAGATAGCTTTTGAAGTCTTTCCACGCGGAGGTAGCTTCTCGATCATTGCCGCGACTTGGAATGCTTCGAAACTATCATCCCTTCTACGCTATCTCGTGCAAGATAAGTTGGAGTTGTTCAACTTTGTGTCACAACACTTTTGGAATCATTCATCATAAATTCTAAAAACCTAGCAACTACAATTTCTTCGAGCCTAAGATCTTCGGTTTTGTACTTCTTTTCCAATGATTCCCAAAGGTCCTTGGCCTTAAATGGGTGTATACGTCAGATAAGGAGTTATCCAGCCATTTAAGACGTAGTTCCCGCAAAGGAAGCCTGAGTGCTTCCATGACTCGACAAATGCCACGGCGGTGCGATCCGCTTTCCCCTTCTTTCAAGATAGGGGTTGATTCCTTCAGCATTTGGACAGTTCAACGTCGTAAGGTAGAAGAGCATCTTTGTTGCCATCTCTTGAACTCTTTGCCTACAAACTTTTCGGGCGCCACCGTGAGTGTGAACGGTGGTATGCATTATTTACGCCATGGGCGGTTGTACAGCAGCGGGTTCCTTTTTCCGAATTGGAAGCCATGCCGACAAAACAAGATTATGCTAAGTTATATGAAACACTATTGTTTCTATATAATTAGCAACAGATTTTAATAGACTCTCTGTAGTCTTATTAAAACACTTATATTAATACAACTAAGTATCAATCAAAATAGCCTTAATTAAGATTTTTAGAACAAGTTGAATGTACTTTCATAAACAAGCTGATAGACCTGTTCAGTTTCAATTAAGGATTCTGGCTGATTACAGTCTTAAAACTGGAGCAGAATCTGTATCTTAGTAGCAGTTTAAAGCATGAAACAGAAACTTTAACTTTAAACAGATTATCATGAAGTAGATTCTGTAACTTTGGTAGTTTAAATGAATTTCCGTAATCAAGTTTATGAAAACTGAAACTGGAATAAAGTAATGCTGTAATCTGTAAACAAAGGTTGTGTACAGAAGTTGATTGTCGTAAGTAAACAGGTTTTATACGAAGTTGAATGCCGGAAATGCATGTAATGAAACCAAGTTAATACCGCAGTGAATGCGTGAGCGAACCGTAATAATTGCAACAAGTTTCTCGCATGCATTAGATGCAGAGATTTCTTAATTCTCAGTAAACGGTTTAGTCTCAAGTCTCGAAATATAAACAAAACTAGGGACCGAAAGTCTGTTAACGCACTAATCACTGCATGCATAAACAGTTTAGTACTAACATGTAAAATGCGAAGTAGGTTCTGCAGTGGTGTGTGAAGTCTCGAATCTGTATGTAGAATGTAAAAGCGTAAATCGTGACTAAGACAAGGCAACCGAGGTTTCGTGATGTGAAACAAAGAGATCACAACCGAGGCAAACTATGTAATGAAACCAGATTATATCTTTGAAGTTTACTGATCTATAATTTGACTGTGATAAACACATGCAGTAAATTCCCAGAAAGGTTGTTTTAATGCAAGAACCGATTGATTAAAGTCGGGTTGAAACTGCCCCGAATTATGTAGCATGCAAGCAAGTTCGGCTATACAAGAAGACATAAAACAAGTAGCAAAATTCAGGTTTAATGCACAAAATCGTTTAGGTTTGTTACATGCGATTTCGGGATCGAATATAACAGTGTTATGTGGTCTCGATTCTGTGATGAACTAGAAAACCGAGGCATACTATGTCTTGGTTAAAATGTATGGCTTTGAATCAGTATACGTATTCAAATTTGTTAATCCTAACAAACAGATTGGAACTTGTTTTAATCTGTGAACACTAGTGATCAATAAACGTAATTTGTAAATTAGATAAGTGGTGCGTAATAAACAAAGGTTATATGTAGTGCTGAATACGTATTTTAAGCGCATTTTGTGTCACTTAAGCATACGTAATCGAATATAATAGATGCTTTGGAAACGAAAATCAAGCCAAAATGAACTTTGTCTTAAGATTGTTATTAGGGTATGACCGATTCGTTTCCTGTATTGTATAAGGAATAGAGTGTTAATATCCTCGAGCAATTAAGCTCTTTCCTTAAGACAAAAACCCGACCCGTTAAGAGATCGCGGGCCGGGATATATCGGGCCGTGTCTCCTGTGTTTCGTGATACTTACGTGATTGAAGAGGGCGGTCCTCCGTTCTTCGATCCACCGGCGAATCAAGGCACCTTCTTTGTAATCTCGTAGAAGCGTAAAAGGTGTAAAAACGCGTAATTTCAATTGACAAAAACCGAAGTTTTGGCTGTATTTAAGATTTAAGTTGGGGATGACGGTTGGGAGCGGTTGAAGGCGGTTGGTCGCAAATGACACAACCGTTAGCGATGGCGCTATGGCGCTTATGGTCGCCCAAGAAGACACAACGCTCGTACATAATCGTTTGAGACAGCGATTATGGTTGTCTGAAGAGACACAACATAATCAAGCTTCGGCGGCCGAACTTCAACTCGCTTTTGTTCCCAATGTGGGATTCCCACATTATACACTTACATAACTCCCTTATTCAAGCTTTTATGGAAACAAGTTTCCAACATCTGCATTATTTATTTTCGTCTCACGCGGAGTTTACGTACTGAACTTGTAAGAATGAGTTGTTGAGGGAGATTTCAGTGAGCTCATAGAAAGTCCTTGGCCATGGACCTTATGCATCATGCCTTGAGAGGTTTCTACTTCTAGTAGCACAATATTTCGTGGGGTATTCTCAAACCAACCCCTAGACACATCCTTTGATTTTCATTCATTTTTTTCATACTCTTGGATTTTTATTTTTATTTTAAGAAAATAGCGTTAGAAAATAATGCAAGGAAAAACAATATATAAGTCAAAATACAGAAAATGAAAACAGTTGAAAAGATTACTGTTATGTATTCTAAGAGCTCGTTTGGTGCAAATAGTTTAAAACGCTTTTTTAAACTGAGAGTTTTAAAACGTAGAGTTTATAAAACGTAACTTTTTGCTTCTAAACGCGTTCGGGATACTATTTCAAAATGTTATTTTCATAAATTGATTAGTATTAAAATGACAATTCTACCCTTTTATAAAATTGTTTTACCTTTAATTTAATACATTATGCACATAAATGCAATTTAAGAAAAAGTGACAGGAGGCAATTCAAGAAAAAGTGACAGCACAATTCAAGAAAAAGTAAGACAAGAAAAAAGGGAAAAGGAAATAACTTTCATAAAACATGTTTCATATTTCTAAAGTAAGGCAAGAAAAAAGGGAAATGGAAACAACTTTCATATTTCTCTCACGCCAAGCACCTTTCAGTCTTTCTCCCCAGCTTTTCTCTGTCATCTCCCTCCATCTCTGATTCCAGCCCCTCGGTCTACGACCATGTCCGACCGCGACCATCTTCATATCCGTCTCCAGCAGCACCAACCCCAGCCCAAACCCAAGTCTAGATCCGACCGACTCTCTTCTTTTTCATCGCCGCACAAACCCAATGTCTTCTTTCTCTCAGTTTGCTCCAGCACCCCGCCAATTAATTCCGTCCAAGCAGCCCTCTTCTCTATTCCAAAACCCAGCACACGAGTAGGCATTTAGGGGAATTCTCGAACAGAGCTACGTTTTCACAGCATCGTTTTGGAAAAAGCTCTAATTTTGAGCGTTCAAAACGCAGTAAAGTTTTCAAAACGTGGAGGTTTATAAACGCGGTATTGAAACGTTTTTTCTATTGAAACGCCCATAAACAACGTTTGGTGGCCAAAACGCGCCACCAGACGAGCCCTAAGTCTACAGGTAGACTTCAAGTTTGCTAGTGTATTTTCAAGTCTGCAGGTAAATTTCAAGTCTGCTGGTGACTTCAAGTTTGCTTATGGACTTTAAGTCTGCTGGTGAACCTAAAGTCTGCTTGTGGACTGAATATGACTATATTGCAGAACGAAGTCTATTGGTCCCAGGCCTGTGTTGCATACAGTTTTCTTAAAACAGATTCGTCCCTTCCCGTCTGTGCTTGGAAGTTCTAATGGACGTCTGTCTCACAGGATACAATGGAGACACCAGAGAAACCTTCATCAATAAGGATTCTGGTGAACTAAATTAGTGTCTGACTCTATCACCAATAAGAAAACAGAAGACCAAAGGAATATGCTCAACGATTTGCAGAATGCAGAGGAGAGAATGAAGATTGTTCTTGACTGTGTTTTTCTATATCCTGTAATTGTAGAAATATCTCCTTTTATAGGAGCAAACAATAGACTGATTAGATAACCACATTGATGATGAAATAAATCAATCATCAATAGGCAAATAATATCTCTCATTAAAGTTGATAATAACAGCCCATGTTGGAGTTACAAAAACCAAAAGAATAATTAACAAAACGTGCGTTGGTCTGAACAGAAAATTTTGGTCCGACATTCGTGTCCGCGGGACGCGCTCGCACATGAGTACGGTATCCCAAAGGCTAAACTGGACCATGATTTGCACCCCCCTGCGCAAGCGTGCGCGAGAGAGAGCCTCTATTCTCTACAAGCTTACACTTATCACATAAGGTACTTGTATATAAACCACTTCAGATTTTGTTAACCTTTCAATGTGGGATAAACTCACTTCCAACAACCACACTTTAATCAATCATAACTTATTCATCCAAACACCAAGTTGGACAAATAAATGTATGATTTCGAAGTTCTCACAGAGTAGAACACGATTCCACAATTACCCTTGTCATTATACAAATGACATGTAAAGAAATATTTGCCACAAAATGCACAATTTCATTCTTTAAACACATTTTTTTTCCAACAATCCCCCACAAGAAGGAAATTGACGAATATGGTGATAAAGTCCAGTAGTCGAAACCTGCATAGGATAGGTAGGTGTTACCCTTTGAACCTTCCCTCGAAAAAGCATATTTACTTTACTGGCTGATCAGTAGACATGATGTCTTTAAACTGTTCTGCCGTTGGTGTAAACGATCATATACTTTACACAGGAATCTTCCTAACACAATTCAATTCTCATAGCTATGTTCATTCATGGCCTTGAACATACGCCTGGTTATGTGAGAGGGTCTAAGAATTGAGCCTCACACAATTCTCCTCGAAGCGGCCCCACTTCTCTCTCATATATGTGATTCTTACTTAGGAACCATTAAAAGCCATACGATTATCATCTTACACACGAGCATCATTGTTACAAGGGATGACCCCCACAACGAAGCTAAGAGTCTTTTTACAATTAGGTTGTCCCTTTGAACCAAGATCTTGGGATCTCCAGTCAACAAGGTTGGGTTTCCATTGTCTCAACTCATATCAAGAGGCTTAAGTCTCATTCCATTGGAAGACTTATCAACTAACTCTATATTTAACCATTTGGTTAATGGATCCGCTAAATTATCCTTTGACTTCACATAGTCAATAGAGATAGTTCCAGTTGAGAGTAGTTGTCTAATGGTATTGTGTCTACGACGTATATGTCGAGACTTACCATTGTACATATTACTCTATGCCTTGCCAATTGCCGATTGACTATCACAATTTATGCGGTGCGATGTCTTGTCCATCAGGAATATCTTCTAAATTAATGTAGCCATTCACCTCTTCACCACCTTTGTCTAGAGCTATAAACTTAGACTCCATCGTAGATCTAACTATGACAGTTTTCTTAGAAGATTTCCATGATATGACACCTGCCAGAGTGAATACAAAACCACTAGTAGACCTTGAGTTTTTAATAACTGAGATCCAATTTGCATCACAGTATCCTTCGATCACTGTTGGATCTCTTGTATAGTGCAGTCCATAATCACGAGTATATCTTAAGTACCTGACTATCGCTTTCCAGTGATCAGTCCCAGGATTACTCGTATATCTACTCAGTTTACTCACTACATAGGCAATGTCTGGCCTTGTACAACTCATTAAGTACATCAGACTTCCTATGATTCTCGAGTATTCTACCTGAGAGACAGTCTCACCTCTATTCTTTGATAGATGTAGACTAGTGTCAATAAGAGTTCTAGCTATTGCAATGTCATCCTTGCTAAACTTCTCAAGAATTTTATCCACATAGTGTGACTGACTTAAAGTAAGTCCACTTGAAATTCTAGAAATTTTAACACCAAGGATTACATCCGCGAACCCTATATCTTTCATGTCAAATTTTGAGTTTAACATGTCTTTTGTAGATTTAATCATATTATCATTACTTCCAATGATAAGCATGTCGTCTATGTAAAGACATAAAATGACATAGCCATTTTTAGTGTCCTTTACATTTTATCACATTCATTGATCTTAAATCCACAACCCAACATAGCATTATCAAATTTCTCATGCCATTGTTTTGGTGCTTGTTTTAAGTCATACAAAGACTTAACCAACTTACACAGTTTGTTTTCTTGCCTTGGAGTAGAAAACTTTTGGTTGTTCCATGTAAATCTATTCTCCTAAATCACCATTTAGAAAAGCAGTCTTTACATCCATTTGATGTACTTCAAGATTCTGCAATGCGACAATTGCAAGTACTATCCTTATTGATGTTATTCTCGTAACTGGAGAATACGTATCAAAATAATCAAGACCTCCACGTTGCCTGTAACATTTTATTACAAGTCTGGTCTTATACTTATCAATTGATCCATCTGCTTTCATCTTCCTTTTGAAAATCCACTTATAACCTAGTGGTTTACTTCCCGGAGGAAGATCCACTAATTCCTAAGTGTGATTTTGAAGGATGGAGTGAATTTCACTTTTGATAGCCTCTTTTGAGAGAGGTCCTTCAGATGAACTCACAACTTCTTTATAGCTTTGAGGTTCACTTTCCAGCATGTAGGCTAGAAAATCCGGACCAAAGGATTTTTCTACCCTAGCTCTTTTGCTGCGTCTAAGTTCTACCTCTTCTACCTCATTCTCCTTATGTTCTTCTTCTATTGAATCATGTATTTGTACAGATGAGCTAGACACACTACTCAGTTTGCCTAGAAATACATTCTCAAAGAACGATGCATTTCTTAATTCCATTATTGTATTTTTATGTATGTCTACAATTCTAGAATCATGCACAAGAAATCGATAAGCACTACTGTTATGTGCATAACCAATGAATATGCAATCAATAGTTTTTGGTCCTACTTTCGCATTTTTAGGTAAAGGAACAGCAACCTTTGCAAGACACCCCCACACTCGCAAGTATTTGTAAGATGGAATTCTTCCATGCCACATCTCGTAAGGGCTTTTGTGTAGCTTCTTGCGAGGTACCTTATTTAAAAGGTAATTTGCTGACAGCACAGCTTCTCCCCACATGTTTTGTGGTAATTCAGAACTTAACAACATGGCGTTCATCATCTCTTTAAGAGTTCGATTTTTGCGTTCAACAATGCCATTCTGTTGAGGTGCATAAGGTGTTGTTGTCACGTGGATGATACCATGCTCAGTACAATGTGTAGCAAATTGTGACTCATATTCACCTCCACGATTTGGAATTTGGGTATGTGATTATGGAAATTCCAAATCGATTCCAAACACAAGTGTAAAACTTGTGTGGAGGCAAAGTTAATAAGGACATCATTTCATTCTATTGAAATAAATAGTGAACCACTTTGATTAATTCACACTGATGTGTGTGATTTTAAATCAACACAATCATGTGGTGGAAATAAGTACTTCATTACTTTTGTTGATGATAGCACTAGGTTTTGCTATGTGTATCTTCTCAAAAGTAAATATGAAGCCATAGAGAAGTTTATTCTCTATAAAACTGAGGTTGAGAACCAACTCAACAGGAAGGTTAAGATGCTAAGAAGTGATCATGGAGGTGAATATCAGGCCCGGTTCTGGAGGGGTTCAGCCTGCCCGACCGAACAGGGCCCCCAATTGGTAAAGGGCCCCAATTTATTTATTCTTTAAATTAGCTTGTGTATATGTCTTGAGCCCATAACAGAAATATCTCGCTGAAGAAAGGCCCAGGTCCACAGTCCACTACCAGACTAAGTGACTAAATGCAGTAGCAGTAACTGTTTCCGTTTCCGTAACTCTCTCTCGTTTCTCTCAATCCCCACCGAAAAACGGAATCGCCGCCTTGACTGCCTACGACTCCGACTCGCCATCTTTCATTCTTCCCTAAATAATGAAACATCAACGACTTAATTTTCTTCAAATCATTTTATTTCCGAGCCCGAGCCCAACGACAATGAAACTTTTCCCAATTTTTTTCTTGACTAGGGCGCGATTAAGGCGATTTCGACGAAGAAGAAGATTTTTGTTCAAATACTTCTCACTTTGACGAAGAATATTTGAACGAAATTGTTAATTTCGAACTTCAATTGTTCATTTGTTTGACAGTTCGAAGCTTCGAGCTTTCGACTTTCGTGCGGTCAGCGGTAACCGTAACTCGGGTAATTTGTCCACTTCAATTTCTACATCTAAATCTAATTTCATAGTTCATTACTCATTAGTTAATAATTTGGTATTTTTTTGTTGTGTTGTCTCAGTTAGTTACTAATCAGTGTTAGTTCAATTTCTAGTTTTCTACAGTATTCATTTAATCATTTATGTTGTGTAACTTGTGTTTGAGTCTTCAGACTGTTCGGTGAAGTGAATTGCTAATATCAATTGAATAATTGATATTATTTCAACCCTTTTAGTTTAATAGTTTTTAGTGTGAATTGATTGTATTAGTTTTTAGAGTAATTATATCATGTTTGAGTGTTTTAGTTTTATAATTTTCAATTCGACAATTTTGGGGGTCCATTTGATTTGATTCACAATTCACTGATTCAACATTTTAACCCTTTATATAGTTATATTTTTATATTTAATTCACAGATTCAAGCTTATATTTGGTATTTCATTATTTCAGTGTAGGTGGAGAATTTTTTTTTAATTGTGATTTGGCCATTTGAGAGGAATTTGGAACTCGATAGAATTGATAAACCAGGTTCTTTCGCTCCTTTCATAGCTACTTTAAATTTGATTGCGGCATGTTAGTGTATTTTAAATTTTAATGTTGTCACTCTTCAGTCTTCTCTACATTTGAGGCATTTGTGTTTGTGATTTTTTGTTAGTACAATTTTTTTTAGTTATGCCTTCGAAAAGGAAATATGAATCTGGACATGAAAAACGTAAAAAAAACAAAAAAGAAATGAGCAGTTGAAAGAGTCTAAAAAGGGAGCTCTTGAAAAGTTTATTATAAAAGACCCACATGTTTCGTCTGAAAATGAAAATCGTGCTAATGTGGATGTTAATGTTGATTATGCTAATACAATCAATTCACCTAATATTCATGATAATGATGTTGAAAATTTTGATAATTTGGATGCTAATTTTAATGATGATGTTGAAAATTTTGATAATTTGGATGCTAATTGTAATGATGGTGTTAATGTCAATGTTGATGATGCTAATGTTGATACTAATATAATCAATTCACATGATATTCGAAGTAATAATGTTGAGAATTTTGATAATGTGGATGCTAATGTTGGTGCCTTCTATATGATTGATATATTTGGTCGAAGAAATTGGGATGCTCTCGATTCTAAAATGATTGATATTTTAGTGGCAAAGGGTCCTAAAAGAGATTTGTCTATTCGAAAATGGCCTAAAGATAAACTTTCTAGACGATTTTCTTCAATGTGCTATACTAAAGTTTTGTCAAATGGAGAGATTTTCGATAGAGATTGGCTTGTGTATTCGAAAGGGCTTGATAAAATATTTTGTTTTTGTTGTAAAATAATTTAAAAAGGATGTGGAAGAGGTCAATTAGCAAATGAGGGTTTCGGAGATTGGTCACATCTAAGTATTAGGCTTAAAGAACATGAAACAGGTGTAGAATATGTTAAGAATATGGTTAGTTGGTATGATTTGCATTTGAGACTCCAAAAGAATGAAACTATTGATAAAGTGGCTAAAAAACAACTTGAGATAGAAAAAGATCACTGGAAAAATGTCTTGTTTAGAATTATTTCAATTGTGAAATTTCTTGCTAAACAAAATCTAGCATTTCGTGGTACAAATGAGAAAATTTATAAAAGCAACAACAGTAATTTCCTAGGCTTGATTGAAATGTTGGCTGAGTTTGACCCTATTGTTCAAGAGCATGTTCGACATATTACAATGATAAAATTCATTATAACTATCTTGGTCATAAAATCCAAAACGAGTTAATACTTTTGCTTGCTTCTGCCATTAAATATGAAATTATTAAGAAAATAAAACAAGCAAAATATTTCTCAGTCATACTTGATTGTACTCCTGATATAAGCCACCAAGAACAAATGACTTTGATAATAAGATATTTGGACGTCTCTTCAAATTCTGTTAGCGTTGAAGAATCATTTTTAGGTTTCTTGGATGTGAATGTTACAACTGGCCAAGGGCTTTTTGATGTTTTACAAAATCAATTGAAGTCTCTTGATCTTGATATAGATAATGTGCGAGGGCAAGGCTATGATAATGGGTCAAATATGAAAGGAAAACATCAAGGAGTGCAAAAAAACTTTTAGATATAAATCCTAGAGCCTTTTATACTCCTTGTGGTTGTCATAGTCTAAATTTGGCATTATGTGACATGGCCAACACTAGTGGTAAAGCTAGAGATTTTTTTGGAGTCGTACAACGTATCTACACAATATTTG
Organism: Codonopsis lanceolata; assembly: GCA_013146195.2. Classification (NCBI taxonomy): domain Eukaryota; kingdom Viridiplantae; phylum Streptophyta; class Magnoliopsida; order Asterales; family Campanulaceae; genus Codonopsis; species Codonopsis lanceolata. The sequence continues at coordinate 97,613,964 of CM028378.1, forward strand.
CAAATTCTTCCAAGAGATTGCAGATTTTGAAAGATAATGTAAAATGTTAATTTGACTCTTAAATCATTATCAGCCACTCGTTGGGAGAGTCGTGTTGATAGTGTTAAAGCTATAAGACTTCAAATTTTTGAAATACAAGAGGCTTTACTTGAAGTAACAGAAAGTGATAATAATTCAAAAATAAGAAGTGAAGCTAAATCCTTAGCGAAAAATGAGCTTGGTGATTTTGAGTTTTTTACTTGCATTAGTCATTTGGTATGAAATATTATATGTAGTTAATTTGGTTAGTAAACATTTACAATCAAGGGATATGATTATTGATGTTGCCATTGAAAAAGTAAAAGGGTTGATATCTTTTTTTAAGGAATATAAAGAAACTGGTTTTTTGAATGCGTTAAAAACTACGAAGGAAATTGCAATTGAAATGAATGTTGATCCGGTGTTCCCCAAAAAGCGTCCAATTCGAAGAAAAAAACATTTTGATGAAACTGCAACTGATACATCTTCAATTGATTCACAATCTGAAGAGGAATCATTTAGGGTTAATTATTTCTTATGCATTGTTGATCAATCGATTGCTTCACTAACTAAAAGATTTGAACAATATCAAGAATATGAAAATATTTTTGGCTTCTTGTTTACTTCTGATAAGTTGCATTCATTAAATGATATGAGCTTAAAGTCTTGTTGTAGTCGTTTTGAGGCTGCACTTAAGAAAGGTGAACAATCTGACATTGATGGGAATGAATTATATTTGGAATTAAAATTACTCCAAGAATTCTAGCCTAAGGAAAAGATGGGACATGTTGATATTTTAAAATTTTTGAAATGTGTTAATTGTTTTCCTAATACAATTATTGTAAGGGTAAAATAGGCATGACCTATTTTATCTTGTTTTCACCTTTCTTGGTCAAAGAAGGATTTTAAATTAGTCAATGTTTATTTAGGTGTTAGATTTTGTTTAGAATACTTTTAAATTAGTTTGTTTTTTTTATAGGAAAATCTTTCAAATCTTTCAAAAGATTTGATCTTTCAAATCTTTCAAAAGATTTGATCAATATATTTTTGGTAACTAAATCTCTGCAAATAATTTAGTTATTCCATGTATCATAGTTTTGTTAGGAAAGATATCTTGCAATATATTTTTGGTAACTAAATCTCTGCAAATAATTTAATTATTCCATGTATCATAGTTTTGTTAGGAAAGATATCTTGCAGTTTTGATAGCTAATCTCTTTCCTAGTAGGAGATTGTTTTTCTTGTGCCGTGTTCCCAGGATAGTGGCTTATATATGGAGGCGGGATTTCGTGGCTTTGGGATTGTAGCTGAGAGCCTGAAAGACACCAGATCGAAAGCTATATACTGAGAACATTCTGGAAGAGTTTTTGCAGCAGTTCATCCTTTCGAAGTGAAGCTGTTTGAAGCTTCAGAGAACACACCGTTCACAGCTTCATTAAACCTTTGAAGAACTGTACTATTGCTGTTTTTTTTTTCTGTCTTTTGGAAGTAGATCTTCCTTCTTTCTTCCCACGTTTGGTTTAGGTTTTATGTGGGGTTTTTGGTTCTCCAAGATCCTATATCTTGTGAGAATCTTTTATTGTTTGTTAAATACAAAACAGTTTGTTTTTAATATAATTTGTGTGGCCTTGAGGCTTGATCTACAAGTTTGATACTTGTAGATTGTTTTTGGTTAATTCTTGTCTCCAAGATGCTAGAAACCGATTTTCTATAAACTTCATTCGCTACATTGTTTTTTGCTATTAGTTGTTGTTTTCATTGTGACTGCCATTGTTGCAACAATCACTGCAACATTGGCTATCACATTGACTCATATCGAGAATCCGTGGTATCGCGTTCTTTCAATTGGTATCAGAGCCTCCTCTTGATATCACTAAGAGTCGATTCTGTTTAAAGACGTGATGGATTCTCAGTATGAGAACGTGGTTCGTCCTCCTACTCTCACAAATGCTAATTATTCTATATGGAAAGTCAAGATGCGCATCTTCATCAAATCCATTGATGAAAGAGCGTGGCTTGTCGCTTTTAAATGGTTGGAGTCCTCCCAAAATCAGATTCGGATGGTGATGTCAAGATCACCAAAGAATCTGAGTGGACCAATGATGATAGGAACACTGCTTCTTTTAACTCGAAAGCCTTGTCTGCTATTTATAAGGCCTTGGATGCAAATACTTTTAGGGTAATAGCAAATTATGAATCTGCCAAAGATGTGTGGGAGGCCCTTCGGACTTTATGTGAAGGACCGGCCGGTTCGTTCTTCTAAACTAAGAATGCTCACCACTCAGTTTGACTTGAATGTTGTTTATGATTCGATTCTAAAATGCAGATGTTTCAAAATGTGTCACCCGATGTTGCAACATCGGGAGCAACATTGGGAGAGACATTGAGCGTAAACAGAACGATTTCTTCGCTTTTAATTCCACAATTGCGTAAGATGATGGAGAACGATTCAGACTGGAAGGGTACAAGGAGCTGTACAAGGATTGGGAGAAGAGAGCTCACCAAGTTACACTACTTGGTAAGGCAAATGAACTATTAAAAAAGGCAAATGCTGATCAAAAAGAATGCATAGTGAGGAGAGTGTCCTAAGTAGAAAGGATGTGGAGATTGAGAAGTTAAAGGAGCAATTACTCAAGCAAAAGAGACCATGACCAAGTGGAATTCTAGCAAACAAAAGGTTGATGATCTCAATGCAGTAATACTTCTAGATCGGTATTGGTTTTGTCCCTAAGGTATTTGTGAAAGAGGGAGAAGGAACATCCGAACCAAATGCATCAATGAAAGTTTTCCACAGCTCGTGAAAACCGACCGAGTAAGAAAGAAAAATTATGTTTGTCACTTCGCCATAAGCTTCGGTCACATACAACCCTTTTGTTTTTCGAAAAAGGCCATGTATGAGAATGAAATGAGGCAAGATTTCTTTGAAAAAGCTCATTGGAACGTATGATGCGCCCACCAATGCAAAACATTGGCGCACACATTGGAAGCCTCATTCAAAGACAAATCGAAATTTTTCAAAAATCTCCAACCCAAAGTTTTTAAACGATGTGGGTTCCTAAGGGTAGTAATGACAAAGGCAAGTCCAAATATTGTGAACCTTTTGATATATGTCCTCGGTGCTAAGCGATTCTATGAAGATTCTCCTCCAAAATCTTCGAACTAGCAAATCCGAAACCGATCCGCACATGATCGTATTTAACCTCGCATTTTCTCGAAAGTTCAGCCAATGTGATTCACAATGTGTCACCCAATGTTGCAACAATGGGAGCAACATTGGACGTAAACTTGGCGATTCAAAACAGGTCCCGAACTTTCGAATCAGTCCCGAACATTCGAAAATCACCCAATTTGAATGGTTGCAGCCATGACATTCCTAGTCAGTATTCAAAAAACCATCCAATCTCTCAAGTGATAGGTGATATTCATGATGGGATATACACAAGGAGAAGAAGTAAGGTTGAATCTCAAAAATTTGCATGCTTATCAAAATATTTTTGAGAGAAGCCTTAAATCTTTTATGGATGCTTCAAATGATCAAAGATTATGTGTTCACATTGATGTGTTAACCTTGGTTTTTGATAACACCTATGCATTTTGCTTAGCACAAAAATCCAGTCCATTATTCTCGAACTAATCACATTAATATAAGACACCATTTTTTTAGAGACTTGGTTGATTATGTAAATTGTTTGCATTGAACATGTTGGGACCGAAAATCATCTTGCTGATATATTTGCCAAGTGTCTTGTTTTTGAGAGATTTTTCAATCGTTGGAAATCTCTTGTGTTTTGTGTGCCATATGATTTTACACTTAGTTAATTATTAAAAAAAAAACAAATTAGGCATGATTGCATTTTGTCTTTAGAGGGCACTCTAGATCAATTGACTAACATGTATGTGTCTCTTGTGGTTGCTTGGGAATTTCATTCAAAATCTGTTGTGGTTTCATTGTTATGATTCTCTCTCTCTCCCAGTTCTTGAGTATGTTTAAAGTCCACAAAGGAAAGAGCTACCTTTTGAAATTTTTGGGATGCTGCAATTTGTCAAGGTACTATGGAACTTAGGTTCTCATGGGTTGATCTTGAGAAAATTGACTCCCCTTAATTGAAAAAGTGTGAAAGCTACCTAACGGAAAAGAGCTACCTATGAACAAGGTTGTGGCACATTTCTTTTGGGACTATGAATCCTCGGATTTCATGGGTTGATCAAATGCAAAAATGCTTCCCTTGGTAAATAGTGTGAAAGGTTCCAAGTGGCATGTTTTTATAGCTTGAAATAAAGTAGAGCTATATTTCTAGGGAAATAAAGTACCTATGGATTTTTGTTGTGAAAATTTTATGATCTTGGGAGAGAAATTTGGTTGAGAAAATAAAAAAAAAAGAAGAGCAAAATAAAAATAAAAAAATCACAATTTTGGCGAATGCATCTCCCAATGCAAAGAACATTAGGAACTACATCCTTTGATCGGTCTTTATCACTTGTGTGTGATTGCATTTTTTTTATTTCTTTTGCCTAGCTTTTAGTCATCATGTTTTTAGGCATAAAATTTTAGGACATGCATTGTTGGCAATGATATCAGCTTGGTGAAATTTTGTCCTAAACTCAAACGTAAATCAATTTTCAAAAATCTCCATGTTGAAAAATATTTAGTGGTTGTCTAATTTTTGTGTGGAGCTAAGGGGTTTTGAATCTGGATATGAGGTGCTCAGTTTTTGCTAGGGGTGTGATCAAATCTTGGTGAACACTTCTTTGTGTTTTCAAAATCTTTGATTTTTGAGAATTCCTAAAGATGGTTTATCTCTCTTCCTTTTCGGTCAAATAGGGAGAGAGATCAAGTGTTTCTGTGATGATGATGATTTTGTATGCATGAGAGTGCATGATTTGTGCTTAGTAATGGTTTCTGATTTTTTTACCTTGCACAAATTCAGGGGGAGATGTGATTTTCTAACCAATGCAGGTTAGATGATTTGATTGGTGTTGAATAAACACTTGTCTTTTGATTTGACCAGAAAGGTTCAACAAAGGGGGAGATTGTAAGGGTAAAATAGGCATGACCTATTTTATCTTGTTTTCACCTTTCTTGGTCAAAGAAGGATTTTAAATTAGTCAATGTTTATTTAGGTGTTAGATTTTGTTTAGAATACTTTTAAATTAGTTTGTTTTTTTTTATAGGAAAATCTTTCAAATCTTTCAAAAGATTTGATCTTTCAAATCTTTCAAAAGATTTGATCTTTCAAATCTTTCAAAAGATTTGATCAATATATTTTTGGTAACTAAATCTCTGCAAATAATTTAGTTATTCCATGTATCATAGTTTTGTTAGGAAAGATATCTTGCAATATATTTTTGGTAACTAAATCTCGCAAATAATTTAATTATTCCATGTATCATAGTTTTGTTAGGAAAGATATCTTGCATTTTGATAGCTAATCTCTTTCCTAGTAGGAGATTGTTTTTCTTGTCTTAGTGTTCAGGATAGTGGCTTATATATGGAGGCGGAGTTTCGTGGCTTTGGGATTGTAGTGAGCACGAAGAGGATCGAAAGCTATATCTGAGAACATGCGGAAGAGTTTTTGCAGCAGTTCATCCTTTCAAGTGAAGGCTGTTTGAAGCTTGAAACACACCATGACTTCATTAAACCTTTGAAGAACTGCTTGCATTCTTTGTTTTTTTTTCTGTCTTTTGGAAGTAGATCTTCCTTCTTTCTTCCCACGTTTGGTTTAGGTTTTATGTGGGGTTTTTGGTTCTCCAAGATCCTATATCTTGTGAGAATCTTTTATTGTTTGTTAAATACAAAACAGTTTGTTTTTAATATAATTTGTGTGGCCTTGAGGCTTGATCTACAAGTTTGATACTTGTAGATTGTTTTTGTTAATTCTTGTCTCCAAGATGCCGCTAGAAACGATTTTCTATAAACTTCCATTGCTACTCTTGTTTTTGTTATTAGTTGTTGTTTTCATTGTGACTGCCATTGTTGCAACAATCACTGCAACATTGGCTATCACATTGACTCATATCGAGAATCCGTGGTATCGCGTTCTTTCAATTATTGCATATAGAATTTTGTTGACTCTTCCTGTAACTGTTGCGTCTGCAGAAAGAAGCTTTTTAAAATTGAAGTTATTAAAGTCCTACTTGCGTTCGACAATGACACAAGAAAGACTTAATGAATTAGCGTTGATTGCAATTAAGGGTGATTTTCTGGAAGAGATTGATTATGAAGATCTAATTGAAGATTTTGCATCAAAAAATATTAGAAGGATGATACTTTTTAGATAAAAAGATTAGTTGTATTTTGGAAAATTAGTTTTTTTATATACTTATTTGTAACAAAAACTACCTTGAATATAATAATATTATGAAATATGCAATTTATTTTTATTTTTTGGTAATTATTTTTTATCAATTTAGGGCCTAATATTAAATTAAAGACAGGGCCCAAAAAATGTCAGGACCGGCCCTGGTGAATATGAGTCACCATTTACTACATATTGTGCTGAGCATGGTATCATCCACGAGACAACAACACTTTATGGACCTCAACAGAATGGCATTACTGAACGCAAAAATCGAATTCTTAAAGAGACGATGAACACCATGTTGTTAAGTTCTGGATTACCACAGAACATGTGGGAGAAGGCTGTCGTCGACAAATTACCTTTTAAATAAGGTACCCGCTTGAAGAAGCTAGACAAAAGCCCTTACGAGATGTGACATGGAAGAATTCCATCCTACAAATACTCGTGAGTGTGGGGGTGTCTTGCAAAGGTTGTTGTTCCTTTACCTAAAAAGGTGAAAGTATGACGAAAAACTATTGATTGCATATTCATTGGTTATGCACATAACAGTAGTGCTTATCGATTTCTTGTGCATGATTCTAGAATTGTAGACATACATAAAAATACGATAATGGAATCAAGAAATGCATCATTCTTTGAGAATGTATTTCCATGGAAACTGAGTAGTGTATCTAGCTCATCTGTACAAATACAAGATTCAATAAAAGAAGAGCATGAGGAGAATGAGGTAGAAGAGGTAGAACTTAGACGCAACAAAAGAGCTAGGGTAGAAAAATCCTTTGGTCCGGATTTTCTAACCTATATGCTGGAAAGTGAACCTCAAAGCTATAAAGAAGCTGTGAGTTCTTCTGAAGGACCTCTCTGGAAAGAGGCTATCAAGAGTGAAATTGATTCCATCCTTCAAAATCACACTTGGGAATTAGTGGATCTTCCTCCGAGAAGTAAACCACTAGGTTATAAGTGGATTTTCAAAAGGAAGATGAAAGCAGATGGATCAATTGATAAGTATAAGGCCAGACTTGTAATAAAAGGTTACAGGCAACGTGAAGGTCTTGATTATTTTGATACGTATTCTTCAGTTATGAGAATAACATCAATAAGGATAGTACTTGCAATTGCCGCATTGCGGAATCTTGAAGTACATCAAATGGGTGTAAAGACTGCTTTTCTAAATGGTGATTTAGAAGAAGAGATTTACATGGAACAACCAGAAGGGTTTTCTGCTCCAGGGCAAGAAAACAAAGTGTATAAGTTGGTTAAATCTTTGTATGACTTAAAACAAGCACAAAAACAATGGGATGAGAAATTTGATAATGCCATGTTGGGTTGTGGATTTAAGATCAATGAGTGTGATAAATGTGTTTATGTAAAGGACACTGAAAATGGCTATGTCATTTTATGTCTTTACGTAGACGACATGCTTATCATTGGAAGCAATGATAATATGATTAAATCTACAAAAGACATGTTAAACTCTAAATTTGACATGAATGATATAGGGTTAGCGGATGTAATCCTTGGTGATAAAATTTCTAGAATTTCAAGTGGACTTACTTTAAGTCAGTCACACTATATGGATAAAATTCTTGAGAAGTTTAGAAAGGATGACATTGCAATAGCTAGAACTCCTATTGACACTAGTCTACAACTATCAAAGAATAGAGGTGAGACTATCTCTCAGGTAGAATACTCAAGAATCATAGGAAGTCGGATGTACTTAATGAGTTGTATAAGGCCAGACATTGCCTATGTAGTGAGTAAACTAAGTAGATATACAAGTAATCCTAGGACTGATCATTGGAAAGCGATAGTCTGAGTACTAAGGTACTTGAGATATACTCGTGATTATGGACTACATTATACAAGAGATCCAGCAGTGATCGAAGGATACTGTGATGCAAATTGGATCTCAGTTATTAAAAACTCAAGGTCTACTAGTGGTTTTGTATTCACTCTGGCAGGTGCCATATCATGGAAATCTTCTAAGCAGACTGTCATAGCTAGATCCATGATGGAGTCTGAGTTTATAGCTCTAGAAAAAAGTGGTGAAGGGGCTGAATGGCTACATCAATTCTTAGAAGATATTCCCAGATGGACAAGACATGTGCCTGCAATCTGCATACATTGTGATAGTCAATCGGCAATTGGCAGGGCATAGAGTAATATGTACAATGGTAAGTCTCGACATATATGTCGTAGACACAATACCATTAGACAAATACTCTCAACTGGAACTATCTCTATTGACTATGTGCAGTCAAAGGATAATTTAGCGGATCCATTAACCAAAGGGTTAAATAGAGAGTTAGTTGATAGGTCTTCCAAAGGAATGAGACTTAAGCCTCTAGATATGAGTTGAGACAATGGAAACCCAACCTTATTGACTGGAGATCACAAGATCTTGGTTCTAAGGAACAACCTAATTGTAAAAAGACTCTTAGCTTCACTGTGGGGGTCATCCTTTGTAACAGTGATGCTCGTGTGTAAGAGGATAAGCATATGACTTTTAATGATTCCTAAGTAAGAATCACATATGTGAGAGAGAAGTGGGGCCGCTTGAGAGAATTGTGAGGCTCAATTCTTAGACCCTCTCACGTAACCAGGCGTATGTTCAAGGCCATGAATGAACATAGCTATGAGAACTGAATTGTGTTAGGAAGATTCCTGTGTAAAATATATGATCGTTTACACAAACGGAAAAACAGTTCAAAGACATCATGTCTACTGATCAACCATGAAAGTAAATATGCTTTTTCTATGGAAGGTTCAAAGGGTAACTCCTACCTATCCTATGCAGGTTTCGACTACTGGACTTTATCACCATATTCGTTAATTTCCTTCTTGTGGGGGATTGTTGGAAAAAATTGTGTTTAAAGAATGAAATTGTGCATTTTGTGGCACGGATTTTTTTACATGTCATTTGTGTAATGACAAGGGTAATTGTGGAATCATGCTCTACTCTATGAGAACTTCGAAATCATAAATTTATTTGTCCAACTTGGTGTTTGGATGAATAAGTTATGATTGATTAAAGTGTGGTTGTTGGAAGTGGGTTTATCCCACATTGAAAGATTAACAAAAACTTGAGTGGTTTATATACAAGTGCCTTATGTGATAAGGGTATGCTTGTATAGAATAAAGGCTCTCTCTCGCACACGCCTGCGTAAGGGGGGGTGCAAATCATGGTCGGTTTAGCCGGGATACCGCATGCGTCGTATGCGTCCAATTCGGACCAAATTTGTCTGTTCAAACCAACCCACGGTTTGTTAATTATAATTTTGTTTTTGTAACTCCAAGATTTATAACAGACTTTATGGGCTGCTATTACCAGCTTTAATGAGAGATATTATTTGCCTATTGATGATGGATTTATTTCATCATCAATGTGGTTATTTAATCAGTCTTTGTCTGCTCCTATAAAAGGAGATTATTTCTAAAATTACAGAATATAGAAAAACACAGTCAAGAACAATCTCCATTTTCTCCTCTGCATTTTGCAAATTGTTGAGCGTATTCCTTTGGCCTTCTGTTTCTTATTGGTGATAGAGTCAGGCACTAATTCAGTTTGCCGAAATCTTTAGTGCTGAAGGTTTCTCCGGTGTCTTCGTTGTATCACGAGAGGAGGCGTCCATTAGAACTTCAAACGCACGACGGAAGGGGCGAACTGTTTAAGGAAGCGTGTGCAACACAGGCCTCGAACCAGTAGACTTCGTTCTGTAATACTATTCAGTCCACCAGTAGACTTCAGTCCACCAGCAGACTTGAGGTTCACCAGCAGACTTAAAGTCCACCAGCTGGTGGACTTTCAAGTCTGTAGGTAAATTTCAGGTATGCTGGTGACTTCAAGTTTGCTTGTGGTCTTTAAGTCTGCTGGTGAACCTCAAGTCTGCTGGTGGACTGAATAGGACTGTATTGCATAATGAAGTCTACTAGTCTGAGGCCTGTGTTGCACACAGTTTCCTTAAAACAAATTCGTCCCTTCCCGTCTGTTCTTGGAAGTTCTAATGGACGTCTGTCTCCTAGGATACAACGGAGAAACTGCCTTAGGATTCCTAGAACTAAATTAGCGCCTGACTCTATCACCAATAAGAAACACAGAAGGCCAAAGGAATACGCTCAACGATTTGCAGAATGCAGAGGAGAAAATGGAGATTGTTCTTGATTGTGTTTTTCTATATTCTGTAATTGTAGAAATAATCTCCTTTTATAGGAGCAGACAAGAGACTAATTAAATAACCACATTGATGATGAAATAAATCCATCATCAATAGGCAAATAATATCTCTTATTAAAGTTGATAATAGCAGCCCATAAAGTCTGTTATAAATGTTGGAGTTACAAAAACCAAAAGAATAATTAACAAAACGTGGGTTGGTCCGAATGCACAAATTTGGTCCAACATTCATGTCCACGTGACGACTCGCACATGATGCGCTATCATGATTTGCACCCCACCTACAGATTTGCACGAGAGAGCCTCTATTCTATACAAGCTTACCCTTATCACATAAGATACTTGTATATAAATCACTCAAGATTTTGTTAATCTTTCAATGTGGGATAAACCCACTTCCAACAACCACACTTTGATCAATCATAACTTATTCATCCAAACACCAAGTTGGACAAATAAATATATGATTTCGAAGTCCTCATGGAGTAGAACACGATTCCATAATTACCCTTATCATTACACAAATGACATGTAAAGAAATCCGTGCCACAAAATGCACAATTTCATTCTTTAAACACAATTTTTCCAACAAATAGATCAAGCTTCTTTCCAAATGGTTCCTTCAAATCATAATATATACATAATTAATCTCAAACTAAACATGATTTTTAAGTTAACAACGTAACTCCTTAAATCTACACATGATATTTGTAGTTCAAGTATAAATCTTAAGCGTTTTGAATCACGAGATCGAACCCATTTATGTTTATGGTTTTAACAAATAGTGCACGCTACGTACTTTATTACCCGATTAATTCTCGTTATTTGGTGGTGTAACAAAGGATTGCACCAATTACCAAAGGAGTGTTCCAATTCTATTTGTAATCTTGGACTCTCCAAGATGGATCAGTATATAATTTAAATAAGAAAAGTTTGGTAGAACCACACCCCCAAAACTCACTATTTACACCTCATTTTTTACATTGAAGTGTTGTGCTTTGTATTGTATATTGCATGAAATGAGATGTAAATAGTGAATTTAGGGATATGGCTGGCCCCACCCGAAAAGTTTCCCACTTAAGTTGGGTAAGTTTCTTTCTCTTTCTTGTGGATGTGCATTGTATTCTGGTTTCTACCAAGATTCTAACATTTTAGATTACACTCACATGTTGATTTTGTGTAGTTTGCATGAATAGTTTAAACATCTCAAGAACATCTTAATTTCCTCACTTTTTTGCATGATTTTTATATATTCAATTTAATTTCACATGGTTGTTCTCACGACCCATGAAAATCAAAAATCAAAACCATAGACTTCACATACTTTAGTCAAAAAAATAAGCATACATGGATTGGTAAACAAATTGCAGGGCGGTCATGGGGGAGGGCAAGAAGGGTGATCGCCTAGCTCCCTAATTTTGCTCCAAATTTTTATATGCCCCCTTCATATATGGTATTTATTAATTTTAGTCCTTACTATAAATATGTATTGGTATTAAAACCTAATATGATACTTGTTAATTTTAGTCCTCATAATAAGAATCTATTGGTATTGAAACCTAATTAGGATAATTATAATTTAGCCAATCGACGCAGTCGAATTCCTTGCCTTTTCGTCTCTCTCATGCATCACAGATTCACAGTCTTCGCCTCTTCGGTCTTCACGACTATCCATACACTCTTCTCCTCTTCTTCCTAGTTTATAGGGAAAAAATTGTCAATTTTGTCACTGTACTTTTTTCTATCATCATATTTTGTCATTATACTATCTTTTAAGTAAGATTGTCATCGTACTTTGAAGTATATATGCAATTTTATTATTTTACCTAACTTCCATCCAAAATCTAACTGAGGTCATAACGTGACGTTAAACTTTGCCACATGTCATGCTAACGTGTAACATTAGGGGACAAAATCTAATTTTCACTTTCTACCAAAAACTATTACATTTTCTTCCCCTCCCTTCCCCCTTGAGTACTACGGTAACAAGCAAAGAAGATGAAATGCTGATAGATTTTGGAGGAGCTCGAGAGTCGGCTAGTAAAATGGCCTTAACATTTTCCACGGGTAATATTTTTAAGAAATTCTTTTATTTTTTTGTAAAAATATAGACTCACGAGGATTTCCAACCATATATAGCACACCACGTAATATTCTCTCTTGAAGAAAACAATTTTTTATTCAAAGTTAGACCATGTGCCAGAATAATTTCAAATTTTGTCTTAACCACGATGACATCAAAATTGTTTATTCTTTAGAGTTCAGTTTCGTGTTGATAGCTCAAAAGTATTCTTCTCCCTAATTTGCTTGTTATGGTAGTACTGAAAGGGGGAGGGGAGAGGAAGAAAGTGTAATAGTTTTTTGGGAAAAATATCAAAAAGTCTAAAACTTAATGCTTCTTCTAACATCGTTAGAGTATGAGGTTTTATTTGAAAGAAAACATATTTTTAACTTTAATTATTTTAATGATTCAATATTTTAGATAAAATAATAATAATAATAATAACAACAACAACAACTACTACAACAACAAATAACTTACTATTAATAATAACAATAACATTAAAAGAAATTCTATTAGCACTACTATTGTTATTAATAAGGTTATTATTATTAATAAATAACAATATTATTACTATAATAATAATAATAATAATAATAATAATAATAATAATAATAATTATTATTATTATTATTATTATTATTATTATTATCAGTATTATGACTACTAATATTACTATCACATTTTTGTAAAAGTGTAAAGGTTAACTTTTTTAAATTTTAGTATGAAAAGATTAATTTTAGATTTAATAGATTGAATAGCTATTTGGGATCATTGTGAAATGAATTTCATAAATATACCTTTGGTATATAATACTAATAATGTTAATGAAGATAATAATATTACTATTATAATAATTGTATTATTGTTATAATAATAATAGTAGTAATAATAATATTCAATAAAACATTTTATCATCATTATCATAAATGAAAAGAAAAATAAATTTTGGTCCAAATGAAAGCTTTTAACATAATGACGTTCGTAGATATATTAAGTTTTGAACTTTTTGGTATTAAAAATTTGATTTTGGGACTTTTTGGATACAAAATTACTTTTAAAACTTTTTGAATATGAAATATTTTTGTGTGGGACTTTTTGGTATTATCCCTAGTTTTTAGTAGAAAGTGAAAAATTAGATTTTGGCCCCTAATGTTACACATCATCATGCCAGATGACAAAGTTTAACGTCGCATTATGACCTCAGTTAGATTTTGGATGAAAGTTATGTAAAATGGCAAAATTGCATGTATACTTCAAAGTACAATGGCAATCTTGCTCGAAAATAGTACGATGGCAAAATGTGATGATAGATGAAAGTACGATGGCAAAATTAACAATTTTTCCTAATTTACAGTCTCATTCAATCATTCTCATATCTCCTACAGTCCTACACAACAATCTACATGCTATGAAATCAATCAATTAAAGTCGATTGTGATTTGTTTTTCGATCCAAAAAGATCAATTGCACAACAAACCAACCGAATTTCATACTCCACAAGGTAATTAAAATTTAAATAATTCTCGATTCTTCTCTCTCCCTCCATTGCTCCATATATGAATTTATAAATATTTAATATATTATATATGTATATTTGTTCCTATTTGGACCAGTGTTCGAACTCAACGTGAAAATAAAAAATTATTGTTCTAAATGTATTGTTCTTATTTGGGGCAGTGTTCGAGCAATCGAACTCAACTTGTGCACTTGTAAGTGTTGTACTTCTTAAATATTTTGGATTTGAACGATGAAAGGTAAAAAAAAATGCATGTATTTTTAATTTTTAATTTATGTAAGGGCCTAATATTTATTTTATGCCATGGACCTCAAAAAGTCCAGGGTCCTCCCTAACAAATTGAAGAGGAGTTTCACTTTCCTTACACTTTAGCCTCAGAAACCTCCTAGGATCAAGATTTGATTCCTAAGAGTTTGTGGAAGGAGCCCGGGGAAAGTGTACTCCAAGTTCTTCATTTTTTCAAGCATATATGCACAATGATCAGTAAGGAAGGAATGTTATGGAAAAGTTTAGAGTTGGCAATGGACCAAGGTAAACGGGAAACTCATCCCATCCCTAATAGGGCAGGAATGGAGATTGAATAAGTGAGAGTGAGAAGATAATAGGAAACCATTTCTATTTCCCATCAAGAATAGTCCAAGAATTGGGAATGACATGCCATTTCTATATATACATATATATAAATATTATAAAAGAGCTTGGAAAATACGTGTGCAATTGAGTTTACGTAAGTACTGGCTGGGATTTACTGTCTTACGATGATCCAACGTCCAGTATTTTCTCATGCGCTCGAATGTGCGAAGAGTCACTGCCACTTCCTTCTCACTTTTCGCTAGTTCTACCGTCTTTCGCCTTCTCTTCGTCAGATTACGCATTCTACCACTTTCCATGGATTTTTCCCTTCAAAACTCTTGACTTTTCTTCTCTGCCCTCATTCAGCCCTGAAAGATCAATAGTAGCTAGGATTCACAAAATCTGTCAATGTAGTTCGTGATATAGCTTGTTATTGTAGCTACACCCGAAAGTGCATTGACCAGAAATTCAAAACATCAGAAGAATTTTAATTTAAAGCAAAAATTAAACACAGATGTTTACCAAACAATCTACAACCTTATGCTTGTAGATCCAGCCTTATGGCAAAAAGATTTCACTAAAGAAGATGAAGTGTTTAACAAAACAATATGTGAAATCACCAAAACCAAAACTCTTACAAGACAACACATCTTGGAGAGCAAAACCCACATAAACAAAGGTAGAGAAAACGTGAGATTAAAAAATAAACTTCCTAGAAAGACTAGGAAGACAAACAGCCACAACAGTTTCAATGTAGTTCCCAATGAAGCTACACTTCAAGCTTCATTCCAGTTCCAATAGCAGCACTCCTTTCTGAATATTCTCTCTTTGTGTATTATGTATGCTCTAAGCTTTTTACTGCTCTGCTCTGTCGTCTTCTTCTTGTACGCCATGCTCCATATTTATATGATGGTGGAGACCTACAATTTAATTAGGAAACAAAAGACTCCAAGAAACTAAAGGGTTAGGAAAACCAAAGAGTTAATTTCCAAATATAGTTTCCTAATTTAAGCCAAAGAATATATCATACACAAAGGCAAAAACTTGTGTAGGACGGTCTTACGAATCCTAAATCCGTAAGACGGAGCCCCATTTATAAATTTGCGGGTTAATAACAAAACATGTTAATATAAAACACAAAAGTTTGTTGGATGAGTTGGTAAAGTGCTAGCCCTTAAGGGTTTGAGGCGCGTTAGTCTAGGTTTGACTCCCTCCAGCAATGAATTTTTTTTTAATACTCATTTCCTCTATTTGCTTGGTGCCCCTCCACTTTCAATGTTTGTTAGCTCCGTTAGCATCAATTGCCTTGTGATACTTGACAGATCCTAACGAATTTTGACGAAATGCTAAATGACACATTTAAAACCAAACGTGACACATTAAAAACACAAAAAGTGACACATTTTAATGTTAAAAGTGACACTATAAATGAAAATTTATTATAATTTTTATTAAAATACAAAGTAACACTCTTAAAACTAAAAAGTGACACATTTAATACTAAACAGTGACACTCTTAATACTAAACAGTGACACTCTTAATACTAAAAAGTGACACTCTTAATATTAAAAAGTGACACTCTTATAATACTAAAAAGTAACACTCTTAATACTAAAAAGTGACACTCTTATAATACTAAAAAATGACACTCTTAATGCTAAAATGTGACACTCTTAATTCTAAAAAGTGACATATTTAATATTAAATGTGACACTATAAATAAAAATTTATTATAATTCTTATTAAAATACAAAATAACACTATTAATACTAAGAGGTGACACATTTAATACTAAAAAGTGACACTCTTAATACTAAATAGTGACACATTTAATATTAAAAAGTGACACTCTTAATACTAAAAAGTGACACTCTTATAATACTAAAAAGTGACACTCTTATTACTAAAAAGGGACACTCTAATTACTAAAAAGTGACACTCTCAATACTAAAAAGTGACACTCTCAATACTAAAAAGTGACACTCTTATTACTAAAAAGTGACACTCTTATTACTAAAAAGTGACACTCTTAATACTAAAAAGTGACACTCTTAATACTAAAAAGTGACAAATTTAATACTAAAAATTAACACTCTTAATACTAAAAAGTGACACTCGTAATACTAAAAAGTGACACTCTTAATTCTTTGATTCCTCTTCACCATGACTCTCTTATTTTTTAGTATTAAAAGTGTTACTTTTTAGTATTAAATTTGTCAATTTTTTAGTATTAAAAATGTCACTTTTTAGTATTAAGAGTATTACTTTGTATTTTAAAAAGAATTATAATAAAGTACCCTTTATAGTGTCACTTTCAACCTTAAAATGTATCTCTTTTGTCTTTTCAATGTGTCACGTTTGGCTTTAAACGTGTCATTTAGCATTTCTTTAAAGTCCATTAAGATCCGTTAAGTATCTCAAGGCAATTGATGCTAACGGGACTGACAAAGGTTTAAACTGTAAAGCGTGGAAAACATAAGAATTACGGTGACAAACCTTGAAGTGCAGGGACACCGGAGCAAAACAACACATTTTTGGCAATAAAAATTAATTCCAGCGCAAAAGGAGGTTCGAACTATAGACCGCGCTAGCAAGTAGACCTTATGCACAATCTGTGAACCACCACACCTAACAACCTTTTGTGAACTTTTATAACATATTACTTATTTATTATGATCCGCGAATTTTTAAATGGAGCTCGTCTTACGGATAAAGATCCGTAAGACTGTCTTACAGGAGACCACCTACATACACAAATAAGAATCCTACAGCTCTAAGAAAACATAATGTTAGAAAATAAAAGATTTGTTTCCTAAATTAGTTTCCTAATATAATTCAAGGATCTTACCAAAGATTTTGTCCAACTTAATTATGGACTCTTGATTGCTTTTGGAAGTATTTAAATATGGTAACACTTACCATTGCTTTAGGACCAAGAAAGGTATTCGATATGGTAACTTTCACAATTGCCTTTGGGCCAAGAAAGGGCACAACAATAAAATCAATTGAGGAAAATAGGACGACCCTATTTTACCCTTACAATCTTCCCCTTTGTTGAACCTTTCTGGTCAAATCAAATGACAAGTGTTTATTCAACACCAATCAAACCATCTAACCTACATTGGTTAGAAAATCTCATCTCCCCTTGAATTTGTGTAAGATATAAAATCAGAAATCATTTACTAAGCACAAATCAGAATATACCAATGATATAATCACACACATACAAAACAAACATGAAATAGTTTATGGGAGAAACAATCACAATGATGAATCTACAAGGAATCAGACTTTGTTTGTTTCACAGAAAATCATTTCCAGAAAATGATTTCCGGAAAATCAAAAGATTTCATTTTCAGATGTTTGGTAAATCTTTTAAAAATATGTCAGAAAACATTTACGGGTGTTTGGCAAACACACGGAAAATGTCACGGAAAACAATATATGAATAAATACAAAAATAGAAAATAGAAAATAAACAATGTTTAGGATGTCCCTAGAAAATCAATAACGACCATCTTTTTTTAATAAGATCAATCTTTTTTTAATCTCACAATTACTAATAATTTTTTTGATAATTGATATGAAAAAAAACATTTTAAAATAGAAAATTGACAATGGTTAGGATGTCCCTAAATAATATTGGTGACAGTAATTTTAGAACGTAGTAAACATTTATTAAAATTATAATTTATAAATAGTATGCACAAACGTTATTTATATTTATAAACAATTTATTTGTTGAGTGAAATATTGTACGTGTAAGTAAATATGTGCAATTGTGAAAGGGGGCAGAGGGTGCCCGAACATTTGGAAAATGACGTACGGAAAATGAATCCGTAAGTCATTTTCCGGAAAAGAAGCCTTCATTTTTCGTTAACTCGGAAAACCTTTTACGTTGACTGCATTTTCCTAAGGTTACCAAACACCGGAAAATGAAGAAAACGTTTTCCGGAAGTCATTTTCCGTGAAACAAATGGAACCTCGGATTCATCATCATCACCAGAAATAGGAACACTTGATCTCTCTCCCCCTATTTGACCGGAGAAGGAAGAGGGAGAAACAATCTTTTTGGAATTTTTAAAAATCCAAGATTTTGAAAAACACAATTAAGTGTTCACCATTACTTGATCACACCCCTATCAATAACTGAGCACCTCTTATCCAAATTCAATACCACTTAGTTTCCCACAAAAATTAGACAACCACTAAATATTTTTCAACATGGAAAGTTTTGAAAATTGATTTGCACAGTTTATTTTAGGACAAAAATTCAACAGGCTGATATCCTTACCAACAATGCATGTCCTAAAATTTTATGCCTAAAACATGATTACTAAAAGCTAGGCAAAAGAATAAAAACTGCAATCACACACAAGTGATAAAGACCAGATCAAAGCGATGTAGTTCCTGATGCAGCTGCATTGGGAGGTGCATTCATCAATAATAAAATTTTGTGCAATTTTTTCATCTTTTCTTTCTCAAACATACTTCTCTCCCACAAATTTTCTCATAAATAAAATCCAGGTACTTTATTTCCCTAAGAATATAGCTCTACTTTATTTCAAGCTATAAAAATATGTCACTTGGAACCTTTCACACTATTTACCAAGGGAAGCCATTTTGCACATGATCAACCCATCAAATCCAAAGATTCATAGTTCCAAGAGAGAATGACAACAAACCTTGTTCATAGGTAGCTCTTTTACTTTAGGTAGCTTTCACACTTTTCCAAGAGTATCCATTTTTCCCAAGATCAACTTATGAGAACCTAAGTTCCATAGTACCAAGACAAAATGCTACTTCTTGTACGCCATGCTCTCTCTACTCTGCCCGCTTCTTCTTGTACGCCATGCTCCATATTTATATGATGGTGGAGACCTACAATTTAATTAGGAAACAAAATATTTTGTCCAACTTAATTATGGACTCTTGATTACTTTTGGAAGTATTTAAATATGGTAACACTTGCCTTTGCTTTAGGACCAAGAAAGGTATTCAAAATGGTAACATCTTACCATTGCTTTTGGACCAAGAAAGGGCACAAAAATAAAATCAATGGAGGAAAATAGGACGACCCTATTTTACCCTTACAAGCCCCCTGAAGCTTTATGCTTTCCAAAGCTTTGTGTTTTTCTTTCTCTTCCTTTTCTTCTACAGCCCTCCCCGCCGCCGTCGAGCAAAGGTTTTCGGTTCCCTTCTCTGCCCGAATCTGTAAGTTTGTTCCTCTTTGTCTGTGTGGATTAAAATTCCCATAAACTTTCTCCTCAACACCTGCGACATCCCAGTTGGGCCCAAACACTCCTACTAGGTGATACTAATGCCCTAACATCATTCAAATGAGAGCCATCTAAACTCTCTTATTCAATATCTTCACCATCATTGACAAATGATGCTGTATTACTTGGACTGGCAACATCACTTTGCCTTGCATTACTCCTCTTGACAGCGTTACTCAGACCAACAGCATCACTTCGCCTTACATCGCTCCGTCTGCCTGCATTACTTAATCTTGGTAGAATGTTACTGGGCCTCGCTTCATCAGGTCCACATGCCTCTTAAGCTCCAAGACCATATACATGCTGAAACTCTTGTCGTAGAGCCGGAGGGATTGCCAAACCAGAACTCTCGAGATCTTCGCTTATCTCCATAAAGCAAGCATCCCCCATTGGTAACACATCTTGCCAGAATCTCAGAGGGTATGCCTTATGGCACAGGAATGTTCTTCTGTCATTAAGAGTAACCATGTCAAGTAAACATGGGAAAGAAAGATGTTTTTAGAGAAAGCATAAGCAGTGGCACACACGGGATGACCTAAAGCTCACAATTCCCGAATTAGTCAAAGGTTGTTTCCCCCACGCGTCACCATCTCCATCAAGGGACAATCCTGATTATACATAATTTTTTTCTCTGCCAAATTAAAGAAGAATCCTACATGACAAATAGAAATTGGCTCTACAGATGTCGGCAAGTATCACTTGAGCATAGATACCAGTAAACATATAAGAACATTGGATCCATTGGTGACCCAATACCTAAGATATATCGATGAACGTAGCATGCACAAAATGCTCGACCCAGTGCCTTTCATTCTCAAAAAACTGCAGTAGTTACCGAGGGACCCATGGCCAGAAAGGTCATATCGGTCGTTTTCAAGACAAATGGCAAGACCCGATTGAGATGTTTCTTTTAGCCAGATGTGAATTAAAAGAGGTTTCCCAAATGGAAAGCGAGCATCGCCAATTGAATAAGTGTCTAGGCCATGAAATGTTTCTGCCAAAATGATCGAGACTATGTTCACCCAACGGTCTCGGGCCGACGATACTCGGTCAACTGCACGAGCACCAATGGTACCGGTTTGGTTTGTTAGGAAATATGTTTTTGGGACACACAGAAGCCTAAACAGCAACTCATGCACCAATCACCACTCTCCCAAGTACAGTGTGCAATAACAAATAAACGACAATTGATTTTTATCAGAATCTAGCAATACATCACTAACAAAAAAAAACGTATGTACACATAACAGTAAATAAATAATACATCTTTCTTTGTTATTCTTTCAAATCGCATAATTTCCTTTCAAAAAACAAAAAAAAAGGAAGAGAAAAAAGTATTTTTTTTTCATATGCATGTCAACATAGCTTGCATCTTTGCCTTCCATCACCAAGTGTCTGTCGCATCGGCCCCTGTGAAAAATACAAATCTTCTGTCGGCATCTGTAGGCACCCCAAATTTGTACCCCTAATTTATAAATTTTCTAAAAGTATGATTAATAAATTATAAATATACTAACAAATGTTGAGTTTTCGTTAAGTTTGAGGAGGGCCAAAGTGTCAAAGAAGAATCAAGAAGGAAATGACAAACGACAACAAGAGGGGAGGAAAGAGTAACATTTTCAAAGGGAAAACAAGACGGGGCACCGCGCCAGAATCTACTGTAAGCAATGTCGTTTTTGGTGTTTGGTCTTCAGCCGTTTCCTTCCAAAGTACCACTCCTCCACCGCGATGTACAACCCTCACAAGCTCAGTGCAAAATATCTTCCTTTTTTCCTTCGTGCTTAAGTCTACCTCCTCTCCGCCTATAAATAGAAGGCTTGCCCTCCTTCATTTGGATAGATAATTTTCCCCCAGTTGTTGTTCTACCTAGTTACTCTCTCTCGCTCTCGCTGTAAGTTGTAGAAATTCTTCTGCCCTTTAGGCTAAAGAAAGTCTCCCTAAACACTCCTAAACTCTGTTCAAATAGAAACCTTGTCAACCCAATTAGGTTCTTTCCCTAAACCCGATTACAAAAGTCATAAATACAAGTCGTTACGCTGCCTGAATAGAGAGGTGGAAAGTCACAAATACAAGTTGTTATGTCCCCCGGATAGAGAGGTGGAAAGTCACAAAAACAAGCAGTTACGCCGCCCGAATAAAGAGGTGGAAAGTCAAAAATACAGGTAGTTACGCTGCCCAAATTTCAATAAACAACAAAAAGACTTCCTTTCCCAAAGAACAAGAGAAGCACACGTAGACCGCCTAAAGGGCTTAAGCCTAGGCTTATACTGGGTTCTGACACTCACTCTCCAAGAGGTAAGTTATGTCCCCGTATGTGAGTGCCCCGTTTTTCGGCTGATTCCCCCACCGGTGAGAGCGGGTGGTTTCAAAACCTTTAAGGCACGTAGAATACGCCTGGTCACAATTGTGGACTCAAATTATGATAAACAGAGTTGTCATCTTTATTTTAAGGAAAAACAAAGAAAAACCAAATGTAACCAGATTTGCAAAGGGTTCGGAGGCTAAGTTACGAGGTGGGAAGGTGTTAGGCACACAACTCCGTCCTTTCGGTCTCAAAATAGTTTTTGGCTAAAATATGTTTTTTATATTTATTTAACTGATGAAATAAAGCATTTAAATATATAAATATATATATATATATATATATATATATATATATATATATATATATGTACACAAATTATTACAAACTTGCAACAGCCTCCTTCCTGAAGTTACAAATACATTTATAAAATTTTGGTCATAATAATGGCTTTTTTAGTGTTATTTCCTATAGAAATTCGGGCAGCATAACTGCTTATTTTTCTTACATCGGGCCGATCTAAATAGCACTTTTATATATAAAAACTTTAAATAGCCTACCTCTTGAAGCGTGGGGTCTTATCCCGTACCAACTAGCTTCTAGTAGATTTTAAGGTACACTTGCCCTGTACTTCCGGGAGAGGAGTCTTTTTGTTGCCATTTTGCTGTTGCGGGAATTCAGGCAAGGTAACTGCTTCCAAAAGTTGGTTTTTAGCCTCGGAATCCGAGCGGAGCAACTGCTTGCTTTTTTTGCTGTTGTTTGATTGCTGACGGTAGAAATCGGGCAGAGCAATTGCTTGATTTTTGCTGATTTGAGGTCTGGATTCGGGCAGGGCAACTGCTCTTTTTGGGATTTTTGGACAGGTGGAATAGGGCGGAATCCTAGCAGGTAACTAGGTTTCACTTTGGCCGGCTGATTTTAGTGTTTGGGGAAGATTTGGCGGAGCTTCGGAGCTAGAGGAATAAATCTCTCGGCGTTCTCTCGGGAGAGCGATCACTCACTGAGCGGTGAAAAGGTTGTGAATTATGAGTGCCGGATGCCTTTATTTATAGGCGAAAATCCTGACTTCCTTAGTTGTTAAGTTTCATTCACTGAGCTTTATCGGCTTGTACCGCGCGCTTGAGAGATTGCACCGAAAACAAAAGGCTACAGTGCAGGAGGCACTATTGGGCACCACCCACAATGGAAGTGGGGGCGGCTCCCAATTTGGCTATGGACGGCGCCAGGGGGTCCCTGGGCAGCTCCCAGGGGCTTTTTCATTCTGATTTTTGGCACTTTGGACCCCTGCATTCATTGTTCATGCATCCTTTCATTTCTTTTGCATTTTTTGCAATCTAAACCATGCAACTTGACATTTGTTAGTCCTTTTAATAGGTCTTGATATTTTATGCCATGTTACATACCAGGGGTACGAAATTGGGGTGTCTACAGAGCCCCTCAACGATGAAGTTTACGGATAAATCGAAACTTACCAAGTAAACGAACATCGTTGATAAGAAATAGACTCCCAAATTTCGTGAAAATTATAATCGGGAGGAATGCAATATGCGGCATTTTATAGATGCGACAGTTTAGGATGCAGTTCAAATCTCACATACCCTAAACATATTTAGTTGGTTATAGCAGGTTATCATAGTTTTCAAGAAGATATACAATAAAATGCTCTGATGGTTGCACCTACCGAAATAGGCTGCCTACGTATCACTTTCTGATGAATTGGATCAAACGTAGTTCGGCCTCAGACCGACAAGCAAACTGCGATGCGGAAAAATAGTTGCAATATCCATTACAACCTAGCGAAAATAACGAACATCTGTGAGTTCCCCGAATTTTTAATTTCTCATCCCCTCGCTGCGTGAGAAAACGGGTGGTTTCAAAATAAACCTTTAGGTGCATGGAATACGCCCGGCCTCATTGTGGACTTAAAATGTTAAAACAGAGTCGCCATCTTTATTTTAAGGAAAAACAAAGAAAAACCAAATGTAACCAGATTTGTAACGGGTTCGGAGGCTAAGTTACGAGATGAGAACGTGTTAGGCACCCAACTCGCCCTTTCGGTCTCAAAATAGTTTTTGGCTAAAATATGTTTTTATTATATTTATTTAACAGATGAAATAAAGCATTTAAATAAAATATATCTGTATATATATTATTACAAACTTGCAGTAACCTCCTTCTTGGAATTACAAATACATTTATAAATATTTGACTATAATAATGGCTCTTTTTAGTGTTATTTCCTATAGAAAGTTGGGCATCATAACTGCTTATTTTTATTACATTGGGCCGGCCTAAATAGCACTTTTAAATAAATAAAACTTTAAATAGCCTACCTTTTGAAGCGTGGGGGCTTTATCACGTACTAATTAGCTTCTAGTAGATCTTAGGGTGCGCTCACTCTGTCCTTCCGGGAGAGGGAGTATTTTTGCTGTTGTTTTGTTGTTGTGGAGATTCGGGCAGAGTAACTGCTTCCGAAAGTTGCTTTCAGGTGTTGGGAACCGGGCAGAGCATCTGCTTGCTTTTTTGTTGTTGTTTGCTTGCTGACGGCGAAAATCGGGCAGAGTAACTGCTTGTTTTTTGTTGATTTGGCGTCTGGATTCGGGCAGGGCAACTGCTCTTTTTGAGATTTTTGGACCGGTGGAATACGGCAGAATCATAGCAGGGTAACTAGGTTTCACTTTGGTCAGTTGGTTTTGTGTTTGGGGGAGATTTGACGGAGCTTTGGAGCTAGAGGAGTAATCTCTCAGAGCGTACTCTCAAAACTCACTACGGAGGAATTTTAACTGCGTGATCGCGGTGTGTGAACTGTGTGTACGGAGTTTGGAGTGAATTTTCACAAGTCGGGCCTCTTTATTTATAGACTGAGATTGGGATTCCTTCGTTGTTAAGATTTATCATTTTGTGCTTCATCGGCTTGTACCACGCGTTTGAGATAGTGTATATTAGGCAAACTGCTACAGTGCACAGAGCACTATTGGCGCCACCCATGGTGACAGTCTTTTCCAGCTTCTTGTTGGCACTTAGACCACCTGCACTTTACTGTTCATGCATCTTGCTTTTGCTTTTTGCATTTTTGACCTTGTAACTTGACATTCGTTAGTTTTTAACAGGTCTTGATATTTCATGTCATGTTACATACCAGGGGTACGAAATTGGGGTGTCTACAGAGCCCCTCAACGATGGAGTTTACGGGTAATCCGAAGCTTACCTAGTAAATGAATATCGTTGATAAGAAATAGACTCCCAAATTTTGTGGAAATTATAATGGGGAGGAATGCAATATGCGACAGTTTATAGATGCAACAGGTTTAGGATGCAGTTCAAATCCCACATACCATAAACATATTTAGTTGGTTATAGCAGGTTATCGTAGTTTTTAAGCAGATATACAGTAAAATACTCGATGGTTGCACCTATCGAAATAGGACGCCTACGTATCCCTTTCTCAGGAATCAGACCAAACGTAGTTCGGCCTCAGCAAACAAACAAGTTGCGCTACAAAAAGGAAGTTGCAATATCCATTACAACCTAGTGAAAATAACGCACAACAAAAGGCAATATCCATTGCATTTATCACAAAAATCAGATGCAATATCCATTGTATCACAAAGATCATATGCAATATTCATTGCATTTCCACAAACCCAAATGCAATATCCATTGCATTATCAAAAATCAGATGCAATATTCATTGCATCGGAAAGACCAGATGCAATATCCATTACATCGCCACAACACCAAATGCAATATCCATTGCATTATCACAGAATCAGATGCAATATCCATTGCATCGTAAAGACCAAATGCAATATCCATTGCATCGCCACAACACCAAATGCAATATCCATTGCATTATTCCAAAATCAGATGTAATATCCATTGCATCATAAAGACCAGATGCAATATCCATTACATCGCCATAACACCAAATGCAATATCTATTACATTATCACAGAATCAAATGCAATATCCATTGCATCGTAAATACCAGATGCAATATCCATTATATCACCATAGCACCAAATGCAATATCCATTGCATTATCGTAAAATCAGATGCAATATCCATTGCATCGTAAAGACGAGCTGTAATATCCATTGCATCGCCACAACACCAAATGCAATACCCATTATATTATCGCAAAATCAGATGCAATATCCATTGCATCGCAACACCAGATGCGATATCCATCGCATTATCAGAAAGTCAGATGCAATATCCATTGCATCGCAACACTAAATGCGATATCCATCGCATTATCAGAAAGTCAGATGCAATATCCATTGCATCTCAACACTAGACGCAATATCCATTGCGTCGCTACAACACTAAATGCAATATCCATTGCATTATCACAACACCAAATGCAATATCCATTGCATTATCACAGAATCAGATGCAATATCCATTGCAGAATCAAAAGGTTTTTTTTTTCAAAGAGTTACACTACAATATCCATTGTAATGTCAAAAGATATACATTTTTTCAAAGAGTCACACTGCAATATCCATTACAATGTCAAAATATTTCGTTCAAAGAGTAACACTGTAATATCCATTGCAATGTCAAAAGATTTTATTCAAAGAGTCACACTGCAATATCCATTGCAATGCCCCAAATTATTTTTAAAAAATGTCACATTGTAATATTCATTGCAACATCCAAAAGTTTTTCCATGAAAGTATGATGCAATATGAATATGATAACCGAATATGATAACCAAATATGTGATGCAATGACAAGATGTAAGTTAAGATAACATGCATATGGAAAAAACTCTTCCTCTTTTTTTCTTCATTTTTTTTCGAAAAAAATGAATTTATGACATGGATGCTTGCCCATTGTTTTCTTAAACATGCTAAGACAAGACGAATCAAGGGATGCAAATGTGATAAGAGAGATTAGGATGTGGCTTTTGGTTATGAAGGGTTATGAGTATAAGAGTTGATGGTGATATTTGAAATGAAGGTGAGTGGAGTGATGGATCACTTTTCAGTCTTTTGACTAGTGCATCAATCAAGAAAGGTATTCAATCACAAGATCAGTGAATCCTACTGATCGATGCCTCAGAAGGACCACTTTTTTTGTTTTTTGTTTTTTTTTCCTTTTTTTCATTGTTGCTCTAACTTTTGTCTAGGCTGCTCTTTCGGGTTTTCAACCTAGTGAGCCTTTACCTCATAGGGAGTCAGTCTTTCAAGGCATGCAAAGATAAGCCGCTTCTTCTTGAGGGATCACGCCTTTGTAGCTTCTTCGTTTCTTTTAGGCGGAGATGGAAATGACAGATATTTCTAGAGAGGATGAGCCTTTATGTATCCAATGAGTTTGGCGGGAGAAGCCCCAGGATGATTTTGATCAACCAAATTTTGTATGACGGGAACGTTCCTGAAGAAATTAACTAACCTCAGACAGACTTGATTTGGAGAGACTTTAATGGGAGACAGAAATGAGTATGCTCAGAGAAAGTGGGACGACTCGAATGGACAAAAGAAGAGTCATGATACAGAGTTTATCGCCGAGTATCATAAGATTTATGGACCCTACTTAATGTTTATATTTTGACGATTTTATATATTTTTTAGCAAGGAGTTATGTCCTGGACCCGGATCATGTTATAACCGATTGAAACATAGCTATATGTGGCAACTAGGTTAGGGTGTAGTGTTTAAGTCTTTGGGGATGGATTGGCTTTGAGGATTAGATTGGCCTCTTTCTCAAAGGCATTTTGGGCTGTGGATTTGGTTTTTTTCGGAAAGGTGATCGCAAAGCGATCATTGGTTGGTCTTTTAGGTTGTGGGTTTGGATGAGAATTTGGTTTATGGGCCTGGTTGTAGGTATGGTTGGGAGATTGGCTTTTGGTTTTGGTTGTGGGTTATGGGGTTGCCCAAGAGTGATTGGTTTTTTTTTGTTGTGAGGGAGAGAGATTTTGAGGAAATTGCTCAAGAGAGGCTTCTTTTTTTTTTTTTTTTATGCATAGGCCTCTCTTTTTTCAACCTTGCACTTTTTTTTTGACCTTTCGGAACAATTTGGAAGAGTGCTCGAAGAGATATCTGTCTTCTCTCTCTTGGGATAAAAAGGTTGTCACTCTTGGTGGATATGCATATAAGGGTGGAGCAACCCCAATTTTTAGGAAGATGGATCTTAGAGATGGTTAGGCTTTGGTATATTTTTTTTAGGTATTTGGAAGGATTTTAGTGTATGGTTGGAGGCCCCTAGTGTGCTACTAACAGCTCAATTGCAATGGGTCGAAGATGACCCTTCACCAAGACAGAATGTTGCTTTATCGAACTCACGTTTTCAATGGTTTGTGGGTCCATATTTCGAAATGACTCATTATCAACCCGTGTAGTTTTATCATGTTTTTACATGAGTTGATTCGTCATTTTTTTAGAAGACATTTCGACAATAGGTGGTGCTCAAAGATCAAGAAGAAGACTTGACAAGCTAATATAGGAGAAGCAAGAATTTTACCAGACTCGACCATAGATAAATACCTTTGGAAAGCTCGATTTGAGGACTTGGTTGGACTTTTAAAATAACAGAGACCAAATGGATTAGTGAGCATACTCTGCAAGGATAGGCTGTAGGCATCAATATAGGAAAAAGAGACACTCCTGGGGTTTGAAAGCCCCAGTCCTGAATTGTTGCTTTATGATCCTTGAGTCGCCTGGCTTTTCTGGATTTCCCGGCTTTCCAGACTTTTCTGCTTTCTTGGCTTTCCCAGCTTTCCTTTCTTCCCTGGCTCCCTATCGGTTTTTTTTTCTTTATTTTTTTTTTCATTTTTTTAGAATTGGTAGACCTTGACATCTCGAAGTAGGATTTACTGATTTTTTTTTTTGAAATCGAGAAGAAACGATGCACTAGTCAACTAGTGATGCATTTATGAAAGGTTAGGAGGGAAGAAGAATTTGCTGATGGCAATTAAGAACAATGGTAAGGGGGTTTTGTCTTGTCTTCACATATTTTGAAAAACAAAAGGAAAACACATAGAAAAACATCTTCTTTTTTTTAGTAGATTAAAGCATTTGACCGAACCCGAAAGCTGCCTAAATTCCTCATTTCGAGGCTCAGTTCATCGTAGTTCAACTCTAATAGAGAAATTTTCATTTTGCTAATTTTTTTTTAATTTTTCAATTTGAAAGAATAGAGATTTTTCTATGAAATCTTTTTAATTTATTTATTTTTTTCAAATGATTTTTTTTTGCGAAAAGAAACGATTTTTTTGAAAGGAAAAGAGAATTAAATATTACACACGATTTATATATATATATATATATATATTACAAACTTGCAACAGCTTCCTTCCTGGAGTTACAAATACATTTATAAAATTTTGGTCATAATAATGACTCTTTTTAGTGTTATTTCCTATAAAAAAATCGGACAGCAAAACTTCTTATTTTTCTTACATCGGGTCGATCTAAATAGCATTTTTATATATAAAAACTTTAAATAGTCTACCTCTTGAAGCGTGGGGGTCTTATCCCGTACCAACTAGCTTCTAGTAGATTTTAAGGTGTGCTCGCTCTGTCATTTTGGGAGAGAGAGTCTTTTTGTTGTTGTTTTGCTGTTGCGGGGATTCGGGCAGGGTAACTACTTATGAAAGTTGCTTTTCGACCTCGGGATCCGGGCGGAGCAACTGCTTGCTTTTTTTTGCTGTTATTTGCTTGCTAACGGCGAAAATCAGGCAAAGCAACTACTTGTTTTTTGCTGATTTGGCGTCTGAATTCGGGTAGGGCAATTGCTCTTTTTGGGATTTTTGGATCGGTGGAATAGGGCGGAATCCTAGCAGGGCAATTAGGTTTCACTTTGGTCGGCTGATTTTAGTGTTTGGGAGAGATTTGGCGGAGCTTCGGGGCTAGAGGAATAAATCTCTCGGCGTTCTCTCGGGAGAGCAATCACGCACTGCGCGGTGAAAAGGTTATGAATTCTGAGTGCCGGATGCCTTTATTTATAGGCGAAAATCCTTACTTCCTTTGTTGTTAAGTTTCATTCACTGAGCTTTATCGACTTGTACCGTGTGCTTGGGAGATTGCACCGAAGACAAAAGGCTACAGTGCATGAGGCACTATTGGGCGTCACCCACAATGGAAGTGGGGACGGCTCCCAATTTGTCTATGGGCGGCGCCAGGGGGTCCCTGCGAGCTTCCCATGGGCTTTTTTATTCTGATTTTTGGCACTTTGGACCCCTGCAATTCACTGTTCATGCATCCTTTTCATTTCTTTTGCATTTTTTGCAATCTAAGCCCTGTAACTTGACACTTTTTAGTCCTTTTAATAGGTCTTGATATATTATGTCATGATACATACCATGGGTACGAAATTGGGGTGTCTATACCGTAGTTATTTATTCTTAATCTATAAATAAACTGTAGCTATTTAATAATTTCTTTTCTATTTTTACTTTAATGTAGAAATAGTTATATTTTCTTACTATTTAATTAGTTTTTTTTCTATTTCTACTTTAATATAAAAGTAGTTATGATTTCTTATAGTTTAGTTAGTTTATTTTCTATTTTTACTTTAATGTAGAAATAGTTACTATTTAATTAGTTTTTTTTTCTATTTCTACTTTAATGTAAAAGTAGTTATAATTTTTTATAGTT
This sequence comes from Codonopsis lanceolata, assembly GCA_013146195.2. Taxonomy (NCBI): domain Eukaryota; kingdom Viridiplantae; phylum Streptophyta; class Magnoliopsida; order Asterales; family Campanulaceae; genus Codonopsis; species Codonopsis lanceolata. Next base: position 97,644,794 of record CM028378.1, read on the forward strand.
TAATTAGTTTCTTTTCTATTTATACTTTAAATGTAGAAATAGTTATATTCTTATTGTTTAATAAGTTTATATTCTGTCTATATATGTAATGTAATTAAGTTTTGTTGTTAACATAATTTTTTTTTTCATTCTTAAAATAGTTTATAAAAATGTTGCTATTATTCTCTAGTTTTATTATTTCAGTTGTACTTTTGCTTTCTTTTATTTAGCAAAATATAACGTAACTTCTCTTTATTTCTTTCTGTTATATATAAATATATATTTCTGGATCAAAGTATATAAAATAAATCAAACATATTGGCAAACTCATTATGAGATTGAAATGGCGAGTTAGGTGTCTAACCCCTTCCTAACTTGTAACTTAGCCCCCGAACACATACATTCTGATATCTTTGGTTTTTCTTTGTTTAACCATAAAATAGAGGTGACGACTCTGTAAACACACTTTTGAGTCCACAACGAGACCAAGTGTATTTTACGCGCTTAAGTTTTGAAACCGCTTGTTTTTTAGTAGCGAGGAAAGTTTGAAACGGGGTTGTCACAGCATCCTCCGAGGACAGTCAACGCAAATCTCCGTCAAAACTTACCGAAGCTGCTGAACAAAACATCGCCAACACCCTGTAATTCAATCATGACAGTTCTCACCCAAAGCCGGTCAAAGCACTGCCAGCAATTCTGTCATCCCACACGAGCCATACATCTGTCCAGTATCTCGCCAAAGACCTCTTTCCTAAAGATTCTCAGCATCATCATCAAAGGCTACACAACCCGATCATTGGCTTCATAAACATGGCTTCATAGTCACTGCAGCAGCATACCTTCTTAATTATATGCGCATATTACATGGCTTTCTTTAAATCTGCCACATTCACATCATAATTTTGCTTTCCACATTTGCATTCTGCTTTAAATTTTTTGTCTTTACTGCTTTATTTTTACAAGTCTTCAAAACAAAAATGCATCGCTTTTCCCATTCTAAGTTAAGCCCATCAAAAAATCGCCTGGTCATTTTAAAATTGTATTGTTTTAATTTATTTTGCAATGAATATTGCATTGTAGGTTTGTATTTGGTTTTCACTTAACTTGCAATGAATATTGCATCTGGTCTTTGATGCAAGAAAAACTAAAGGAGAGTGTTGGAACAAGTCCCCCTCCTCCGGTTAAAGAAAGAGTATATCCTCCACCTCCATTTTCGCAAAGGCTCCAAAAGGCAAATGATGAAAATCAATTTCTCAAGTTTCTTGAGATCTTCAAAAAGCTTTACATCAACATTCCATTTCCCGATGCTTTCCAGCAAATGCCCATGTATGCCTGATTTGTGAAAGATATCCTCTTAAAGAAAAGAAGACTTGAGTATTATAAGACTATATCTTTGATGAAGAAATATAGTGTCGTGTTACAACAAAAGCCTCCTCCAAAATTGAAAGATCCGGGTAGCTTTGTAATTCCTTGCACAATTGGGGAGAATTTTACGGGCAAGGCATTATGTGATTTGGGGCAAGCATTAATCTCATGTCGTTGTCAGTTTATCGGAAGCTTGGATTGGGTGAAGCTATGCCTACTTTCGTCACTCTTCAATTCGCAGATAGATCACTAGCGTATCCCAAGGGTATGATTGAGAATGTGTAGACACCACAATTTCGTACCCCTGTTGATAACATTCTATAAAATATCAAAACTTGTCAAAAAAGACTAACATATGTTAATTTATAGGGTTCAAATTGCAAAAGGACAAAAGAATTATCAAATGATGAACATCGGGGGGTGGCCAAAAACTAAAAGAAAACAAAAGGGGAGCAGGCCCATACACATTTGGGCGCTGCGCCCAAAGGTGTAAAAGGCGACTCCCGCTTTTGATCAAATCACTGGTCCAATTGGTCTTTGGTACAAACCCCCAAGCGCAAGGTACAACACTTTAAAGCACAAAGATAAATATTTCACTTACCTTCGCTGTTAAGTCTTGAGAAAGCCTATAAATATGAGGCTTCGGCCACTGATGAAAAGAGAGGGATGCACAACAGAAAATTGTGAGAGCATAAAGGTTGAGAGAAATTCACAGTTACGCTGTGATTTTTCCAAACAAACCCCAGAGCTCCGTTAGGCTGCAGAAACTGCCCCTAAACACTTATAATCTCCTGCCAAAGTGAAACCTAGTTACCTAATTAGGTTTCCGCCATATTTCACTGGTTCGAAAAACCCGAAGCAAGCGGTTGCTCTGCTCGATTCCAAACGTAAAATCAAGAAAAATGAAGCAGTTGCTCTGCCCGATTTCAACCTCAACATCAACATAAAACAAGTAAAAGTAAGCAGTTGTGCTGCCCGGATTCTGAGGTGAAAGGTAACTAAAAGAAGCAGTCACGCTGCTCGAATTCCGACAACAAAAAGCAACAACAACAACAACAAAAAATACTCTCTCTCCCAAAAGGACAGGGGAAACACTTGTAGACAGCCTAATGGGCTTAAGCCCATGCATACCGGGTTCAGACACTCACGTTTCAAGAGATAAGTTATGTCCTCGTAGTTATTTATTATAATCTATAACTTAAATATAGATATGTAAGTAAGTTTCATTTATGTCTTTACTTTAATATAGAAGTAGTTATATTTTCTTATTCATAAATTAGTTTATTTTATGTCTTTACTTTAATATAGAAATAGATATATTTTCTTACAGTTTAATTAGTTTACTTCCCGTTTTTACTTTAATATAGAAAATAGTTACATTTTCTTCCGTTTAAATTAGTTTCTTTTCTATTCTTACTTTAAATGTAATAATAGTTATATTTTCTTTTTGTTAAATTAATTTCTTTTATGTTCTTACTTTAAATGTAATAATAGTTATATTTCATTTATGTTTAATTAGTTTCTTTTCTGTCTTTTCTTTAAATGTAATAATAGTTATATTTTTCTTTTATTTTAATTAGTTTATTTTCTGTCTTTACTTTAATGTAAGGTAGTTATTTCTTACTGTTTAATTAGTTTCTTTTCTGCACATACTTTAAATATAGAAATAGTTATATTTCTTATTATTTAATAAATAGTTTTTCTGCTTGTGCATGTAAATATAAATAAAGTTTGTACTATCGTAACTATTTTATTCTTAAAATAGTTTATAAAAATGTTGTAATTATTCTCTAAGGTGTATTATTTAAGTTGTAATTTTGTTTTTTTTTCTTTAATAAATGTAAAGTAATTTCTCTTTATTTATTTCTATCGTATATAAATATTTTTTTTTGAACCATGGTGTGTAAAATAAAATGAGCATATTGACAAACCCATTGAGAGACCAAAATGGCAAGTTGTGTGCCTAACTTCTTCCTAACTCGTAACTTAGCCCCCGAACTCATACAATCTGGTATTTTTTGTTTTTCTCTGTTAACCCTTAAAATATAAGTGGTGACTCTTTTATACATGTTTTGAATCCACAAATTAAGGCCGAGCGTATTCCACACGCTTCAAAGTTTTGAAACCACCCCGCCTTTCAGTGGCGCGGAACCGGTGCGAAACGAGGCACTCACAGTGGCGACTCTGCAGGAGATTTTTTTGTTTTCTTTAAAACAAAAGAGGGCTAGACTCATATTTTTGTATTTTTTTTAATTATAGAACAACAAAAAAAAAAAGAGAAAGAACACATAAAAATATAGCTTAATTCACTTTATTCTGTTATTCCATTAATTATGTCATATTATGTCATACATCCATGCACATTTGCATTTTACAAAAAAAAAAAAAAAGAAGCATATGATATATTTCTTTTGTTCATGCATCTCCCATGTAATTATCTATCATTCTATAAATCTATATGTGCATTTGTCCTAAATACATACATGAATTTTTAATTCAGACTTAAATTCATTTCCTTTGACATTAAGTGAATAAAGATATCATGAAAAATATCATTCAAAAAAAAGAAAAAGAAAGTCATATTATAACGATATGAAATATGTGCATCATACGAGACGAAATACTAGTTTCATTATAATACACACACACACACACACACACATTCCCTGATGGACTTTTTTGAAAGAGTAAGTCTCATCTGTAAGACGAAGTCTCACTCTATCATAGCTCAACTTAGTGTATTAGAGAGTTCCGTCTTACAGAAATATTCGTAAGACTGTCTTTCCTATAAGATATCAATAGTCTCATGGCTATTCAATTATCAACTAGATTTTAATAATGAATCCAATATAAGTTAGTTGTTATTCCTTTGATGAACATTGCAATGTTTCTCAAGTAAGAAAAAATATCTACAAAGTGGCTTCCCACTTCATCCCAACTAAGGTTCAATGAGCATTGAAGTTAAGGCTATAACATTTATATAATCTTCCATTTTTGGTGCGTAACACAAATTTCTTGATGTTTAGTAATGTTTTCAACTTACAGTACTTTTTTTAATTTTTGTTTCGATTATTTTCACTTTCATGATTTCAATAAATTTGATTTCAGGAATCAAGGCTACATGTCACTATAAAGTGACAACAATTGATAAGTTTCAACAAATGCTTATTGAATGCCATGAACGACATATTCGTATTTTGTTTTATATCGATGTTTAATTGGTAAACATGAAGAGACATCAAACTTAGTAACAATAATATAAAATTACATAATTAACATGATAAATCATGTATCATATTAATTAAAATAAAAAGAATATTATAATAACTTCGTTCAAACTAAATGACTAATTGAAATAAAAACATAACAATTCATACATATTCTTATTATGAAAAAAACTGGTTTTTTAATAGCATATTAAATTTAGTAAGTGAATACTAATCATAAATCAACATTAACTTAATAAAACACATGTGATACTAAACAAAATAACTAAATTTCTTATAATATTCATTCGAATTAAATAAATATCAGTCCTAAACTAACATAATAAATCATTTTTTTAACAAAATAAATATATTACATATAAATTTCATTCGAATTAAGAAATATAATAAAACAAAACGAGTTACTCTGAATTTTATTTTGAAAGGTGAATTGGATTGAATTCGTAGTTTTAAATAATCATGTAAAAATTCATATTTGGTAATGGTTAATCTTCCATAAACAACACATACAAGAGATTGAATAACATGGTTTACATTATATCGTTAAAAAGGTATATATTTGTTTTATGTAACAAGTCTAACAACATTTGAACTATATTGAACCTAAATTTCTAAATAAACATCCGAAATTTGATATTGTTAAATAATTTATCTAAATGTGTCATTTCAAAATGTTGTAGTTTATTTAATAAGATGTGTAAAATATTCATGAATTAAATTATTATATATGTATTATATCATATCATTTAAAAAAACAATATGATTTGTTATTTGGAGTTTATTTCATTAGAACATTTAACTTACTTTATTGAAATAAGAAAAATTAAACAGAGGAAAATTAAATAATATATATTCTAAACGTTGAAATATAGAAAACACATTTAATATATATCTTGAATCTTGCATATACGTATTTTATAATTTCAACAATAAAAGCACATTGAGTGCTTAATTAATTTTGAACACTAACATTAAGTTGTCTCAAACACAACATAATATACAATGTAGTACTAATATGTACATTCTCAAAAAGTATTGAATTAAATGATTTTGAAGATATGATATGGTAAATTAAACCGATTTGGTAAAGAAAAATGGTCCAATTAAAAATTGAGATTGCCTAGGAAGCTTAACAACAACTTGAAACCTTCATTCAATCTCAAATTTCTGTTCAATTATATTTTTTTTAGCTCTTTTATGTAGCATATATTTTTAAATACGTTAACCAACATATACTATATTCAGATTAATTTTACTAGAATGCAAAGGAGAAAAGTTTAACGATTCACAAAAAAAATGTTGGTGGATATTGACAAATAAATAAAGTTAGAATGTGATGTGCCCGGCCCAAGCCGGTGTGGGTTCCCGGGACTTGTGCCCACGCCCCGCGCGCCCTTGGATAGGGGTGCGCGTACGTGCAGATACGGGACACCACTGCTCTCATTCCATCCTCCCTTGTTTAGGGGAAGACGAAATTAAAAGTGCGAGAGGGTGTTGTCTAAAATAGCGCGTTTGAATACGCCTCGGTAACTTCAGTGAATTTTGGTCTAATATGGGAGCTTTGGGTTTTCTATATCAAGTTATCTCTTTTTTAGGGGATACCAGGATATAGGAATACATCACTCTTTCATTCTCATTCTCCCTTTTTTAGAGGAAAACGGAAAAGTGCAAGAAAGGATGTTGCGAGGCCCCACTATGGATTTCATGAAAATTGCCTTATGGCCTATTTCGGATCACTATGAGTGCTTTGGGTTTCCTGCATCAAGTTATCCTTTGTTTAGGGGATACCAGGATATAGGAATGCATCACCCTTTCATTCTCATTCTCCCTTCTTTAGGGAAAAACAATATAAGTGCAAAAAAGGAGTGTTGCGACGGCCCACTGGCTCCAAAATGTTTTATAGAGTCGTCATCTTTATTTTAAGAAATAAATAAAGAAAAACCAGAGATTATAAAAACGGGTTCGAAGGCTAAGTTACGAGTTGGGAAGGTACTAGGCACCCAACTCGCCCTTTCGGTCTCAAAAGCGGTTTTTTGCTAAAGTATGTTTTTTGTTATATTTATTTAGCAAATAAATAAAGCATTAACTACCTACAAATACATACATATTTACATTATTTATAGACTTGCAGCTGTCTCCTTCCAATAATTACAAATATATTTAAAAATATTTGGCCATAATAATGGCTCTTTTACATAGTATTTCCTAACTAAATCCGGGCAGCTCAACGACTTATATTTTTACTTTGGGCTTGATTTAAAAAGGAATCTTTTAATAAATAAACGCCCTTAAAGGCTTTACCTTTTAGAGTGTGGTGTGTTCGCTCTGTCTTTCAAGGAGAGGAAGTCTTTTTTTGATGCTTTGCTGCTGCTGCGGTTGCTGCGGTTTGGGCAAAGTAACGGCTTGCAAAAGTTGCTTTTGGGACCCGTAAAACGGACAGAGCAACTACTTTCCTTTTGACACTTGCTTGCTTACTGCTGGTGGAATTTGGGCAGAACAAAGGGCTTATTTCTGGCTAATTTGGCCTTTTTACTCGGGCAGAGCAACGGCTCTTTCCGAGGTTTTTGGACCGGGGAAATAGGGTGGATACCTAACTAGGGGGTTAGGGATCACTTTGACCAGTTGGTTTTGTGTTTGGAGGAGGTTTGTCAGAGTTTCGGGGCTTTATAAGAGGGGGAAATCACTCTCGCTCACTGATCGCTCGCTGCGTAAAAATTACGCAGAGTTCCTTCGGGCTTCAAGCCTTGGTGAAAATGTGTCCCAAAAGCGTAGCCGGGCACTGATATTTATAGTTGGATTTGTGTTTCATTGGCTTGTACGTGCGCTGAGAGAATTGTGCAATGCGTTAACTGTAAGTGCACTATTTGGGACCTTGGCGCGGACAACAAGCTCCCTTGGCGCGGCGCCAAAGATCCCTTATGGCAACGCCAAGCCTCCATTTCCAGCCTATTTTTGACACTTTGATCCCCTGCAATTCACTATTCATGCATCCTGCTTTTCCTTTTACATTTTCAACCCTGTAACTTGACATTCGTTAAGTTTAAACAGTTCTTGATATCACATGTCAGAGTTACATATCAGGGGTACGAAATTAGGGTGTCTACAGAGCCCCTCAACGATGGAGTCTACGGGTAACCCGCAGCTTACTTAGTAGACGAACATCGTTGATAAGAAATAGACTCTCCAATTTCGCGCAATTAAAACGGGGGAGAGATGCAACAGGTAGCAGTTATAATGCAATAGTTTACAATGCTAATCAAACCTCCATATCCTAGACATATTTAGTCGGTTATTGCAGGTTATCGTAGTTTTTAAGCAGATATGCAATAAAATGCTCTAATGGTCGGACCTACTAATGTAGGCTGCCTACGTATCCCTTAATAAAGGAAATCAGACCAGACGTAGTTCAGGCCTAGCCAGAACAAGCATGCTGCAATGCTAACAAACAAGTGATGCGATGGTCGGGCCTAGCCAGAACAAGCATGCTCCATTGTGTCGCCACAAACTAAATGGAATATACATTGCATTAAAACACTAAACGCAATATCCATTGTGTTGATACAAGATTAATGCAATATCCATTGTATTAACGCAGAAAACAGATGCAATATCCATTGCATCGCAACACTAAACGCAATATCCATTGCGTCGCCACAAACTTAATGCAATATTCATTGCATTAACGCAGAAAACAGATGCAATATCCATTGCATCGCAACACTAAACGCAATATCCATTGCGTTGCCACAAACTTAATGTAATATACATTGCATTAACGCAGGAAAACAGATGCAATATCCATTGCATCGCAACACTAAACGCAATATCCATTGCGTTGCCACAAACTTAATGCAATATCCATTGCATTAACGCAGAAAACAGATGCAATATCCATTGCATCGCAAAGCTAAACGCAATATCCATTGCGTCGCCACAAACTAAATGCAATATCCATTGCATTAAAACACTAAACGCAATATCCATTGCGTTGGCACAAACTTAATGCAATATTCATTGCATTAACGCGGAAAACATATGCAATATCCATTGCATCGCAACGCTAAACGTAATATCCATTGCGTCGCCACAAACTTATTACAATATCCATTGCATCGCAACGCTAAACGTAATATCCATTGCGTTGCCACAAACTTATTACAATATCCATTGCATTAATGCAGAAAGCAGATGCAATATCCATTTTATCGCAACACCAAACGTAATATCCATTGCGTTGCCATAAAACTTAATGCAATATCCATTGTATTAACGCGGAAAACAGATGCAATATCCATTGCATCGCAACACTAAACGCAATATCCATTGCGTCGCCACAAAACTTAATGTAATATCCATTGCATTAACGCGAAAACAGATGCAATATCCATTGCATCGTAACACTAAACGCAATATACATTGCGTCGCCATAAACTTAATGCAATATCCATTGCATTAACGCATAAAACAGATGCAATATCCATTGCATCGCAACGCTAAATGCGATATCCATCGCATTACCAAAAAGACGAATGCAATATCCATTGCATCGCAACGCTAAATGCGATATACATCGCATTACCAAAAAGACGGATGCAATATCCATTGCATCACAACGCTAGATGCGATATCCAACGCATTACCAAAAGGCGGATGCAATATCCATTGCATCGCAACGCTAAATGCGATATCCATCGCATTACTAAAAAGGCGAATGCAATATCCATTGCATCGCAATGCTAAATGCGATATCCATCGCATCACTAAAAAGTCGAATGCAATATCCATTGCATCGCAATGCTAAATGCGATATTTATCCTATTACTAAAAGACGGATGATGCGACGCATGTGCTGTGATGCTAAACAAACAAGTGCTGCAAAGCTTATCGAACGAGTGCTGCAAAGGTAATCTATCAAGTACTGCGATGGTCGTGCCTACCGAAATAAATTTGCTGCCTACGTATCCTTATACAAGGAATCAGACCAATCATAGTTCGTCTGCTGCTGGGCGGAATATAATGTCTCCTCAGGAACGCTGCCTTCGTCGGAGTACAAAACCTTTCCCTCTGATTCGGGGTTGCGTGCCCCTTAAGGGAAAGTTTCCAAGCACCAACACAAATGCACAGAAAAGGGGTAAAATACTTACATTTTCTTACCTTTGCTTTGCCTTTGCAACTTTGCCGCTGCAGGTGCTTTCGCGACTTCTGCCGCTCTTGCTGCTTTTGCGACTTCTGCCGCTGCTGCTGCTATTGCGACTTCTGCCACTGCTGCTGCTTTTGCGACTTTCGCCGATGCTGCTGCTTTTGCGACTTCCGCCGCTGCTGCTGCTTTTGCGACTTCTGTCGCTGCTTCTGCTTTTGCGACTTGCCTTACTTTGCGACTTCGCTATTCTTTGCTTTTGCGACTTACATCGCACTTGCTATTTTATGTCTTTGCTTTTTTTGCTCTTGCTACACTTGATGGGGATTTTTTTCTTTTGCTGCAGTTTCGGTTTTTGCCGAAAATCTTTTCCCCTTTTACTGCTGTAATTTCCGACCTTAGCTGGAAATTTTCTTTCTTGCTGCTGTATTTTTTGGCTTCAGCTGGAAAATTCTCTTTTGCTGCTAATTCCAACCTTGGCTGGAAATTTCTTCTTTTGTTGCTGCATTTTCCGGCTTCAGCTGGAAAATTCTTCTTTTGCTACTGCATTTTCCGACTTCAACTGGAAAATTTTCTTTTGCTGCTATTTCCGGCCTTGGCTGGAAATTTCTTCTTTTGCTGCCTTTTGATGTTAGCTGATAAATTTTCTTTTGCTGCTATTTCCAGCTTCAGCTAGAAATTTTCTTCTTTTGCTGCATTTTCTAGCTTCAGCTGGAAATTTTCTCTCTTTATTTTTTCCCCATTTTCCGGCTCCAGCCGAAAATTTCTTCTTTGCTGTTGCATTTTTCTTTTACATGCATTTTTTTTAATTTTTGCATTCTTTCGTTTTTTTTTCTTTTACATGCTTTCCATTTATTTTTCTTTATTGCATGCTTTGCTTTTTTTTTTTGTTTATTGCATGCTTTGCTTCTTCTTTTTTATTGCATGCTTTGCATTTTTTCCTTATTACATGCTTTCCATTTTTTTTTAATTGCATGCTTACCTTTGCTGCTGATTTTTCCGGCTTTTCTGCCCATTTGCCGGCTGACCTGCTGGGATATAGGTCTTTACTATGCTTTCAAAATGCGTTTCCCCCATCAAAGGAAAATCGATGCAAAATTTCAAAATGAGCTTTCCCAGCATAGGAGAAGCGATGTAGATTTTTAAAATGGGCTCATCCCAGCATAGGAGAAGTGATGCATATTATTATATATTTATATTTTTTTAAATGCGCCCGCGCGCCCTTCGATAGGGGTGCGCGTACGTGCGGATGCGGGACACCACTGCTCTCATTCCATCCTCCCTTGTTTAGGGGAAGACAAAATTAACAGTGTGAGAAGAGTGTTGTCTAAAATAGCGCGTTTGAATACGCCTCGGTAACTTCAATGAATTTTGGTCCAATATGGGAGCTTTGGGTTTTCTATATCAAGTTATCTCGTTTTTAGAGGATACCAGGATATAGGAATACATCACCCTTTCATTCTCATTCTCCCTTTTTTAGGGGAAAACGAAAAAGTGCAAGAAAGGATGTTGCGAGGCCCCACTATGGATTTCATGAAAATTGTCTTATGGCCTATTTCGGATCACTATGAGTGCTTTGGGTTTCCTGCATCAAGTTATCCCTTGTTTAGGGGATACCAGGATATAGGAATGCATCACCCTTTCATTCTCATTCTCCCTTTTTTAGGAGAAAACGGAAAAGTGCAAGAAAGGAGTGTTGCGACGCCCCACTGGATCCAAAATGTTTTATAGAGTCACCATCTTTATTTTAAGGAATTAATAAAGAAAACCCAAAAAAGAAAAACCAGAGATTATAAAAACGGGTTCGAAGGCTAAGTTATGAGTTGGGAAGGTGCTAGGCACCCAACTCGCACTTTCGGTCTCAAAAGCGGTTTTTGCCTAAAGTATGTTTTTTGTTATATTTATTTAGCAAATAAATAAAACATTAACTACCTACAAATACATACATATTTACATTATTTACAGACTTGCAGCTGTCTCCTTCCAATAATTACAAATATATTTAAAAATATTTGGCCATAATAATGGCTCTTTTACATAGTATTTCCTAACTAAATCCGGGCAGCACAACGACTTATATTTTTACTTTGGGCCGGATTTAAAAAGGAACTTTTTAATAAATAAACGTCCTTAAAGGCTTTAACTTTTAGAGCGTGGTGTGCTCGCTCTGTCCTTCTGGGAGAGGGAGTCTTTTTTTGTTGCTTTGTTGTTGCTGCGGTTGCTGCGGTTTGGGCAAAGTAACGGCTTGCAAAAGTTGCTTTTGAGACCCGTAAAACAGACAGAGCAACTACTTTCCTTTTGACACTTGTTTGCTTACTGCTGGTGGAATTTGGGCAGAACAAGGGCTTATTTCTGGCTAATTTGGCCTTTTTACTCAGAGCAACGGCTCTTTCCGAGGTTTTTGGACCAGGGAAATAGGGTGGATACCTAACTGGGGGGCTAGGGATCACTTTGACTGGTTGGTTTTGTGTTTGAAGGAGGTTTGGCAGAGTTTCGAGGCTTTATAAGAGGGGGAAATCACTCTCGCTCACTGACCGCTCGCTGCGTAAAAATTACGCAGAGTTCCTTCGGGCTTCAAGCCTTGGTGAAAATGTGTCCCAAAAGCGTAGCCGGACACTGATATTTATAGTTGGATTTGTGCTTCATTGGCTTGTACCGTGCGCTGAGAGAATTGTGCAATGCGTTAACTGTAAGTGCACTATTTGGGACCTTGGCGCGAACAACAAGCTCCCTTGGCGCGGCGCCAAAGACCCCTTATGGCAGCGCCAAGCCTCCATTTCCAGCCTATTTTTTACACTTTGACCCCCTGCAATTCACTATTTATGCATCCTGCTTTTCCTTTTACATTTTCAACCCTGTAACTTGACATTCGTTAAGTTTAAACAGTTTTTGATATCACATGTCAGAGTTACATATCAGGGGTACGAAATTGGCGTGTCTACAGAGCCCCTCAACGATTGAGTCTACGGGTAACCCACAGCTTACTTAGTAGACGAACATCGTTGATAAGAAATAGACTCTCCAATATCATGCAATTAAAACGGAGGAGAGATGCAACAGGTAGCAGTTATAATGCAATAGTTTACAATGCTAATCAAACCTCCATATCCTAGACATATTTAGTCGGTTATAGCAGGTTATCGTAGTTTTTAAGCAGATATGCAATAAAATGCTCTAATGGTCGGACCTACTAATGTAGGCTGCCTACGTATCCCTTAATAAAGGAAATCAGACCAGACGTAGTTCGGGCCTAGCCAGAACAAGCATGATGCAATGCTAACAAACAAGTGATGCGATGGTCGTACCTACCGAAATAGGCTGCCTACGTATCCTTATCCAAAGAATCAGACCAAACGTAGTTCATCTCTGCTGGGGATCAAGTGCTGCAATGCTAATAAGCAAGTGCTATGCGGAAAGATAGTTGTAATATCCATTACAACCTAGTGAAAACAACGCACATCAAAATGCAATACCCATTGATTCGCAACACTAAACGCAATATCCATTGCGTCGCCACAAACTTAATGCAATATACGTTGCATTAACGCGGAAAAAAGATGCAATATCCATTGCATCGCAACACTAAACGCAATATCCATTGCGTCGCCACAAACTTAATGCAATATCCATTGCATTAACGCAGAAAACAGATGTAATATCCATTGCATCGCAACACTAAACGCAATATCCATTGCGTCACCACAAACTAAATGCAATATCCATTGCATTAACGTAGGAAAACAGATGCAATATCCATTGCATCGCAACACTAAACGCAATATCCATTGTGTTGACACAAACTTAATGCAATATCCATTGCATTAACGCGGAAAACAGATGCAATATCCATTGCATCGCAACGCTAAACGCAATATCCATTGTGTCGCCACAAACTAAATGCAATATCCATTGGATTAAAACACTAAACGCAATATCCATTGCGTTGACACAAGTTTAATGCAATATCCATTGCATTAACGCAGAAAACAGATGCAATATCCATTGCATCGCAACACTAAACGCAATATTCATTGCGTCGCCACAAACTTAATGCAATATCCATTGCATTAAAGCAGAAAACAGTAGCAATATCCATTGCATCGCAACACTAAACGCAATATCCATTGCGTCGCCACAAACTTAATGTAATATCCATTGCATTAACGCAGGAAAATAGATGCAATATCCATTGCATCGCAACACTAAACGCAATATCCATTGTGTTGACACAAACTTAATGCAATATCCATTGCATTAACGCGGAAAATAGATGCAATATCCATTGCATCGCAACGCTAAACGCAATATCCATTGCGTCGCCACAAACTAAATGCAATATCCATTGCATTAAAACACTAAACGCAATATCCATTGCGTTGGCACAAACTTAATGCAATATTCATTGCATTAACGCGAAAAACAGATGCAATATCCATTGCATCGTAACGCTAAACGCAATATCCATTGCGTTGCCACAAACTTAATGCAATATCCATTGCATCGCAACACCAAACGCAATATCCATTGCGTCGCCACAAAACTTAATGTAATATCCATTGCATTAACGCGGAAAACAGATGAAATATCCATTGCATCGCAACACTAAACGCAATATCCATTGCGTTGCCACAAACTTAATGCAATATCCATTACATTAACCCAGAAAACAGATGCAATATCCATTGCATCGCAATGTTAAATGCGATATCCATCGCATTACCAAAAAGACGAATGTAATATCCATTGCATCGCAACGCTAAATGCAATATTCATCGCATTACCAAAAAGTCGGATGCAATATCCATTGCATCACAACGCTAGATGTGATATCCATCGCATTACCAAAAGGCGGATGCAATATCCATTGCATTGCAACACTAAATGCGATATCCATCGCATTACTAAAAAGACGGATGCAATATCCATTGCATCGCAACGCTAAATGCGATATCCATCGCATTATTAAAAGATGGATGATGCGATGCATGTGCTACGATGCTAAACAAACAAGTGATGCAAAGCTTATCGAACGAGTGCTGCAAAGGTAATCTATCAAGTGCTGCGATGGTCGTGCCTACCGAAATAGACTGCCTACGTATCCTTATACAAGGAATCAGACCAATCGTAGTTCATCTGCTGTTGGGCGGAATATAATGTCTCCTCAGGAACGCTGCCTTCGTTGGAGTACAAAACCTTTCCCTCTGATCCGGGGTTGCATGCCCCTTAAGGGAAAGTTTCCAAGCACCAACATAAATGCACAGAAAAGGGGTAAAATACTTACATTTTCTTACCTTTGCTTTGGCTTTGCAACCTCTGCCGCTGCTGCTGCTTTTGCGACTTCTGCCGCTCTTGCTGCTTTTGCGACTTCTGCCGCTGCTGTTTCTTTTGTGACTTCCACCGCTGTTGCTGCTTTTGCGACTTCCGCCGCTGTTGAGGCTTTTGCGACTTCTGTCGCTACTTCTGCTTTTGCGACTTCTTCCGTTGTTGCTGCTTTTGCTACTTCTTCCGCTGCTGCTGCTTTTGCGACTTCTGTCGCTGCTACTGCACTTGCTATTTTTATGCTGCTTTTTGCTGCTCTTGCTACACTTGATGGGCATTTTTTCTTTTGCTGTAGTTCTGGTTTTTGCCGAAAATCTTTTCCCCTTTTGCTGCTGCAATTTCCGACCTTAGTTGGAAATTTTCTTTCTTGCTGATGTATTTTTTGGCTTCAACTGGAAAATTCTCTTTTGCTGCTAATTCCAACCCTGGCTGGAAATTTCTTCTTTTGGTGCTGCATTTTCCGGCTTCAGTTGGAAAATTCTCTTTTGCTGCTATTTCCGACCCTGGCTGGAAATTTCTTCTTTTGCTGCTACATTTTCCGGCTTCAGCTGGAAAATTCTTCTTTTGATGCTATTTCCGGTCTTGGCTGGAAATTTCTTCTTTTGCTCTGCATTTTCCTGGGAAAATTTTCTTTTCTTTGCTATTTCCGCTTCAACCGAAAAATTTTCTTTTGCTGCTATTTCCGGCCTTGGCTGGAAATTTTTTCTTTTGCTGCTTGTTGATGTTAGCTGAAAAATTTTCTTTTGCTGCTATTTCCGGCTTCAGCTGAAAATTTTCTTCTTTTGCTGCATTTTTCGGTCTTAGTTGGAAACTTCTTCTTATGCTGCTGCATTTTCCGGCTTCAGCTGGAAAGTTTCTCTTTTTTTTTTGCCGCATTTTCCAGATCCAGCCGAAAATTTCTTCTTTGTTGTTGCATTTTTCTTTTACATGCATTTTTTTTTATTTTTGCATTCTTTCTTTTTTTTTTCTTTTACATGCCTTGCATTTATTTTTCTTTATTGCATGCTTTGCATTTTTTTTATTGCATGTTTTGCTTTTTTTGTTTTTATTGCATGCTTTGCATTTTTTCCTTATTACATGCTTTCCAATTTTTTTTTAATTGCATGCTTATGTTTGCTGCTGATTTTTCTGGCTTTTCTGCCCATTTGTCGGCTGACCTATTGGGATATGGACTTTACTATGCTTTCAAAATGCGTTTCCCCCAGCATAGGGAAATTGATGTAGATTTTCAAAATGAGCTTTCCCAGCATAGAAGAAGTGATGTAGATTTTTAAAATGGGCTCATCCCAGCATAGGAGAAGCGATGCATATTATTATTATTATTATTATTATTATTATTATTATTATTATTATTATTATTATTATTATTATTATTATTATTACTATTATTATTATTATTATTATTATTATTATATTATTTTTAAAATGTGCCCCGCGCGCCCTTGGATAGGGGTGCGCGTACGTGTGGATGCGGGACACCATTGCTCTCATTCCATCATCCCTTATTTAGGGGAAGACGAAATTAAAAGTGTGAGAAGAGTGTTGTCTAAAATAGCGCGTTTGAATACACCTCGGTAACTTCAGTGAATTTTGGTCCAATATGGGAGCTTTGGGTTTTCTATATTAAGTTATCTCTTTTTTAGGGGATACCAGGATATAGGAATACATCAATCTTTCATTCTCATTCTCCCTTTTTTAAGGAAAAACGGAAAAGTGCAAGAAAGGATGTTGCGAGGCCCCACTATGGATTTCATGAAAATTGCCTTATGGCCTATTTCGGATCACTATGAGTGCTTTGGGTTTCCTGCATCAAGTTATCTCTTGTTTAGGGGATACCAAGATATAGGAATGCATCACCCTTTCATTCTCATTCTCCATTTTTTATGGGAAAACGGAAAAGTGCAAGAAAGGAGTGTTGTGACACCCCACTGGATCCAAAATGTTTTATAGAGTCGCCATCCTTATTTTAAGGAATAAATAAAGAAAACTCAAAAAAGAAAAACCAGAGATTATAAAAAAAGGTTCGGAGGCTAAGTTACAAGTTGGGAAGGTGCTAGGCACCTAACTCGCCCTTTCGGTCTCAAAAGCGGTTTTTGCCTAAAGTATGTTTTTTGTTATATTTATTTAGCAAATAAATAAAGCATTAACTACCTACAAATACATACATATTTACATTATTTACAGACTTGCAGTTGTCTCCTTCCAATAATTACAAATATATTTAAAAATATTTGGTCATAATAATGGCTCTTTTACATAGTATTTCCTAACTAAATCCGGGCAGCACAACGATTTATATTTTTACTTTGGGCTGTATTTAAAAAGGAACTTTTTAATAAATAAACGCCCTTAAAGGTTTTGCCTTTTAGAGCGTGGTGTGCTCGCTCTGTCCTTCAAGGAGAGGGAGTCTTTTTTTGTTGCTTTGCTGCTGCAGCTGCGGTTGCTGCGGTTTGGGCAAAGTAACGGCTTGCAAAAGTTGCTTTTGAGACCCGTAAAACGGACAGAGCAACAGCTTGCCTTTTGACACTTGCTTGTTTGTTGTTGGTGGAATTTGGGCATAACAAGGGCTTATTTCTAGCTAATTTGGCATTTTTACTCTGGCACAGCAACGGCTCTTTCCGAGGTTTTTGGACCTGGGAAATAGGGTGGATACCTAACTGGGGGGCTAGGGATCACTTTGACCGGTTGGTTTTGTGTTTGGAGGAGGTTTGGCAGAGTTTCGAGGCTTTATAAGAGGGGAATCACTCGCCACCGATCGCCGCGCAAAATTTACGTAGTGTTTCTTCGGGCTTCAAGCCTTGGTGAAAATGTGTCCCAAAAGCGTAGCCGGGCACTGATATTTATAGTTGGATTTGTGCTTCATTGGCTTGTACCGTGCGCTGAGAGAATTGTGCAATGCGCTAACTGTAAGTGCACTATTTGGGACCTTGGCGCGGCGCCAAAGACCCCTTATGGCAGCGCCAAGCCTCCATTTCCAGCCTATTTTTGACACTTTGACCCCCTACAATTCACTATTCATGCATCATGCTTTTCCTTTTACATTTTCAACCCTGTAACTTGACATTCGTTAAGTTTAAACAGTTCTTGATATCACATGTCAAAGTTACATATCAAGGGTACGAAATTGGGGTGTTTACAGCCGAGTCACAAGCGAAGCACGAGCCAGCATCGTGTGCCAGTCACGAGCATAATTAATATGAGGCCCGCGAGCCTAGTGGACAAAGTGATCGAGGCATCAAGCAACGACAGAGCTGCTCCTTTCTAAACCTGGCCGGGCACAGGCCTTGCTTGCCCGACCAGGGGCCATGCCCGGGGCCACATCATCTACGAATCTATCTATTATGGCCGGGCAGAGCCTTGCTCGCCCAGGCACGCATCGAGCAGGAAACCCCGGAAACTTGCTTTTCAAGACAAGTCAAAGGTTTCCGTATCCGAGCAGGACACTTGCCTTATCTGCTCCTACATTCACGCGGCCAGCCGCGTATCATGCCTAAAATCAAGGGATCTCTCCTAATCTTACAAGATATCTAAGGAAATTGAATCCTAGATGGATTCAAGGACATTGGGGGCCTATAAATATCCCTCCATAAACTACAAACAAGGTACACACACTCTTTCTTGAGCCTAGAAACTCTGTCAAATTCTCTCTTGACATTCACACCCGATACTTACTCTCACGCCGTAGTGGTTTCGCGAGGCCAAGCCTTGCACTTCCACTAAGGTTTTTTGTGATCTTAAATAGGTTCAAGGAAGCATATTCAAGCCCAGATATCTACCCATCATTCGGACGACCCAAACTGTGATTTTGCCACATCAGTTTGGTTCCATTGCCAGGAAATCGAAGGTTCAACATTTTCTTTAAAGTTTTCCGGTAAGATTTTCAGAAATCTTCTTGTTGCAATGGTTGGTAAAGGTAGCAAGCATCATGCCACTGTCAGTAACCACTAGGCTGGAAGCCAACAGGCTTGAAACAACAATCCACCACCACCGATCGATTTATCACCAAGGGCACCCCAAGGGGTGCAAACGAGGAATCAGAAAGTGGCTGCTTGGCATGCAATTCATGGCAATGATGTGCCATATGTTGAGGAACATCTATCCCAGCACGCTAGCCAAAGTCAGGCTAGCCAACGCGATGCCAGGCAAGTTATCAATGAAAAGCGCGATGCTCACTTGCTAGATCTCAGAACGCAGCTAAATCGCCAACGGGAGAATGGCCAGGGTAGCCACGTGAGTTTGCCCGGACAAAACCCTGACCAGCAAGCTGCTACTCTACAAGTCCAAGCAGAGTATTATAATAAGATGTATGCACTCAACCAGCAACTGCTCGCCTTGGGCCACGCCCTGGTTCCAATTGCAGATTTGGTGTTACCCGCTCTCAGCAATCTAGCACTTGTTAGTGATGGCCATGCCTCCCAACATTTTCCCGCTCCGAGCAGACGGATCACATCTGTTATTCACATACCTTCAGAGAAAGCTGAGGAGGTGAAACAAGCAGATGATCAGGCGGAGAGCAGATACAGCCGTCAGAATCTCTCCCACAGACATCATCGTCGGCAGGAGTATCATGCTCGGGAAGAGAGCCATAGCCGCCGTAGGGCCCGTGAGCACGTAGAAGCAGATGTGCACCATCCAAAGCATAGAACGCGCATTGAGCAGGAGGCGAAGCTTCTTATGAACCAACCTTTTTCCCGCAAATGCGTAGTCAACAGTCTGATCCTGCTCATTCGTCCAGACTCACCATGGACGCAGAAAAACGATTGTCCGAGCGAATGGAGGCCATGAAACGAGACATGACCAAACAAATGGCTAATCTAGCCGTGGCCAAGCCCGGCTATGGGGCCACTAAGCCGCTGGAGAGCAGCCCATTCACTCCAGAGATTGAGAATGCGCCACCCGCACAAGGGGTTATCTTCCCACAATTCGAAAAGTACTTTAGGAAGACGCGGGCAAGCGATTGGCTCATATCATTCGAGGCAAAGATTCGGATGGTCACCGATGTGGAAGCCTTAAAGATGTGGGCATTTGAGGGTGCTCTTCAGGGAAAGGCACAGGCATGGTTGGGCAGAGTCCCCCGTGGATCAATTGGCAGTTGGGAAACGCTCCGGGAAAAGTTCTTGGAGGAGTTCGGCACTGCGAGTCCAACCCCTAAAAATCGTTTTGATCTTGCCAAAATTAAACAAGGCGACAACGAGTCCTATGGCAGTTACTTGAAGAGATTCGAGAAGATGCTCGATCAGGTGACCGCCACCAGTGACCCTGAGATCACGTTCTGCTACCTTAACAACATGAAGGCAGGGCCACTAAAAACAATGTTGGCAATGAATCTGGGGGCCTCGAAAGCAGAGCTGCTAGCAAGTTCTCATCTCTTCTGCTTGATTGAGAGCGTCAAGGGCGACAAAGCCAAAAACAAAGACAAGGCTCAGGATAGCTCGGCCATGCCAGCAGACCAGAGCCCGGAGGGCAACAACCGCTCACGCAGAGACAAGAAGAGAACGTCTACCCTCGAACAAAGATTCAGGGAGGCACAATTCACCCCGCTAAACACTACGCGGGAAGAGATCATGTTCCAAGTTGGAGATGCGCTGCGAGTCCCTTATCCATTTGACCCTGAGCTCGCTCACACCAGGGACAACACGAAGTACTGCTGAAAGAACACGATAGCTAGGATTCTCAAGAGAAACCAATGTAGTTTCCAATGTAGCTGCCGATGTAGCTACAATGGAAGTCACAATGGTCAAAATAAAACTGAACAACGGAAGACTTAATACTAAAGCACGAAATTAAACACAAAGGTTTACCAAACAATCTACAAGCCTATGCTTGTAGATCTAGCCTCATGGCCAAAAATATTTCACTTAAAAAGATGAATTGTTTTACAAAAAAACTATGTGAAATCACCAAACAAAACACTCTCACAAGACAACAAGTCTTGGAGAGCAAAACCCAAAAACAGGTACAGAAAACGTGGGAAGAAACAAATAGCTTCCTAAAATCAGCTAGGAAGACAAAACAGCATCAACGCCCAATGTAGCTTCCAATGTTATAACATCCGAAGCTACAATCAAAATCTGCTGCACATCTGGAACTGAAATCAGGTTCTGAACTCCTGAAATTTCTGCTTCTAATTTTCTGAATCAGCCCTCTTCTCTCTCAAAAACATATTGCAGCCGTTGCCCTTTGTCTTCTATTTATAATGAGGAGTAACCCTACACACAAGAGAGAAACCAACTCCAAGAAGGACAAGGATTAGTCTTTGGAAAGAAATACACTTACCATAATTCTTGGATTTCATTCCCTTATGGACAATGACTCAAGAGTCACGGTTAGAATAGAATCTTTGACTAGATTTAGTTTCCAAAAACAATTCCTAAGATTTAGGTCCAAGAAACTCAAAATATAATGAAATATTTTATTTCCAAAAATTCAACCAAAAATCTTTTAGGAATATTTTGTTTCCAAAAATTCAACTAAAGATTTTGTTTCCAAATATCCACCAAAACTTTATGACCAAGAAAGGTGAAACAAAACCAAAATAGGTCATGCATATTTTACCCTTACAACTGCGATTACCATCATGGTAACGGCCACACCACTGAGGAATGCTTTGTGTTGAAACGGGAGATACAACAGCTGATCAACGCAAGCAAATTGGACCACTTCAAAAGGGATCAGGGCACGGGAAATAATGCAAATAATGACCAACAAGGAAGACCCCCAAGAGGAAGAGGTGGCCAGGCCCCTCAGATTCGAAGGGTGGTCAATGTGCTTCAGGAGGAGCTTCCGTCCAATACTCAGATCGGGAAGCATATATACTATTTCTCTAAAGCCGTAAAATCTCTGGCAGTTCAGCGGGCAGGGGAGCCCAACATCTGTTTCACCCGCAGCGAGCTGGCTAGCACCCCTCTGGCCTCCGAGTAGCCACTGGTCATTTCCTGCCTAGTAAACAATTGGTAGGTTCATAGGGTGCTGCTCGACACCGAGGCATGCAGGGACATCATGTATTACTCCTGCTTCAAGGGACTAGAGTTATCCGACACCCGACTCAAGCCTTACCTAGGGAAGCTTGAAGGATTCACCAACCATCAAGTAAGCGTGAAGGGTACCATTAAGCTCGAACTTTTCATGGGAGGTGGTGCACAAACCAGAACATAGATGATCACTTTCTTGGTAATCGATCTAAAGTCTGCTTACAACTGTATCCTGGGTGCCACGACCATGGCCAAGTTCCAAATGGTGACCTCTATACCTCACCAAAAGGCTAAGTTTTACACGGAGGATGGAGTAGGTATCCTCAATAGCAAGCCACAGACAATGTGGGAATATGTTCGGGATTCTCAGCGGAAGAAGCAGAAGCTGGTCGTGGAAATTCCCGACCAGGCAGTGGCAGCTCCTGACAAAGAGGTTCCAACCACTACCGACTCGGGCTCCATCCCCATAAACAATGTCGAGCTCGGGGAGCCTTCTGAAGCAGTTGACCCCATGGAAACAGAGGAACCCGAACACGCCACGGCACCATTGCCCTCCAGACGCAAGACTAGACACCTCGAGGCTCAAGACATTGAGATGGACACTCTGCAAGTTCGCAACGAGCCCGATATTCAGCCAGAGGGCGAGCTGAAGGAGATCGTCATCAATCCCGCCCACCCCGAGTAGAAAATTAAAATCGGGCAGACCATGCCTCCCGAAGCTCGGGAAAAATTGATCAAACTACTGAAGAACAGCTTGGATGTATTCGCTTGGACTGTCGAAGACATGCAGGGTATCAGCGAGAGTGTTGCCCGCCATGACTTGAACATGGATCAAACTTTTCAACCTATTCAACAGCGGCCAAGGTAGTAATCCCCTGAGAAAAATGCAGCTATCAAACTAGAGGTCGAGAAGCTTCTGAAAGCTAACATCATCGAGGAAATCCAATACCCGACCTGGCTGGCAAACGTGGTAATGGTCAAGAAGGCCAATGACAAATGGCGGATGTGCGTCGACTTCACGGGTCTCAATAAAGCCTGCCCGAAAGATTGCTACCCGCTGCACCGTATTGATGTGCTCGTGGATTCCATAGTCGATTTTGAGATGCTAAGCTTCCTGGATGCGTACTCAGGGTACCATCAGGTCAAGATGAACGAGCAGGACAAGGTGAAAATAACTTTCTGAGCAGCTGGGGGCCTTTACTGTTACAAGATGATGTCCTTCGGGCTGAAGAATGCAGGGGCCACCTATCATCGCATGGCCAACAAGGTCTTTGGCTCTCAGCTCGGCAGAAACATGGAAGCCTATATCGACGATATGGTCATCAAAACAAAAGGCCGCGATCACAATCTAGACCTAGCAAAAACGTTTGCCAATCTGCACAAACATAACATGAAGCTGAATTCGAGCAAGTGCTCGTTCGGGATGCGGGCAGGGAAATTTCTCGGATTTATAGTCAACCAGCGCGGGATAGAGGCAAACCCGGAGAAGATCCAGGCTTTACTCGAGATGGAGCAACCTTACTGCATTAAGCACATCCATCAGCTAAACGGCAGAGTCATCGCCCTTGGTCGCTTTATCTCTCGATCAGCAGAAAAATGCCTCTCATTCTTCAAGGTCCTGCGTGGCAATAAGGGTTTCGAGTGGAATACAGAATGTGCCAGAGCCCTCGAGCAACTCAGGGAATATCTTGGCAAACCACCTCTCCTCAGCATCCCAGTGCCCGGTGAGCCATTATACGTGTACTTAGCAGCCACAGATCAGGCTGTGGCCGCTGTTTTAGTTAGGGATGAGCTAGGAATTCAAAAGCCTGTGTATTATGTATCAAAGGCCCTCAGTCCTGTTAAGGGTCGTTATTTTAATGTAGAAAAATTAGCTTACTCGCTTGTCATAGCTGCACGGAAATTAAGAGCTTATTTTTCTACACATGTAATCATAGTATACACAGACGTGCCACTGCGCAAAGTCCTTCACAAGCCCGATTCATCGGGCAGATTACTCAACTGGTCAATCGAGCTCACAGATTCCACATAGACTACCTACCCAGGCTAGCAATCAAGGCACAAGCCTTGGCCGACTTCTTAATGGAAACAAGCTTCACTCAACAAGAAGAACATGAAGCTCAGCGACCAGTAGAGCCTGGGCAAGAGCAGCTGCCACAACCTCGACCGGCCTACTGTTGGGATCTTTATGTGGACGGAGCAGCGAGCAAAGTCGGGAGTGGAGCTGGCATCCTTCTCATAGCTCCCGACGAGATCACAGAGTTCGAACTAGCACTTTGGTTCAAATTCCCCGCCTCCAATAACGTTGCCGAGTACGAAGCAATGATCGCCGGTCTTGAGCTCGCATCTGACATGGGCGTAGAAGCGGTCACAGTGTACTTGGATTCACAACTAGTAGTGAACCAAGTCCAGTGGGAATATATGGTGCATCACCCTTCCCTGGTCAAATACTACGAGCTTGTCAAAGAAATCTTGAAAAATTTCAAGTTCTGGGAGATCATTAGAATTGATCGCGCTGACAACATGCGAGCATACTACTTGTCAAAGATCGCTGAAGCAAACCTAGCATTGTTGAATCCTTCAGTAATGATTGAGCAATTGGAAACTCTGGCCATTGATAGACCAGTAATCATGGACATCGAGCCAGCGACCAGTAGTTGGATTGATGACTACAAGGACTATATCGAGCAAGGAGTCCTCCCAGCGGACAAAGTCAAAGCCACTATAGTCAGAAGCCAGGCTTGCAGATACTCAGTAGTCGGGGGAATCCTATACAAGCGATCTAAGGTCAAACCTACGCTTCATTGTGTTCCCCCGGAGCTAACTGAGGGTGTTTTATATGAAGTACATGAAGGAGAATGTGGCGGCCACCCGGGCACCCGAGGGTATTACTGGATAACTCTCAGAAGAGATGCAGAGAGTTATGTCCGTGAGTGTGATAAATGCCAACAATATGCGGGCATACCAAGGCTTCCATCCACCGTACAAACTCCAGTCGTTGCGGCCTGGCCGTTCGACATGTGGGGAATCGATTTAATCGGTCCATTCCCGCTAGCACAATACAAATACAAATACAAATACGCAATTGTCACTATTGATTACTTCACCAAGTGGATCGAGGCCAAGCCATTGGCCACCATTTCAGAGGCTAACGTCATCAAATTTGTCCATTATCAAGTATGGTGTCGTTTTGGTCTTCCGCGGGCAATCATTTCAGATCACGGCACTCAATTTTCAGACAAGTTCACAGCCGAGTGTGCTCGCCTGGGCGTTAAGCATTGGCAATCATCTGTCACTTACCCCTAGGGCAACGGCCAGGTAGAGGCCGGGAACAAGCAAGTGTTGCATGCTCTCAAAAGAAACTTAGAGGGGCGAGTAGGAAAATGGGCAGAAGAGTTACAGTCGGCCTTGTGGGTGGTCAGAACCACTGTCTGAGGTCCAATCGGAGAGACTCCATTCACGCTTACATACGGGTCAAAGGCTATGATCCCGGTAGAAATGGCCTTGCCTAGCTATCGAGTTTCCCATTACAGCGAACATAATAATCAGCTTGTCCGTGTAATAGACATTGATCTGCTCGAGGAGAGAAGGTTGGATGCACGACTTAGGATGGTCAACTACAAGCAGCGAGCAAAGGCTCATCATGACAAGAGGGTTCGAGGTAGAGCTTTCATGGTCGGAGACTGGCTACTCAGAAAGATTGAGGTAACAGGTCATCGGGCAGAATGGGGAAAGCTATCGCCCAACTGGGAAGGGCCTTTTCAAGTTACTGACATAGTCAGAGAGGGCACCTACACGCTTCGGACTCAGGAAGGAAAAGACTTGAAGCATCCTTGGCATGCAGATCACCTAAAAAGTATTATCCCTAAGTCAGTCCCCAGTACACAAACGGGCAAGACCTCAGTCATGTTGAGGGTCACTATTATTGATCAATGAAAGGCAAGTTTTTCCATGTTTATTCATTCAAGTTATTACGTTGTCATTTATCAATTGCCTTGGGATTGCTTGACAAAATCTAGTCGCCCGGCGAGCAGATAGGGTCATGCCCGGTCAACCTTCCTCTACTCCCGAGTATTAGTGAGCTTATCTTATCCTTTCTGTGAGTAAGATGGGGCCATGCCCGGTTCACATACTAGGATGCCTGTCAGGCGGTAAGGGCCCTGCCCATAAGGTAGCGGCTAACTACCTCGGATTCCTATAGTGACCGAGCAACACTGTTAGTCGTATACATCTATACCCAATTGATATACTAGCAATCGCTTCGATATAAAAACATCGGACAAGGGTCGTGCCCAGTTGCTGGTCGCCGCTCAGAGTAGGGCCCTGCCCGCTAGGCAATCTTCGGGATGCTCGCTCTTAGCGATAGGGGCCATGCTCGCACAAAGCCTTGGCCAGAACCAATCACTTAGACCGAGCATCTGTCCGGGTAACCTCTCAACTTAAATAATATGTTTGCTTAGTTAGCCTTTATATTTTCAAGTTGATAATTACACAAATTTGCATGCTCGATTAATTTTGGTTATCTGTGCTCGACATGTTTCTAGGGAGTATCTGTACTTATAGAATACAGGGAAGACACGAGTAAAGAAACAATCATTGAGCAAGAAACAATCATCGAGCAAAATCAAAAATCGAAGCGAAATCACAATGAGACAGTCGTCAGGCAAAAGATGATTCTATTCATGAGTAAAGGAGAAATTACAATCGAAGTCACTTATGGTGGCGCGCAGGCCGAGCAAAAAATGATATTCCCAACCTAAGCCTGCTCTGGAGAGGGAGGAAGATCCTTGGCACTGGCCCAATACTGCATCTCGTACTGAAGATTCAACTCTTTCCGAGCAGCCTCATCTTCAGCAGCCTTGGCCGCGGCTTCTGCCTCCATCTGCTCGCTCTCCTTCAACGTTTTCATCCTCAAACTCGAAGGCCTGGATAAGCAAGCAGAAATTTACATCATAGGGGATAGGTAGGACCCAAGGCACGCGACTAGCCTCTACGTCGCTCTTGGCAAGTGCCTCCAGCTCATCTTTGGTATAGGGAACCAAGTGGTGGAACTGACGGGCAGCTTCAGAATATGGGTCGAGCACAGCCCATTCAGCCATCATTTTCATCCCCACCCCGCCATGACCTGCGAGCATCCTTAGTATATGGTTGGTGCCATAGGCAAAGTAGGGCACAATGGCCGTGTCCACAGCTTCCTCAAAGGCGGGGGAACTTTTGAAATCCTCCATCGCCTTCTCCTTGGACATAGACAGCTTCGCCACCAGGTTTCCATCCTTGATGACCTGCATCTTGAGGGAATCTCGCTCTGCCTGCAACAAGTCCCTTTGTTTTGTGACCGCGGCCAGAGACTCGTTTCCCTTCTCTAGGGCGGCCTGGTTTTTCTTTACCTGGCCCACCAACGCAGTCTTCTCAGCAATCAGAGTGTTGTTTTGGGCGACCAACTTCAAGTTACGCTCGAGCATCGCGGCTTCTTTTTTTTTGGCCGCCGCGTCATTAGTCTCCAGTTGGTCGGCCAGAGTGGCCGCCTGCTCCACCTTCTTCTTCAGAAGGGCCTCAAGTTCCTTGTAGTCTGCCACCATCTTCTTGCGAGCATCCTTCTCTTCATTATATCGATCGTAGAGATTGGTACATGTAGAGGCGATCTACAGATAGAGAACGAATAGTCAGCATAAGAAAGATGGAAGTGAAAGAAAATCAAGTTACGGTTCATATCTTACCTCGCTCAGGCAGAGCCCTACATTTCCAACCAAGACGTGACCTGCAGTATCTCGATCCCGGGCTAGATCATCATGCAGGGCCCTTTCTATGATGCCTTTGCCCACCAGGCCCCACGGGCTCCCGCGGGCATGCAAATTGATACCCCCCCAGTAATGGGGCATCCCCAGAAATTTCTTTGACCAACACTCGAGCAACGCTGGTGGTGGAGGGCATCTTGAAACCGATCTGCTTCCAAGTTGCCACCTCGCCTTGAGTCAGGGCAGAAATAATTAGATCAGAGCTCGAGCCGTGTGGGCGGACATTTTGAGCAGAAGGAGGAGATGGACTCTTCTTTCATTTCCTTGTGGCCTTGGCATCCTTGGCAGCGGGGGGTTTGGCGACCTTATCGACAACAGCAACGATCTGGACGGGGGCAACAACTTTTGGAGCCGGTGTCTTCTTTACCGGACTCGTGGCCTTGCCCGAGCTCGGGACCTTCTTAGCAGGCGGGCAGAAGGGGACGGTAGGTAAGATCGTAGGTTCATTGGCCTTCAGATCGGTAGCTCGCTGGTCGGCCTGCTTCCTCCGGCTCTTCAACATGGCCAAATTCTTCATTCCTGGAATAAGACAAAACACAATTAATACGGTTGCGAGACAAGGTTAACCAAAACAGAAATTAGAATTGTTCGCATGCAACAAGCCACCATTCTGATCCTCATAAGCTGGCCGACAATCTGCACCGGGGCCCAAGGGTTGGCACTCTACACACTCGTGTTTGAACATTTTCCCGTGGCAATCACCCCAGTACGGATGGGGACTCTCAGAGACGTGAACTAAAAGGGGCTCCACCCCCAGGACTTCTGCTCGCATCACGTCGACCAGGCATAGATTGCGTGGATTGCACAACAGCTCTTTCCAATCAAGGAAAAATTGTTGGCCGACCCTTTTCTCGTTCTCCTCAACGACTCCCACGGCAGCCTTCAAAGCCGCCAGCCGAGCTATCTCACACGAGCTAAAGTCCTGCTTTGAGACCTTGGGGATCTTTATTTCGCTGGTCGCTGTGGGCGCGAATGGCCATCCAACCCGAGATTCGATAAATAGGACCCTCCTATCCCAGGTCTCTACCTTCCCGAAAACATCAGCCAGCAGCCACAAAAAGTTGGAGTTGGACCTCACTCCAATCCTTCCGCCTGTGCTCGGGGCAAAAATAAACAACTTGCGGAGCAAATACATATCTAGCTCGAACCCCAGCAGATGGCACGCCACCATGAAGGTTGTGATCGCTGCAGCATTCAAGACGTCAGTCATTGTGGCGCGAACTTTGGTCTTGTGCAGAAAGTCCACTAGGAAAGGCTCCAGCGGAATGCGTAATCCTACTCGAAAAAAGTCAGAAAAAAACAGAAGCACATTCCCCTGCTCGCGGTAAAGCTTGACACCAGTGGGCACATCCATCTTGCTCGCCCGATAATAAGCAGAATCGATTCCAAGGGACGTAAGCCAAGCAGTCACCTTGTCCGTCGTATCCAACATGGCCCATTGGGTAGCGTACCAGCTCTCATCTGTATTCACATACCAGTCGGGCTCTTCATCTTCATCAATAATTTCATCAAGTGTGACCTCCACTTGGGAGCAGCCGACCATTTTGTAGCAGCGAGCAAGGGGAATGTTATCGCGGTTATTTACTCCACCCTCAAGTGTGTCTTTCCACTGGGTGCGGCTGCTTTCTTCATGCGGCGGAAATAGGCATGTTATTCCGCCTCATCGTTTGAGGCCTCTCCCGCCTCTCTCCTCGCCCGTACTTGCCCGACCATACATTCGGCATCGGCTATATGCTGTTCGAGGCCCTGCCCGCCAGTATAGCCGCTAGTGACACTCTTCTCTCCAGAGTCTTGCCCGCTGGAGGAATCAACTAGATCAACTACTAGAGGGGCCATGCGCCTAGGGACAGTCGGCCCGGCCATGGATTCCTCTCCCTCTTCCAACTCATAGTCAACTGGGGGAGTCTTATCGCTGCTCAGAGAATCATTCTTCCCGCCGTAGCTGAAGGCCTCACAATCGTTCTCAAACATGTCGGACATCTACAAGGGAGATTGAGGAAGGAAAATCAACTTTCTGCCCAGATAATCGATAAAGCAAAAAAGGGGGAAAATTCCTAAGTCT
The DNA here is from genome assembly GCA_013146195.2 of Codonopsis lanceolata. NCBI lineage: Eukaryota > Viridiplantae > Streptophyta > Magnoliopsida > Asterales > Campanulaceae > Codonopsis > Codonopsis lanceolata. The sequence goes on from CM028378.1 coordinate 97,674,649, forward strand.
AGGTACACCAATGGGCCATGCCCGCCTAGCGAGCAAGACCACTTGGTCTTTTCCTCGATCTCTACCTAAGGGCTGATTCTAATCCTGAGGCTCCTACCCAAAAGTGTAAGAGGATGAGGAGAATACACTCATAAGCTTCATTGAACTCAGAAAATGAAGAACATATTAGAAATGAGGGGTTAGAAACTTACTGTCGAAAGCAAACGAGGGTTTTTTCTTCAGAAATTATGGAAGATGGACCGATGAAGCCGTAGACAAAATGGAATCAGGAGATCCGGAATCAAGCGAATGCTTGTAATAGAACGAGGGGACACCGAAATCTGGGAATCGCCGTGAGGCAGCGACAAGAACGACAATAATCTGGGATTTTCTCTCTCTAGAAATCTTAAGAGCTGTAAAAGTTTTAAGGGGAAGGGGGCAGGCCTTTTTATAGGCAGGATTTCGTCATTTTTGGGGGGAAAACGGATGCCCAAACGGCGCTCCACAAGGCGGCTGGGGTCACGTCACTCAAAGCACGCCGCATTAAATGCGCCACTTCGTGGTCTGTGCCCAATACAATCACACAACTTCTTGACGGGTCACGTGCCTCTTCGCCTACTCGCCCAACTGAACTCTAAAAGCCGAGCTTCCCCAGCACGCTCCAGGTGTATCCCACAAGGGTTCCAGAACCTTCTACAAACCTGGCTTCCAAAGCCTTCGCAGTCTTCTCAAAAACTTCACAAGTGTTGAAGCCCGTAGCCAGGGCAACATCATCCAGCATGTACGCTCCCCGCTCCGAGCATGAATGCTCGCCAGACAGGGAGTTAGGGCCCACTGATGTGCCCGACCCAAGCCAGGTCACGAGCAAAGCACGAGCTAGCATCGCGTGCCAGTCACGAGCATAATTAATATGGGGCCCGCCAGCCTAGCGAGCAAAGTGATCGAGGCATCAAACAACGACATGAGTTTTTTAAACCTCGGCCGCACAGCCTTGCTCGCCTCGACTGTGGGCGCCCGGACCACACTTACATCGGGCAAAGAATCAAACTCATCCCGTCCAAACCTGGTCGAGCACTGGCCCTGCCTGCCCGACCAGGGGCCATTCACGGGAATTACACATCATCTGCGAATCTATCTATTATGGCCGGGCAGAGCCTTACTCGCCCAGGCACGCATCGAACAGGAAACCCCGGAAACTTGCTCTTTAAGACAAGTCAAAGGTTTCCGTATCCGAGCAGGACACTTGCCTTATCTGCTCCTACATTCATGCGGCCAGCCGCGTATCACGCCTAAAATCAAGGGATTCTCTCCTAATCTTACAAGATATCTAAGGAAATTGAATCCTAGACGGATTCAAGGACATTGGGGACCTATAAATATCCCTTCATAAACTACAAGCAAGGTACACACACTCTTTCTTGAGCCTATAAACTTTGCCAAATTCTCTCTTGACATTCACACCCGATACTTACTCTCACGCCGGAGTGGTTTCGTGAGGCCAAGTCTTGCACTTTCACTAAGGTTTTCTGTGATCTTAAATAGGTTCAAAGAAGCATATTCAAGCCCAGATATCCTACACATCATTCGGACGGCCCAAGCTGTGATTTTGCCACATCAGAATGTTAAAGTATTATTACTATTATCATCAACATAAGATGAGGTGATGAATTGTGGTTCATCACTCATCAAAAAAAGAGTTTAATTTTATTTAAGAATCATTAAAAAAATATTATTATTTCATTTATAACGATAAGAAATTCGTGCATCATACGAGACGAAATACTAGTTTCATTATAATAAACACACACACACATTCCCTGATGGACTTTTTGAAAAAGTCTCATCTGTAAGACAAAGTCTCACTCTATCACAGCTCAATTTAGCGTATTAAAGAGATCCGTCTTACAGAAATACTCATAAGACCGTCTTTCATAATGTTTTGTCATTTTGAAATAGGTCAATTATTGATTGTCAATTTATAAAGAGAATTTAAATTTTGTAAGGCATGCATATAGCTGTAATGACATCAATATGATAATAAATTTGGTTTTTAAATATGTAAAAAAAATTATACAAGAAGTAATTGGCATATTATGTTGCATTATATTCCATTCGTTTTCAAATTATCGTCTTCTTTAATCCAGCACACCGTTAAAAAAAAGTAATTGAATGTATTATAAATATTAGTGAAATGTGTGGTTTCCTTTAATGCGCTTAGGTCATAATTAAAGTAGGTAGAAAAAGTAAGTATATAGTGATAAAAGTATTTTCCTAAAAGGAAAAGTTTTGAAAAAATATAATTATTTTAGAATGGATGAAAAAAGGAAGGAGGATGATAATTTGAAAATAGAGGTTTACTACTTTACTCTTTCCATTCCGAGTAAAAAGTTTTAGTTTGAAAGTCAATTTTTTTAAGAAAATGATATTTTTAATAGTACATTATTAATAAAATGACACTTTTATATTTTAATTTTTAAAAACGAACTCTTTAAATAAAATATTTTAAAATAAAATAATAGACTCTTTGTCGAGAACGAGGAAATATTTTTTATGGCAAACTTAATTCGGCGTGAACCAGAAATTCAATAAAATAAAACATCAATTAGTATAGTACTGTATTTGAAAAAGAAACCTTTGCCCGACATCAATGTGGTCAAGTGAGACAAGAATGAAAATGAAAATGGAAAATTTGTGGTGGGGTGGGAATCGAATCTTTAATTTCCCGTCACGGTTCGTCATCACTAAATTAGAGGCTGAGATTGAGGCCAAGTGTTTAGATCAATTATGATAATTCTTTTGTTTCGAACAAAAAGCTTTGGTTTAAAAGTTAATTTTTTAATGAAAATGATTTTTTTTATTTATTCATTAATAATAAAATTATATTTTTATATTTTATTATTTGAAATTAGACTCTTAAATTAAAACATTTCAAAATGAATGAAGGAAGTATTATCTAAGTAATGACATTGACATTTCAAATTATTACCAACTTAGTCATCCAATGATTCTAACATTAAAATAATAATAATATCACAAACTTTAACTCGTAATATTATTTACATTTTTTTAAAATTTTATCTAATTTATCTTGTGTCCGTTAACTTTTTATGGGTAAAAAGGCTAGATTTTTTAAAATTCACCTACTTTAAAGTTTTTTTTAAAATGCAACTGTAGATAAACATTATGAATATGATATATCTACGATTTTTTTCGACTAACATTAGAGGCGACAAACAAACGAATATAAGCAGTGTCTATGTGGTCAATGGATTCAATTGAACAAGTAAATAAATGCTCACTTAATAAAAGTATAAATGGACATGACATAAATATGAATGAGTGCCCATAGGCCCCCATTTAAATCAAAATGATATTTTTTAATAGCTATAATAATTTTTTAAATCTAAATTCACACACACACACATACTTCAAATATAATTTACATATATTATACTCCTTTTTGCTTTTCCCATTTCCATTCCATTATCTTAGATAGTATTCCACTTAGTCTTGTTTAGAGGGTGGATTTGACCGTTGATTTAATGATGAGTTGATATGAATAATGTTTGAAATATATACCGAGTATTAATCAGGACATACTTACGAGATTAACATAATAATCACTATTGCTTGAGACACGAGTGAGGTTTTAATTTTTAGTATGAGTGTTCAAATAGATATTTATTTAACTTATTATAATTAATATTCTTTAAATGAGTACATCTATTCGTACTAATTTAACATTTTAATTATATTCATGATCATTTAGTAGATCATTTAGTAGACGATCTAAACGAATAAAAAATGAGATGATAATTTGTACGGCGTGATATAATTATGAGCTTTAGTGTTTGGCTTAGATGATTAAGTTGGTGATGATTTGGAATGTTCATATCATTCTTAAAAAACAAACTGTTAATCTAACGTAGCTCAAATATCTTAAGAATTTGATTTACTCCAAAAATGCTTAAATTTGAAACAAACTCATAAAAGATATGAACAAAACATGACTCATATAGCCGCATCCATTTAGCAAGCTACACCATAACACCAAGATGGGGCCACATAGGAAATTTATTTTATGAAAATATTTATAATTTAGTCAAACTAAATTGATCTGAGTTGAATATTTACACTTTACCCCCGGATCCTAATTTTTGAAAATCACGATTAGCGTAGCTCAAGGTATCAATTTACGAATGTCCTACCAACTAAAAGTTCTACAAAGTGCAAACGTGTTAAAGTTACTAAAAATTCAATTATATCAAACAAAATTAGGTAATTAAGCATAACAATAAAAAAAACAGTATTTAAAAAAAAAAATCAATAAAGTAGGAAACCTACCATTTTGAGTCGTTCTAGGCTACCGACTTTATTATGGATAATCCGGTTCCTCACTGCATACGTGGGACCTTCTTATTGCGTCAGTAAGAATATCCTTTATCACTTTCTTCGTCCCAGATTCCACCACGCTTCCGTACGTCATAGTCGGGATATACCTTTACTAGTCTCGGTAGTCACAAACTATTCTACGGTTTTCTATTCTTTCATGCTCCCTCCTTTCTTAAATTTTTGTTTTTTTTTTGTCGTTTGTTTTAAAATAATTATTCAGTTTAAAATCTTATTTTTTAAATATCATATTTATCATTTTATCCTTACTTTTTTATTTTATTTTAATTATGGACCACATATACATAGACTTTAAAGAAAACTACACATTAAACCAATATAAATAATTAAAGCAATTATTTTTTCTTAAACTATACGTCATATCAACTAAGACAATTATTTAGGGATAGAGGGAGTATCATTTATATAAACTAGTATAATACCCTTATGATGTACCGAGAAAATTAAATTTGAAAAAAAATGAAAAAATAATAATTTTAATACTAACAAATTTCTTAATTTCATAAAAAAATATATGTTTTAATGAAATAAAGAAGTAAAGAAATATTAATCAAAATAAAACTACCGATAAAAAATTATTTAAATAAGAACATTTATCATACATTTTGGAAAACTTCTTTAAATACAACATCCATCGTAGTACAACTATTTGGTTTATCATTTTCAGATAACAAAAATTCGAAACACTTTCGGATTAGTAACTCTAGATAGAGTGACATGCAATTGTCCATGGCTGAAAATAAGTTTTTTTCAAAAATAGGTCAACATTGGACAAAGATTGACCCGAGCTTTTATTAATTGACATCGCATAAGACACTATCAACGGAAATTGTCTTCTTTAAAATTTAAAAGGCAATCTTGGATCAGAAGGCGTCAATGACATTCGTTGAATAAAAACAGTTCCACCAGAATTGTCCTTTGAAAGAAGTTTGCATTCTAAAACGTGATTTCCAAGTCTTGTAATAAGCAGTCTCGTCTCATTGCATAAACCAAGGGAATTGTCTATGTTACGTAGCAGCATTACTGAAGTTCCAATCTTCAAATTCAACTCATGATTTGGAGTTCCTGAACATTTAACTTCATTTAAAAATTCAGGAGTATGAATATCATTCATTAAACCACCAGTTTTATCCGAATGACACGTAGAATCATAGCTCAAATACAATTTTCATGTTGAGTTGTTAATTGATACCATGTAATCATTGATGGAATTAACAACATCGAGAGTCGGCGCAAAAATAGCTATATCTTCAAACAACGTTGCATCACACGAATCATTTCCAAAACCAGGATACATACTTTGAACAATTCCAACAATTGGATCGTTGAAGTTTTTAATCAAAAGTGCGTCTGGAATCTCAATAGAAGCACATCCATCATTTGGTTCGCCAATTTTTCCATCGCCAACGTTTGTAATCCAATCAGTAAAATATTTTAATTCTTGAAAATCCTCATTCACCCCATTATTTTGCAATCACATATATATTTTTTGTCAACCTCAACACAGTGCAATCCTTCCACAGATACGACGAATTAATAGTAACATGAACGGTATCTTGTCTACTATCCTTTGGAATTACAGGTAAAATCTGTCGAAAATCTCCTCCAAACACAATCATTTTTCCTCCAAATGGAATATGAACTCTTGTTGAATGAATTACTTTCATGGTATATTTCATGTTGCGATCCAATGTTTCAAAGCAATATTTATGCATCATTGGAGCTTCATCCCATATAATAAGCTTTGATTTTAGAATAAGCTTTGCAAGAGGAGACCCTTGTTTTATGTTGCAAGTTGATTATGCATTTAAAGTAAACGGAATGGAAAATATTGAATGTGCAGTTCTACCACCAGGCAATAAAAGAGATGCGATACCACTGGATGTCACATTTAACACAATATGCCCTTGTGATCTCAATCCAGCAGATAAAGTCTTTCAAATAAATGTTTTCCCAGATCCTCCACAACCATAGACAAAAAAAATCCTTCCACGATCCAAGTCATTGATTCGATGATCGTTTCATGCACGTGTCGTTGTTCATCATTCAAATTAAAAAGATGATGTTTGTGTTCTTCACCCAAGGTTCTTCGATCATAACACATTTCATCGTGTAGTAATCTAGAAGGCAAGAATTGGAAAAACTGATCTTCTGGAAATGACATTGATTGAAAATCACGTAAACTTCATGCTGAACTTCTTAAAAGTTTCTCAACTTCCACAAGTGCATAATTCTTTATTTGATTCTCATTTAATTGCAATCCTACAATTAAAATCAATGGATATATTATATTCAAACTCTATAAAAAAAGAAGTAAATTAATATTTCTTATGTACCTTGATATTTGAATAGATTTCTTTGCTTATATAAAATGTCTTCAGATAAATAAGACCAGCATGATTCTCAAACTACCTTAGGGTGGCTTATAGATCCAGATGTTAACAGCGTCACAAAAATAATTCTCATAGCATAAGCTGATGCCCAATGGCTTGCCTCGATAATTTCGTCAATGTACTCCTTACTATCACTTAACAATCCTAAAGCATAACAAGCATCTCGAAAAGAAGGATATTGAACCTCATTAATTGCACATAAATCACCATAGCAAGTAGCTCCACGAACTACATTTAGAAGGCATCGCAAAAAATATAAGTCCCCCTGATCATGGAGGAACAAAAAAAAAAATCCGTCCAATTACAAATCTTTTTTTTCGTGGTGTTCATTCGTGTATATTAGAATTTCAAACAAATATTGTGGGAAATTCAGAATATGTTAATTTTCTCACATCAGCATATTTCTTATTAGTTTCCATCCATGCCAAAAACATACTCTTGCTGATTGATTCTTTATCCATGAAAGACTCAATTTCATATGAATCTGAAAAAAATAACATTTTGTTGATTCAGAAGATGAAAATTTCGTCACTCCACCGGGGGATACTTGTATTGTATTTCAAAACCAAAAATTCTTCAAGCAGCATCACAAGATAAAATGTATCTACAATCATAGTACAAATTCACCTCATCGATATTCATTTTCGAATTACCTTCATCTGAAGTTTGGAAAAATGTCACAGTCACACGATCATGACCCTTGTTTATATACTTAAACAAATATTTGATCGCTCGAGATTGATTGCACCTCTCCACATTCAAATGAGCTCCATAAGTCAACAATAAGTATCGATTGTGTAGAACAACATGTTTATTGTCCAACCAAACTCCATTCTCAAGAATCTTTCTGCCATTATCTCTTCGCATGTATAATTGGATAACCTTCATCATCAATCGTAGTCGTTTCAACAAATTGTTTCAGAAAATGATTTGAGCAACGCCCATCAATCATACAAAGAGAACTCTTTCGATCATCACCACATGGACCATGAATCATAAAATCTCTAACTGCAACATAATATAGTGGATCTTCATTTTCATCCAGGATTTCAGCTGAGATAATATGATCAATTGCATCTTGTGTTGGCGTTTTGTCTTCTTTAGAAAGAAATAATAATAATAAGTGAGCATGCAACAATCCCCTCTTCTGAAACTCAACGCTATAAACAATTGGAAAAAAAAAACACAACAAAATACAATTTATTTTGTTGTACTGAGTTATACTACTAATAATGTAGATGGTAAGCTTTAAATATTTGGTGCACCAATTAAACAAATATACATGCTCCAACATTTTCGAAAATCTTGTTTTTACGAAGATCTTCAATAAGTCCATCAAGTTTGACTTAAAAAATTATGTAAACAATCTCTGGACGATCTTCAGACTTTAATCTATGTTTTTCAACAAAATGAACAATTTCCGGCCATTTGGGATTACATGTAAATGTAATGAATAAATCAGGGTAACCTGCCCATTTACACATAGCCATGGCATCTTGATAGTTCTAAATCATATATCTTGCTCCTCCAGTAAAACGTGAAGGCAATATAATTCCTTTTCCTTGAGTTGATGCATCATTTTTCCCACGTGACAAAGCTTCATGCAAGCCTTTGTATATTTCACACCGCCACTGTTTTTGATGCAACCGGATATAAGTCAAACGTGCACTTTCAATCATAGTGTATACATCAACGACAAATTGCTGATATTGTCTTCCTAAAAACATAACGGTTGTCGACTCACAATCTCTTTCATGCATTCGATACGCAAAGAATTCTCGGATGCTAACTTTATTTCGTACACTTGATCCATCTTTGAATTTAGAAAATGGAATATCTTCTCTGTATCCATCTTCGTCGTACGAAAAAAGTAACATATATTGCATGGGAAGATAAGCAACATTCAACTCATTTGTACCCCTCAATCTTATATGTTTGTCCCAAAAACTCAAACTTTATAATTTATCATTTTTTTCCAAACTCACCTCCCCCCACCTCCACTGCGTCCTCCCTCCTCCATCACAATATACCCCTTCTATCACCAACTCCTCCCTCCCACTACATATCCTTTAACTTACCATCTCCTATATATCCCTGCCCAGCTAAAGAGCCTTAATCTTCGGCCACAGTCTCGTCTCCGCCTCCCTTCTTCCCCGCCTCATCCTTATTTTTTTTTATAAATTCAATTCAAAGATTGTTCGGCCAGTGTTGTTTAACCCTGGACGACCGAACATCTTTGTGGCCGAACAGCATAAGGTTGTTCAGTCGATCATAACCGAACAAAATAAGGTCGTTCGGTCGATCATGATCGAACAACCCTTGAATTGATTTTTTTAAAATAAAGATGATGCGGGGAAAAAGAGAGGTGCTTGGAGGTGGGAGCTAGGTACTGGGTTGGTGGTGCTAGAAAAGGGAAAGATGGTGGGAGGGAGAGATGGGAGCACAGTGATGGGGAAGAGGGGGAAGGAGGTGGTGTGGGGGGTTTGAATAGTTGGATGAAGAAGGGTAAATTTAGAAGTTTAGATTTTTGGGTGGTCAACATATATGATTGGGGAGTCTGAATAGCGCAACCCATTAATTAATATTTTTATAATAATTTGAGTAAGTCAAATATTTATCTGATTTCAATACCTTTAAATAAAGGCTTATATAACAATTCAATTACTTTACTTTTACAAACTAGTTATTTAGCCCGTGCTTCGCACGGATACAATGTGTGATACATATATTTTTTTCTAATAATAATATAACTTTTGAACAGTATAATTAGATTGTTAAACTTTTCAATGGTTATAATCATTTAATTTCTTCTAAAGTTACTAATATTAAACGTTTTTTTTACATAAAAACTTTTAAAATAATTATTCATTTTTAAACAATATGAGATACTTGTTTTCTATTTCTATTGTTAATAAAAGTTTATGTGTTTTATCTAAATACTTTTAAAACCAACATCGTTTTCTAACCATGCGCTATACATATTTTCTATTGGTAATAATACTATTTTAAAATTAACACTAATTTCTAACAAATGTGAGATACATCTCTTGTATAAGTAATAATAGTAATCTTTCATTTAAAAACTTTTAAACCAACATCATTTTCTAAACAATGTGTGATACATCTTTTTTATAGGTAATAACATAAAAAATCTCTCATCTAATGACTTTTATAACCAATATCTATTTTTAAATAATGTGGGTTACATCCCTTTGTAACCAATGTGGGATATATGATCTAATTTTTTTAAAACCAATATCATTCTTCTAAACAATGTAAAATATTTATATTATATTGGTAATAATGGTAGACTTTTAAAGCCAACATCACTGTCTAACCAATGTGAGATACATCTCTTTATTTGGTAATAATAGTAGAAGTTTCTTATCTTAAAAAATTTAAAACCAACATCTCATCTATTTCACCAATAAAAACACATTGAGTACATAATTAATTTTGAACACTAACATTAAGTTGCCTCAAGCACAACAAAATATATATTGTAGTACTAATGTATACATCCTCAAAAAGAATTTAATTGACTGAATTTGAAGAGATGATTTGGTAAATTTAACCAATTTTGTAAAGAAAAAGTGTCCAATTAAAAATTGAGATTGCCTAGGGAAGCTTAACAGAAGCTTGAAACCTTTATACAGTCTCAAATTTCTGTTCAATTATTTTTTAGCTCTTTAATGTAGCATATATTTTTAAACACGTGAACCAGCATATATTATATTTATATTAACTTTACTAGAATGCAAATGAAGAGAAATTTAACGATTCACAAAAAATTGCTGGTGGGTATAGACTGATAAATAAAGCCAAAATGTTAAAGTACTATTACTATGATGATCATCAACATAAGATGAGGTGATGAATTGTGGTTCATCACTCATCAGAAAAAGAGTATCATTTTATTTTATAATCATTAAAGTTTTTTATTATTTTATCTGTAACAATATTAAGTCTGTGCATCGCACGTAGAGCTGTCAAAATTGAACCTGACCCATAGGTATGATCCAACCCAACCAACTTTTAAAGGGCCTAGATCTTAAATTAGAAGGCCATAAAAACAGGTCTCTTTGGCCCGGTCCGGTAGGCCCATGGACCGTGTTTGGCCCAAACTTGAAAAACTCGGCCCGACCCTACCATACGATTGACAAAGTTAAACTTAATTTAAAAAATTAAAAACTAAAACATAAAACCTAAAAAGCAAAAACTAAAAAAAAACATATTAGACATTCATTCAGACTACTTTTTTTTTCTTTTTTTACTTTTGGTTGGATAAATTTATGACACAATATGATATATTTCCAAATCATTATTCTCTTTTTGGTTGAAACTCATATTCTAAATTGATGGAAGTGACACTTACAAAGAGGAACTGAGTTCATCTTCCAAGTTCCAATCTAGTTTAGTATGGTTGTGGTTAGTAATTTTATCAAAATTGATTTATTCAATTGGGTTTCTCTATCTGATATTAGATAATAAAAAACCTCAATAGTATAAACTTGATAAGAAATAAAATTTAAATACTAGATTGTATCGAACAAATCAAAAAATGAACAATTGCTAGTTAGTATAGTTTTGCAAACTATAACTCAATTTTTTTTGTCTATCCTCAGAAAACACATGTTAGAAAATTGGGGGCAATATGATAAACTTCAATTTGGTTATAACTTTTTTGAAAAAAATATCATTCAAGTAGCACATGTATTTTTTTTTTTTTGGTCTGTAACACTATAGTTTTTTCTAGTTTTTGTTTCGTTTAATTGTTGAACTTATAATCTTTGTTTATGCTTGTTTTGGTTGCACTTTTGCTTTGTAATTGTGTAAATTAGACTAGTAAGTATGTGTGTTTTGATATGTTATATAACTTTTATTAGCTAATTTGTGAGTTTTTTTAATAAAAAAATAGTTATTTTTTTGACCCATAGGCCTGAAGCGTCCATCACTGTTCCGGCCCAGCCCGTTTGACAGCTCTAATCGTACGAGACATAATAATAGTTTCATTATAATATACACACATGCACACATTCATTGATATACTTTTTTGAAAGATTAGCTCAGCGTGTCAAAGAGATCCGTCTTAGAGAAATACTCGTAAGATCGTATTTCCTATTTTTTTGTCATTTTGAAATAGATCAATTATTAATTGTCAATTTATTAAGAAAAAATAAATTTTATAAGTCATGCATATAGTCGTAATGATATCAATATCATAATAAATTTGGTTTTTGAATATTCTCTCCATTTCGGGCAAAGAGTCTATATTTAAAAATAATTTTTTAAAAATAAATAACACTTTTAGTAGCCAATGCACTCCCATTTAAATCAAAATGATATTTTAAATAGCTAAATAGTATTTTTCTAAATATTGCACACACACATATACTTCAAATATAATTTACATATATTATACTCCCTCCGTTTTCAAATTATTGTCTATTTTTTTTTTCGTCTGTTTTTAAATAACTGTCATCTTTCAAAACTTTCTTTTTTAGGAAAACACTTTTACCACTTTGCTCTTACTTTTTTTTACTTACTTTAATTATGGTCATATACTCAAATGTATTAAAGAAAACCATATATTTCATTAATATTTATAATTCAATCAATTTATTTTTCTTAAACAGTGTGTCGAGTTAACCGAAATAATAGTTTGAAAATTGAGGGAGTACTCCATTTTGCTTTTCCCACTTCCATTCCCAAGGACTTATCTTAGATAATATTTCACTTAATCGTGCTCAGAGGGTTGATTTGACCCTTGCTCGAATGATGAGTTGATATGAGTAATTTTGTAAGTATAATAATACTTTTGTTCGTGTTGATGACACAACGTTAGTTTGAAAATTTATCAATAAATAAAATAATATGGAAATAAATCTAAATACCTAACAAAATAAAATATTTTACTTTCATATTTATTTCATAAGAAAATCAAGAAATAAATATTTTAATTGTAACTATTGTTAAAATACGAAAAGAAATTTTTTATTGTTTTCTCAATAACAAAAACTCAGTCTTCTTCTTTTTGGGGTTCTTGCTTAACTTTGTAAACATGAGATGCAATAACTTTGTCCATTATTTCTACCTACACGTGAGATAAATAAAATTCAAACATATTCACTACACCAAATTTTCTGCTTAATCTACAAAACGCGAATCCTTTCACATATTATCATATAAAATCTAACAGATGAACGAAGATGCATTTGATCAAAATTAATCAACCCTAAAAGCTAAAAAAATGACAATTAAATCAATGGAAACCAATACACATGCCTCAACAAACGAAATCACAACAATGAGAAGATGTGCAGCATTCTATAAAAATAAACTCGTGCCTGTGTCGATGACACGATGTCAGTATAAGCGTGATCAATGTATGAACCGAACATGATGAAAATAAATTAATATATCCTTGAGATTTTGTAGGAGTCGTATTAATGTAAATCACACAATAACATCCCAAAAACTAAAGAAATAACACATTTTATTGACTGTAAATGTTTATAAGTCATCTTAAAAGAGTATAATTAAGCATCTAAAAGCATTCTCTCTGTGTATTTCTCCCTCTCACATACCAACCCAACATCTGTTAATTGAAATAAATTTAAAAATAAAAATTTGCGCAAACAAAAAGCACAAAATAAATTGAATAGTGAACTAATAAAATACTATTTCGAAATCGAAATCACAAAAATTTCAGACCAATAAGGGAAACTAAGCACAACTTAAAAAAAAGAAATTAAAATACAAATATTCAAAGTTACAAAAGTTGATTACAAAACTTACAAACAAATTTTTTTCGGACAAAAATTAAACTGATTCGGTTAATTACGATAACAATCAAAAAGAAAAAAAAATATAAATATTTAAAATTATAAAAATTAATTACAAAACTTACGAACAATTTTTTTTATAAAAAATAAATCTAAGCCAGACATAAATTAAATTGGGATTCAGTTGATGATATCAATCAATTAAGAAACTACAACTAAATATTTGTAAAACTGTAAAGGCCTCTTTGTCCGGAATGGATGGATTAATTAATAATTTGTATACGAAGCTGCAGGACTAACAAAAAAAAAAAAAACGGGCCAGACAAAACTTACGAATTTTTTTTATTTGTATACAAATTTGCGGGCTGAAAAAATAAATAAATTGCAGAACAAAAAAATGGGCCGGACAAAAATTAAATTAGTTAAGTTAATTACGATAACAGTAAAAACGAAAAAAAAACAAATATTTCAAATTATAAAACTTACAATTTTTACGGGTCGGAAAAAAATTAAATTGATTAAGTTAATTACGATAACAATTAAAAAGAAAAAAATACAAATACAAATATTCAAAACTTACCGTTGGACTAAAATTAAATTGATTAGTTATACACGTTAACGGAGAAGAAACTGGATAATTACGGACATAGTATATCAGTAAAACAATAAATGAAGCAACTACCTTTTACACGCTTACAATTTAGATTAAATGTAGAGCGTAGGATTGTAATAAAAGAATTAATCTCAGCCTTATGACTGCCTTTTTTCTCTCTTGGGCCCCACTGGATAAGCCTTTAGCATTGGATTACAGTTACAATTACAATTTGGATTACAGTTACAATTACAATTTATATTAATTGTCTTTCACACGCTTACAAAAATCAATTAATCTAGGCAGAAGAAATTTGGTAAAAAAAAGTCAATCCTAACCCCTAATTAGCATTTACCAATTGCACTTGTGTAATCCAAGTGCTATTGTAATATAGATATAGATAGTTTGTGTAATAAGGAAATGATAGCTACATTCGCGTATTTATGCGGGTGATCATAATCGTAGTTTTATTTTAATATAAATGTTAAGGTGATTCTTTGTATTTTAACCAATTTCTAAACTTGGTACTATAATCTCGATCCCAGTTTTTCAGTTTAACACAAAGTTGAGAAAAGAAGGAAAAAAAAATAGGGATGGGGTTGTAAGTTGTAAGTTGTAAAAGTGACGCAAACCCACCACCCTTATTAAAAAAAACGTGTTTGAGAGGTGGAGCCCAGGCTGAACCATCACTGTCAGACTTCAATCTCTATCCCCCTCCCCGTAAATGTAATCAACAACTCAAACAATGAAAATAACGCCACTGGGAAAGTTTTTTGTCGGACATACGGCGGGGATGGCAGAGAGACCAGGCGGTAGATCTTACACAGACAAACCAAAAAGCAAAAATCATAAACCCAATGAAAGAACTTACATAGAGAGATCAACCGAGATTAAGAGAGATCAACCAAGAAATTGTTCGAGATTGAGAGAGACAGATAGAGAGGCGGAAACAAGTGAGATCGAGAAGAGAAGAGACACAGAGAGATAAGAACTTACACAAAGAGAGAGATGGTGAGGCGGAAGAAAGAGATGAAGGGATTCGTCGGGTAACAGATGAGAGAGGGAGGAGGATGCCGATGGAGAGCAGGAAGCCGAAACAGAGGATGAAGGGATTCGTCGGGACAGATGAGAGAGGGAGGAGGATGTCAGGTGCATTTGGAGATGGAGATGTAGAACAAGAAGCCGGAATAGAGGGTGAACGGATGAAGTGATTCACCGGAACAGGAAGCTTGAAGAAAGGGATGGGGCTAAACAGGAAGCTTGAAGAAAGGGATGGGGTTCTCTTTTATTTAGAAGAAAAGAGAAGAAGAGAGAGGCAAAGGAAGTTGAGAATAGGAATAGGAGTAGGAGTAGTAATAAGAAAGGGGTATGCACGCAGAGGAAGTTGAAGGAGGTTGCTTAACTGCCGTTCACACATGTGAACTTTGACATCAATTATGACCGTAGGATCTTCGTAAATGAATCAATCTCAACCCCTGAATAGCCTTTGTCAATTGCGAGCGTGCGACTATGAGTTGTATTGTATTATAAATACTTTTATAGTTTATGAATGTTAATCAGTGCATACTTACCAGGTTTAACGGAGTGTCGTACTCCCTTTAAATGAGTATCTCTCCATTTAACAAAGGATCACTCAATAACATGTGGGAATCTACTTTTGATTTTTTGTCCTTGGGTCGCTGGAAGAGAAACCGACCAAAAGGAAGAAGAATCCGTCCTTTTGCAGTTGCCACCCGGCTCGCTCTCTCTCTCAAGTCGGGTCATGTCTTTTTTCTTTTTTTAAATTTTCGGTCATTTTGCAATTCAAAAAAATATATTTTTAAGAAGTACATAATTTTATCTATAAATAGAGATATTGTTTGACTCATTTAGATACCGAATGATTTTTTCTAAATTTTGAAGTTATTTGAGATAAAGATGGTGGAGTATGAAAGATTATTAAGATTTGTGTCAAACTGTTGCATGAAGTTTTTTTGTTTGGGTAGTTTATGAGTATGAAATAAATTTTTATATTCGTTTTTAATGAGTTAAGTATTAAATGAGGATCAAAGATGATCCTTTGTTGTACATGCTCTTACGAGATTAACATAACGATCATTGTTGCTTGAGATGTGAGTGACGTTTTAGTTTTTAGTGTGGGTGTCCAAATGAGCGTTCATTTAGCCCATCATAATTAATAGTCTTTAAATGAGTATGTTAATTTGTGCCAACTTAAAATTTTTAATATGTTCATAACGATTATTTAGTGGACGGTCATGGACGAACAAATGAGCATAAACGAAACTAAGGGTGTACGTGGTTCGGCTTAGGCCAAAACTGTGAACCGAATCACACCCACTCAGTTTCAAAAATCTCAAACCGAATCGAACCGAACCAAACCACTCGATTTGGTTTGGTTCGATTTTATGGTTTGACATAAAATCAAATTAATCATTTTAGAAAATATTAAAAATTAGACAAATACAATTTTAATCGGTAAATTAACATCAAATATTAATAAACTATATTCTGTGCCCGTGCCTATGGCACGGCACCAGTATGGGACAACGTTAGTATAGGACGATGTTAGTATTCAAATAAATCAACATAATAAATAATATATATTGTGTGTGTGTGTGTATATATATATATATATATATATATATATATATATATATATATATATATATATATATATATATATATATATATATATATATATATATATATAATAGAAAGAAAAAAAAAACTAAGCCTGAAAAGGATGGAAGAAAGCCCTAAGATAAAAACAGTTTAGATGAGATTTAGGAAGAAAAACGTTAATATGAAACAATTGGATTAGATTAGGTTGAGATAAAAAGCAGTTTAGATGAGATTTAATCCTGGCCGGTGATTATTTTTGGTAAAATCAAATCATTGCCATTAATTTATAGACATGTCTATGATTAGCATTTGATTTTTATTTTTTTCCTTCAATCTAATCTAATTATATGGAAATTGTCGGCCATTAACTAAGTTAACAGCCAATGAGGGGAGCGCATAGACCGAGGCGAAGTCACGTGTCACTTGCCCTCGGGATTAAGCCCACGCCAATTACAGTTTACAGTCATGAGATAGAAGTATAGAAAGAGAGAATTTTGTCAAAATGTTAAAAATTTAGGTAAAATGGTGTTATAAATATTTTTTTATAAAATATATATTTCTTTCACGTTCCACCAGATATGGGACGATGTCATGTATCTGGAGATGGAGTAGGAGTAGGGGTGAGCAGAAGTTTTTCGAAACCGGACCGGACTAATGGAACCGGACCAGACCAGTCAAAAATGGATCGGACCAATACTTTGGATTGGTCCTGGATCTGAATTTTTACAGAACCAGACAATTGGGTCGGCCCCTGGGTCCAGAAACCAAAAACGCAGAACCGGACCGAACCGGACCAATGTGTATTTATTATTATTTTATTATATATAATATACTAATACAGTGTTATATATATATATATATATAAATTGATAAGAAGATAATAAAAATGATACAACTTACAACCTAAAGAAAATATATAATAATTTGATTCAATATTCAACCAAGTTTCCTTATTTGATTAAAGAGAAAATAGAAGGGAAAACATTGTTCTTCCCTATTAATTAATTTCCTACCTCTTTTTGTGATTCCAAACATTATTAGTTTGAAGGATTGTTACCTGTAATTCTGTAAATTAATTAAATTAACCATAAATGGATCGGAGAGGAAGATGACTTGCAATAAATTTCCTTACAACTTTTTTTATTTCATTTCTCTTTATTAATTTGGAAGTAATAATTTTTACATTTAGTTTATTTTTACAAAAACAACAAACCCAACAAAATGTTGTATGAAGGAAGAACATGATTTGATTATTGATCATAGTTTTTTTGAAAAATCTAGTTATCCTCTTGATCAAAGATACGCATCGTATTGGTCAGGTCCTGGTTCTCGTACGTCTTCAATTGGTTCTGGACCGAACCAATGTATTGGTTCTCAGACATATTGGGTTGGTTCTGGTTCTATATTTTTTAAGAACCAGACTATTGGTCTGGCCCTGGTTCTCTTAGTTTTTCCAAAAAAGTGGACCGAACCGGACCAAGCTCACCCCTAAGTAGGAGTAGGAGAATTAATTGGAATAGGAATAGATGAATAGGAAGAGAGAGAAAACGGTTGTGGGAAAAAAAAACGTGAAAAAACGGTTGTAGATGAAATGGAATCCTGGTCGTTGATTGTGTTTCGTAAAAACAAATCATGGTCGGTAAATAACTTTTGATATGAGTTAATCCTGGCCGGTAAATAGCTTTTGTAACCGCCATGATCTGTTTTATATAATAGATAAATAAATCAAACTTCTTTTATAAACATCAAACATTAACAAATAATGTGATACAAATCAAGATATCATTTGATTCCACATTTGGTAAGAACGAGATTATTTATTATATATATGTCGAAAATAAATAGAAATAATCAAATAAAACATGGTTTGATTTGAAAACAAAGTCATGAATTAAATCGAACCGATCATTTTTTTAATTTTAAATATCAAAACTAAACCGTCTTGAATTAGAACCAAACCAAATCGCATAATTTGATTTGGTTCGATTCAATACTTCAGCAACTCGGTTGTACACGGGGACAAAATTGCCACCTCTAGCTGCATTCATTCAGCAAATTACACCATAAAAGGTCCATAACACCAAGATGGGGCCACATAGGAAAGTAAACAAACTAAATTGATCTGAGTTGGCCGGATCCAATTCGATTAGCGTAGCTCAATGTATCAATTTACAATTACCAATGGTCCTACCAACTACAAGTTCTAGAAAATGCAACCGTGTTAAAGTTACTAAAAATTCATTTAGTTCAAACAACATTACCTAATTAAGCATAACAATAAAAAAGTATTAGAGTAGAAAAAAAGTCAATAAAGTACTATTTTGAGTCGTTCTAGGTTACCCATTTTATTATGGTAGTTCGGTTCATCACTGCATACGTGGGACCTTCTTATTGCGTCAGTGAGAATAATTTTACCACTTTCTTCGTCACGGGATCATCTCCTTCCTTTCACCCTAGATTCCACCACGGCTTCAGTACGTCGTCGTCGGGATATACCATTATTAGTCGGTACTCGCTAGGCACCAACTGTTCCGCGGTTTTTTCTACTCTCTCGGTATCAGGAATTGAAAAAATGTTTAATTTTATCACTGTATTTTGATGAATTTTTATATTTTGTTATTGTATTATTTTTTAAATGAAATTATCATCGTATTTTTTAAAATAGATATAATTTTGCTACTATTCCTAACTATCATCAAATTTTAATAAAATTAATTTCAGTTACCTCTCCTAAAGGTTTTTAAAATATTGAAAAATACTTAATGATTGTTGATGTTAAAAGTATATGATTTTTTTATTTTAAAATTATATGAGGCCCTTTTTTTTTTAGCTTTTAAGGGTTAAAAAAAGATACAATATTATTTTATAAACAAACAAAATGAAAGAATCAATCAAATATAAAAAATACAAATAAGAAGAAAATATATATTGCTTGAATACAAAATAAGAGAAAATATTTAAATTAAGTAATATATACATTTTATCTTAATGAATAATATAATAAAAATATAATAATAATAAAACATAATAATTTTTAAAAATCTAATCATTAATAAATTTTGAAAATTTTAATTCATTAAATCTAGTTGATAACACTCATTCATTAAATGTAATTTAATACGTAAAGATAATTGACTAAAAATATATAACTTATTTTTGTATTAACGTTTTTCAAAATCCGTTTAATTAAGAATTATAAATATAATATTGTAAAAAAATAAAACATTTAATTCAACCTATAATAACTAGGGGTGTGCACGGGCCCTAATCCCGCGGGCATTGGTAATGCCCAGTATAGGCCCATATGGTAGCGGACATCATTTAAAAAAGCCCAGTACCGTAGACAAGCCCATGGGCATCGGTGAGGGCAGGCGAACGCGAGCGGGCATTGAGCGGGCAGGCGGGCACGGGCTTAGATGGGCTTTTCGATTGATTTTCATGTTTTTAAAATTACACATAATTTTAAAATTCTTGGCGGCTGAACTTGAACCATGACACCTACTCACCTAGTTCCTCTAAATCCAAACTGTGACTATACACAAAAATTACATTATGTATTATGTAATTATATAATAGACTAATAGAGTCGAAGGAACGAACTTAGGCAGGTAGAGCTATCGAAGAAACGAAGGAAGGCAAGTAGCAGTCGATTTGTTTTAGGTTTTACTGTTTTAGGGTTTCAAAGTTTCACTTTGCCTTTTGTTTGAGTTTTGGCGATTTGTATTGGTAATTTGGTATATCACTTAATCACTATATAATAATATAATATTATAATTGACTAGTCACTATATAATAATATAATTAACGAAGGTAGGCAGGTACAGTAACAAAGGTTCTTTTTTGTTACTGTAATGATATAATTAATTAATTATAATATATTTATAATTTTAAAACATAATATGATGATGGGCCGGGCTGGGCTTAGATGGACATTAGAACTTGAAGGCCCAGGTGTGCCCTAGCCCGCGGGCATCTAACATCTCTAAAGCCCAGCACTATGTTTGTGGGCACGAGCACGGCGGAATGGACACACTTGTATGGGCTCGTAAAATGCTCAAATAACCACTTATGTGATGAGTTAAATTTTTTTTATGAATAATACTCTCTTTTATATGAATGCTTTTTTAATGTTATTTAATGATTTATGTCTAACATATTTTATTTAATAATAGCTATTAATTTATTAAATATTTTTAGTAGCTTAATTAAAAATGATTTTTTAATAATTAACAATTTATTAAACTTTAACTAAATAATTTATTTAATATTTTTTATTAATTTATTTTTAATAATTATTTAATATTTTAGTAAATAATTTATTTATAAAAAGGATAGATAACCACCTTTACACATGTGATGAATTACAACCGTTAAATATTTTAAAAATATTTAATCTCAATTGGTAAATAGTTTTTGTCAATTGTAAGTGAGCTATTGAGCGCTATTACATTATTGATATTCTTCTCTTAATTTTTTATTTTGACAATATATGTTTCTTTCTTATTTACATTTTTATATTTCATTAATTCTTACCTTATTTTTTTGTTCATAATATATATATATATATATATATATATATATATATTTTAACCTCTAAAAGAAAAAAAATACTGATAATTTAAGAACCATAATATCATTTAATATTTAACTTCAACTGATATTAAGTATCTTCCTACATTTTAAAAAACCTTAGGGGAGGCAACTGAAATTAATTTTGTTAAAATTAGATGACAGTTAGTGATAATGACGAAATTACATATCTTTTTTCAAGTACAAATACGATTTTACTCGAAAAATAATACAACAGCAAAATGTAACGATTTGTTAAACTATAATGGAAAAATTAATCATTTTTCCATCTCGAAGTATTTTCATGTATATTAACTAATTATTATTTTTATAATAATTTGAGTAAGTCAAACATTTATTTACTTTACTTTTACAAATTATTCATCAAGATCATGATACTATTTTTTCCTGTGCTTTTCATCATTATACTTTACTCTTAGAGTCGCGTTATTCACTTTGGTTTATAATTTTTTTTTTAAGATCCAAATGACTTTAAAAAGTTATGAAACGAATAAATATAACCTTCTAAATCAACATGTGATGTGTATTTTATTTCTTCAAAATAATTCGTTTTATATTAAACCCACTTCTATCCAATGTGGGTTTTCAGAGTGTTACAAATTTCTTCACTTAAATCTTTAATATACTTGTCAGAGTCAAATAGTACCGCAGACTATGTTGGACTTAAGATGTGATTTGTACAAGATCAAGAGGTGGCTCTGGTCGACTGTGATATCTTACTGTCATTACCCAAGCACGAGAGTACTCACAACGTGTGCTCGCCTATTGCTGCACTGAGTCAACTAGGTCTACCACAAGTCATCTAAAAGTCCATAAAAAGTTGGTGCTAGTCGGTAGTTGAGAACCCACATATAAGCCTATTATCAAACCCACTTCAATTCTGTTTGATGTGAGGTTTCAGGTGTTATAATAATCTCTCTACTATCCAACGACTCTTATTTTGTCTCATTGACATTATTTGTTTCTTAGAATTTTGATGGTTCCCCTTAATTAGGGTTTTTCTGAGCAATAGCATCTTATAAAGTCTACATTGCCCTTGGAGTGTGACCATTACAAAATGACCAGTTGATTATTCCATCATAATTGCTACGAGGTCGAAACAATCATAACTTTGAATCATAGATGTTTCAATGAAATGAAACAATTAAACAACTATGATCAATTCTGTTGCGACAAAAAACTTTTTTTACAATCATTTTTTTTCATTTGTATTGGTTTGTTCTTTGTTACGTTTGCTATCATAAATGAGGGTTAATCTAACCTAAATAGCAATATCAAAACATTAATATAATTACATATGTCCCAACAACAAAAAAATTAATTTTTTTCATCTAAAAATTTCATGGAACTATATGTGACAAACACTCCATGTAATTATGAGTCAAATGGTGATATTAGGTGTTAAATGATGCAATATTTAACCAATCATATATTTTCCACTCTCCATATGAATGAGAAATTCGATTATTTTTTTGATCTCTATCATTACTACTCTTGTTATAGAGATAAAAATAGTGATAGCAATAAGCTGAATGTGGAGATCATAAAAAATATAAAAATCAACTATATGTAGAAACTGGGCCATTTTTATTTGGTCATAATGTGATTCTTTGTACAATTATACAAACATATCAATTAATTTACTTTCTCGAGCAAGACTGAGTAAATTTCAACAGTATTTGAGGTTTTATTTAAGCTCATAAAAGTTTAGGAATATGATAATCCATCCGTTTCAGGTAAAGAATCAATTATTTCATTTTTGTATATTTCACTTAAAGAGTTCACTTTAAAAAATTTACGATATGAAAGTATCATTTTATTTATAATGAACTACTAAAAAGTGTTATTTTATTAAAAAATTTGACTTCTAAACGAAAACTTTTTAACCGGAACGAACATGGTATTATGTCCCCCACCCCCCCCTTTTTTTTTTTTTTAAGGTTTGAGCATGCTACTAACGTGCATGATGACTTAGAATGGTATTTACACATTGCCAAATAATGTTTTTCGAATTGGAATTAGAAGAACAACTTGAGCTTAGTGGCGGATCCACATGTGTTTTAAGGGTGTCCATGGACACCGTCCAATAAAAAAAATAAAAAATTAGGAGTAGGTTTGTGATATTTGATAATTGGATCCCTCAAAAAAATTTCATTTAATCCCTCCCAAATTCTCTATAAAAAATATTGTCAAGACGGATTTACGAAATCGAATCTCCGATCAATTTTTAAATGATTATCTTGTATGTTATATCGAAAAAGACATGTTAATGAATATTGGTGATGATGATATAATTACGCGTTTTCAACGTATGAAAACGCGTAAAGGACAAATTGTAATTTCTAATTTTTTTTTATGCAATACTCTTTCCGTCCCAAAATATATGACGTTTTGGAAGAATTTTTTTGTTCCAAAATAGATGACATTTTGTAATTTTCAAGGAATTTTTTTCTTTTTTTTTTCCTATTATTGACCGTAATCGTGTTTGACTTCTTTGGGCAATAATATCAAGACACCTCATTAATGTTTGGATATTGACAGTTTAGTCTTGACAATATGTTTCCTTAGTCTGTGTGAAAAGCCCTAAAACGTCATATATTTTGGGATGGAGGGAGTAGATAAAATTTTGGACACTAGTCAACATTATTTATGGATCCGTCACTGGTTGAGCTCCATAAAATTCCAATTGTTCTTCAAATTCCAACCTACGTTAATCTATCATATTTCATATCCTTGAATCTCAATTTTACGTAACGTTTTATTAAAAAAAAGATTGTATAAAATAATAAGGAGAATATACGAATGAGATTCAATAAAACAAATAATTTAACCGGGAATGAGATAAACGAATTAAGGTTCGTATTAACGCAAACTCAACCCGGGGCCGGACCGAGGGAGTTGGCCCTTGAAATTTTGAAAGTGAACTTAATTTGACAAAGCAACAAAAAGAGATTTGTTAAAAGTAAAAGAAAAAAAAGATCTTTTTCTAAATCTGAAAAAGATAGGACAATGTTTTCCACTTGGCAATAACACCCTCCCAATTAAAATCAGTTCTTTTGATAATCCCACAGACTCCCCCACCTCTCCCTCTCTCTCACACTCAAAAACACACATTACATTTCTCGTGAGGCGTACACCACTTGCCGGCCAACTCCGACTGTAACTTGGCCGGAAATAGATCGTGTTAGCCTCCCCCTCTTTCTCTCTCTTGTCTCTAAAATTATATTTATGTGTATGTGCTCGTTTATATATACATGCACATTTATTCGGAGAGATATAGTATATCGTCTGTATATATATGTAGTTGGGCGGAATATTTGTATATCTAACTTTTTGTTTAACGGCGATTTCCACGAAATTTAGGTTGAAGCGGATCGCGCCTGCGGAATTTAAATTGAAAGATTTTGTTGTTTTTTGGATTTTGATTAGTAATGATGGTTGATTGATCGTGTCTCAGTTAGGAGGTACTGGATTGGATGAGAGTTGTAAAAGAATTGGAGTTTTTTCTTTTCGGTTTTATTTATTGAAGTGATTTTTGTTGAGAGTATCAGAGTGGTGTTCGTAATTGGTTAAACTTTGAGGATCAAGATTAGTTAGGGGGTTAGGGAGGATGTCGAAGGTGGTTTATGAAGGATGGATGGTTCGGTATGGGCGGAGGAGGATTGGGCGATCTTACATTCATATGTTATTTCGTGCTCGAGTCGAGATTGCTTGCTTATTACAAGAGGAAGCCTCAGGACAATGTGGTAATCATTCCCCGTTTCTACTTCGCATTTCACATTTTTTTTTTGTTTAGTGTGATATGTTCAGTGAAGAGAGTTATCTTAACTTGTGAGAAAACTTTGCCAAGATAATGGTTTTATTTGAATATGGTTATCAAAACTACTTTGCATTTTATGTAATAGAGATTTCTTTAGTTCATGATATGAATATTAGTTTTCCTTCTTAAACATGATTCTACTATCGATTTGCAAAAAGTATTATATATGATATGCCA
The DNA here is from genome assembly GCA_013146195.2 of Codonopsis lanceolata. NCBI lineage: Eukaryota > Viridiplantae > Streptophyta > Magnoliopsida > Asterales > Campanulaceae > Codonopsis > Codonopsis lanceolata. The sequence goes on from CM028378.1 coordinate 97,700,017, forward strand.
ATTTGGCTTTGATTAGGTTCCAATCAAGACCCTTCTTATAGATGGCAACTGTAGGGTGGAGGATCGAGGCTTGAAGGCACATCATGGGCATGTGAGTATCTTGAAGTCCATTGTTTTTCCTCACTTGCTACATTGGGTGGAAAATATGAACTGAGCCATAATCATGCTAATGCCTTTTGGTCAATGTTATTTTTATATCTATTTGTGGTGATTTCCATTAACCTACTGAATTAATGGGTTAGCATTTAGTTAAAGGTGTCTGGTTACTTAATTAAGTCATTGTTATTGAGATAGAAATTTGATGTATATTCTGGTTTGGTTAGCGGGCTTATAAAAAATCATGTAGTACAGAATTGATTTGTGCATGAAATGTGTTGGCAACAGTAGCTGAATACTCGGGAAATGATGAGCGCCGGTGCTTCTGCCCAAAAAATTGTCTGATGGTTCCTAGCTGTCTAGCTGGATGAACTCTTGTATTTCTAGCGTAAGATTAGTAGATGACTTGTGGAAGTAGCCCGATGCTCGTCTCCTACCTGCTGGTGTAGATATGTGGGCCTTGAGAATTATTGAGGTTCTTCCAAGTCAATATATGCCTAATATGGTTGAGAATAACAGATATCTGCAATTTTGTGGTTGTTGGTAGAAGATG
>CM028378.1:97700765-97844470 GCA_013146195.2 Codonopsis lanceolata
GTTTTGATGTTTAATATAGTTTGTTGCCTTGAGGCTTGATCTACAAGATTGATTCTTGTAGATTGTTTTTTAATGTGATTTTTAAATGCTTACTTAATGTGATTTCAAATCACAAAACAAAACTTCGCTTACAAATTTGTGATACACTTTCGGTTCACATTGTTCTGTCATTGTTGCAACATTCCTTTGCAACATTGACGATAACATCATCCCATATTGAGAATCCGTGGCATCGCGTTCTTTCATTTGGTATCGAGCCTTCTCTTGATATCACTAAGAGTCGATTACGTTTAAAGGCGTGATGGATTCTCAATATGAGAATGTGGTTCGTCCTCCTACTCTTACTAATGCTAATTATTCTATATGGAAAGTCAAGATGCGTATCTTCATCAAATCAATTGATGAAAGAGCGTGGCTTCTTGTGTTGAATGGTTGGACCCCCCAAAGCTGTTGATTCGATGGTGATGTCAAAATCACAAAAGTGCGAGTGGACCAACGATGATAGGAACACAACATCTTTTAACTCAAAAGCTTTGTCGCAATCTATAAGGCCTTAGGCGCCAAATACTTTTAGAGTAATAGCAAATTACGAATACGCCAAAGATGTGTGGGAGGCCCTTCAAACCTTATGTGAAGGACACGCCGGTGTTCGTTCCTCTAAGCTAAGAATGTTAACGACTCGGTTTGAGAACACAAGGATGCAAGTCGAGGACATAATGACATATTATGGAAGACTTCTTGATCTATCCAGTGCCTTTAGCCTTAGGAGATCCTATTACAAATGAGCGTCTTGTCGGTAAGATGATGAGGACTTTGCACGAAAGGTTCAATGTCAAGATATGTGCTATTGAAGAAGCATGATATTGACAAGATGAGTTTTGAAAGATTGGCTGGAATTCTTCAAAACTTTGAATTGAATCTAAGCGATCAAATAAAAAACAAAGGCAAAGGTGTCTCATCATCTTCCACACCCAGGAAAAACATTGCTATGCACAATTGATGCGTCATGTGATTTGCTTGAAATTCAAAAGACATTGATGAGTCGATTTTGGAGAAGAATCAATTGCTTTATTGACTACTAAATTCAAAAAATTTTGAAAAATAAAAGTCAAAATAGAACTCCATCATCAAGCTCAAAATTAAGTGTTTCAAACTGATTACGTGAAATTTGTTCCCAAAGAACAATCCTTTCAAACTCTGAAAAACCCTTCACAAATCCTTTTGCTTCTAAGTCATCCTACAATGGTAAGAATCTTGATTCTATCCAATGTAAGAGAATGTCAGGTTTTGGACACTATGCAAACCAATGTGCTAACACTTTAAGAAAGAAAGGATTGAATTTTTGCAACTCTAAGTGATAGTGATGGAGAAGATCCGGTGATCTTATCACCTTGAATGCGGTTTATGATTACGATTCGAGAAAATGCAGTTGGTTCAGCAAATGTGTCACCCGATGTTGCAACATCGGGGTAACATCGGGAGAAACATTGTGCGAGAAAGCGAGACGATTTTTCTGTTTTAATTCACGATTGCTGAGGATGATGGCGGACATTGATTCAGATCCTGGCTGGAAGGGTACAAGGAGCTGTACAAGGATTGGGAGAAAAGGGCTCATCAAGTCACACTACTTGGTAAGGCGAATGAGCTGGCGAAAAAGGCCAACGAGGATCAAAAAGAATGCATAATCGAGTGGAAGGAGTCCTAAGTAGAAAGGATGTGGAAATTGAGCGGTTAAAGGAGCAACTTGCTCAAGCGAGAAGCAACTTGACCAAGTGGAATTCAAGCAAGCAGAAGGTTGACGATGCTAAATTACAGTAACTCTTCGGATCGGGTATTGGTTTTGTCCCTAAAGTGTTTGTGAAAGAAGGAGAAGGAACATCGGGAACCAAAACCGATGAAAGCTTTCTGAAAGCGTTTTACGTGAAAAACCAAGAGTAAGAAGGAAAAATTATGTTTGTCATACGCCATAAGCTTGGTCACATCTGACCTTTTGCTTTCTAAAAAGGCAATGTATGAGAATGAAAAAAGGCAAGAATTCTTTGGAAAAGCTCATTGGCGAAACGGGATGAAGCAACCAATGCGCCGGCCAATGCGGCAACATTGGCGAGAAACATTGGAAGCCTCGTTCAAGGGCAAATCATAATTTTTCCAAAAACCTCAAAAGCGTAAAAAAATGTGGGTTCCAAAACATGTGATGAAAAATGCAGAGCCAAATATTGTGAACCTTTTGATATACGCCTGGCGCCTCCATGTCACATGATGAAAAATGCAATGTTACATTTACTTCCTTGAAATCTCATGTTCTTTGGATCACGGTATTTCGATAGTGGTTGTTCTAGGCATATGCGAGTGCGGTGAGAATTTGAAGGAATATGTGAGTATTAATGGTGGTTACGTGACCTATGGTGGTGGTGCAAAAGGGAAAATTGTAGGTAAAGGAACATTGAGCGTTGAAGGTCTTCCAAACCTCAAAAACGTTTACCATGTGGAAGGCCTTAAGACAAACTGATCGGCGTATAAGTCGGTTGTGTGATGATGATCTTCGAGGTAAGGATTTGACAAGCATTCTTGTGAGGTTTTGATCATAATAACAAATGTCTTGACGGGTTTAAGATCGTCGATAAGCGTTACTTGTTCAACAATACCCATTCATGTCAGGTAAGTCTTGATGTAACGGATCTCGGCACGAAACTTGCTTGGTCACATGAGTTTTCGTAAGCTCGATGAGCTTGTGAGGCATGATCTTTGTCAAAGGATTACCAAATTTGGAAAGGAATTACTCAAAGGTATGTGGATCATGTCAAAAGGTAAACAAGTCAAGGCTTCACATCTTCCCATCACACACTGATGCTCCACTTCGGATGTTTGGAGATGATTCATCTTGACCTTATGGGTCCCATTGAGGTAGAAAGCCTAGGTAAGAAAAAGTACACCTTTGTGCATGTAGATGACTTCTCTAGATATACTTGGGTAATATTTTTAAGAGAGAAGTCGAAACTTTTGAGGCTTTCAAAATTTAATACAGTGTTATGAACTTGTATGATCTAAAACTCACTAGGATTAGATCGGATCATGGCACGGAATATGAAAATGCATCCTTTTCTAATTATTGTGCCTCTAATGGTATATCACATGAATTCTCTGCTCCCAAAACTCCACAACAAAATGGAGTGGCGAGAGAAAGAAACGAGGACATTACAAGAAATGGCTAGGGTAATGTTACATTCAAAAATTTGGCTAAAAGATTTTGAAATTTGAAGCTTTGAACAACTTGCTTGTCATATTGGAAATAGGGTTTTCTTGAGACCGGGTAGCACTATGACACCTTATGAAATATTTCTTGGGAAGAAACCTACCTTGAAATATTTTCATGTGTTTGGTGCGTATGTTATACGCTCAATGATAGAGATCAACTTTCCAAGTTTGACTCTAAAAGTGATAAATGTGTTTTTATGGGATATTCCACAAATAGTCGAGCATATAGAGTATTTAATCTTCGAACTAAGACTATTATGGAATCCATGAATATTGTGTTTGATGATTTAACTGGTCTTGGTCTCAAAACTTCTGAGGAAGATGTTTCGGGGATTTTGGAGTTTTGGAGACTTTGATCTGAATTAGGCGATCTTGAATCCAGTAGTTCGGGGAGCGGACATACTGAGTTCAGCGGAATCTGGTTGTTCGAGATGAAAAAGTTCGAGGAGTTGTCACCCAATGTTGTTCGGATGTTGTTCGGATGTTGCAACATCGGGAGAAACATTGTCTGAGAACCGGCAAGAAAAGAAGGCGCTGGGCAGATTCAAATCAGGAAGATGATCAGTCGAGAATGGTGATCGAGGAAATCGACATTCAGCAAGATTCGGAGAAACCATCCACTCACTCAAGTTATAGGTAATGTAAAAGATGGTGTGTCAACAAGAAAGAAAGGTAAAGTGGACTACAAAAAACTAGCATGCATGACCACTCTTGAATTTGATAATATACATGCTTCATGCTTTGTTTCCACTGTTGAACCTAAGAATGTACAAGAGGCCCTTAAAGATGAAAGCTGGATTAATGCCATGCAAGAGGAACTAGATCAATTTTCGAAAAATGATGTGTGGTATCTAGTTCCCAGACCCACTTCAATAAATGTTATTGGAACTAAATGGATTTTCAAAAACAAAACGAATGAAGTGGGAGAAATAATGAGGAATAAAGCTAGATTGGTAGCTCAAGGGTATACACAGGTTGAGGGGGTGGACTTTGATGAAACCTTTGCACCTGTAGCCCGTATTGAGTCTATCCGTCTACTTCTGGCAATTGCCTGTTTCCTTGACATTACTCTTCAACAAATGGATGTGAAGAGTGCGTTTTTGAATGGGATTCTTGAGGAAGAAGTTTTTGTGGAGCGACGAAAGGATTTGAGGACCCCCATAAACCCAATCATGTGTTCAAATTGAAAAAGGCTTTGTATGGTCTCAAACAAGCTCCTAGAGCTTGGTATGGTAGGCTTACAGATCACCTTTTACAAAGTGGGTTTAAAAGGGGAGAGGTGGATAAAACATTGTTCATCCAGAAACAAGATCAACATATTTTGATTGCTCAAATTTATGTTGATGACATCGTGTTTGGATCCACCTCCAAATCCTTGGAAAAAGAATTTGTGCATTGCATGACATCCACATTTGAAATGAGCATGGTAGGTGAATTAACATATTTCTTAGGCATTCGGTCAAACAATCACATGAAGGGATGTTCATTTCTCAAGCCAAGTAGTACTCTAAACTTGGTGAAGAAATTCGATCTTGAGAATGGAAAACATAAAAAACCCTATGGGTACATCAGATAAACTTAATAAAGATGAAAAATCAGAAAGTGTTGATCCTACCTTGTATAGAAGTATGATAGGGAGTTTGTTGTATTTAACTGCCACTCGTCCAGATATCATGCATAGTGTGTGTTTGTGTGCAAGGTATCAAGCAAACCCCAAGGTTTCTCACCTAAAATTGTCAAAAGAATCATTCGATATGTTGGTGAGACCTTTGGCATGGGTTTGTGGTATACTAAGCACACGAACACCAATCTGTTGGGTTCGGTGATCTTGTGGCGGTTTGATGACATGAGAAGTACATCGGAGGATGTTTTTATCTTAGGAAACAATCGATTTCTTGGTTTAGCAAGAAACAAAATTGTGTGGCTCTATCAACAGCTGAATCTGAATATATAGCTGCTGGTAGTGCATGTACACAACTTTTGTGGATGAAACAAATGATTCAAGATTATGGATTGCATAGTGACATTCTTAATCATGTATTGTGACAACACAAGTGCTATAAGCATAGCTAAAAATCTGTTCAACACAAAAGAACAAAGCACATAGATATAAGACACCATTTTATTAGAGACTTAGTTGAACAAGGCATTGTGTGTATTGAACATGTTGAGTACAGATAACAATTTGGTGATATCTTTACTAAGAGTCTAGATTTCGAGAGATTCATCAATCTTAGGAAATCTCTCGGTATGTGTGCCATGTAATCACTCACATTTAAAAAAAAAAAAAAAAATTTAGGCATACTGCATTGTTGTCTAGGAGGGCACACTAGATCAAATCTGTTTGTACTTAGTACCTTTGAGCATGTGCAATGATTCATTCAAAATTTGTGATTATGTTGTAAAAATTCTTCTCACCTTCTCCCAAGAAGTTGTTGTGTTTGAGAGAAATCTCTCGTTTGCACCACAAAGGAAAGAGCTACCTTTCAAAAGTTTTAGGATCTTTGCAATTTGTCAATGTACCATGAAGTTTCGACTTGCATGGGTTGATCTTGACTAAATTGACTCCTCTGATTTGAGAAAGTGTGAAAGCTACCTAACGGAAAAGAGCTGCCTATGAACAAGGTTGTGGCTTCCTTTCTTTTGGGACTATGGATTTTCGAATCTCATGGGTCGATCAAATGTAAAGTTGCCACCCTTGGTAAATAGTGTGAAAGGTTCCTAGTGGTGTCTTTAGCTTGAAATAAAGTAAAGCTAGTGTTATAGGGAAATAAAGTACCTATAATGTTTTTGGGAGAAATTGTGTTATTTGGTGAAAGAAAAATTGCAAATTCAAACATAAAATCACGATTTTTGGGTGAATGTGATTTCCATTGTTGCAACATTGGGAACTGCAATCAGTTGATCTAGACATATCACTTGTGTGTATATGCATTTTTTTCGGTTGTTTTCTCCTTTTGCATATTTTAGACATATTGTTTAGGACATATAGGTGCATGATATCAGCTTTCTTAATGTGTCGTCCATCAAGTTTAATGCTGCTTTGAGTCTTGTTCTCAAAGTCATGATTTTATGTGGTTGTCTACTCTCGTGTTGTTTCTTCATGTTTAGAAGCTGAGTATACGTGATTATATGCTTTGTGGAGTCTCAGTCAGTTAAGTATGTTTTTGTGTATTCCCAAAATATTTGATCATTTAAAAAAATGTGTTTTGAAATCAGATTGTATCTCAAATTGGTCTTATATCTCTCATGTCTCAAACAGCAAACTCATGTCTTACTTACATCAGGTTGGTCAGCTTGTGTGGTTTGAATTTTGAATGCCCTGTGAAGTGTGCGTCGGTTCAGTTCACTGCCTTTAATTACCAACGGCTAATTGCAATTAGTGGCGGTTTAGTGAGTCTTACTTCTTGGAATATGCGTAATTGTTCACCCCATCTCTTCAAAATTTTTCGGCGACTCTGCTCGTATCGGTCAGTCTCTCAAAAATTCCATCTCCACCATTCTGTGATCTTCTCTCAGTCGACATAAATGGCATCATCTTCCAAAAGCCCTAATGTTTCGAGGTCGAATGTTGCAACATCGAAGACATCAGTGAGCCCCAATTTCGTGGCGGGAGATGATCTTTCGAAGGCCATGGTTGTATATCAACCGGTCCACGAGCCTCTTACTATGATTCTTCCGGGGAAAAAGGTAGCGCCATAGATGTTGAAAATCACGGAGATTTGTGCGGTTTTTCCTCAATAGGCAACCCTAGCTCTCGGCGGTCCAAGCGTCAGCGGCATTCGGCCAACTACGATGATCCCTCCCTGGCGATATTCGCGAAGAAAAATAAGGTTGAGGTGGCTTCTTCAAGGAACAGTGATTCTAAGCGATTCGGATGATGAGGATTTCATTCCTCCTGCGAGTTCGATTCCCCAAACTCATGAAGCATCTACGTCACGGTGTCTCCACCCTCTTCTCGGTTCGAGACAGGTTGAGGATGGCGATTATCTATTCCGTCCCCGAGGGTAGTATTCCCTTCTGAATCTCCTCCCCTTCGTCGAAAAATCATCAAAAGTTGGACCATCTGCCATTGATGAAGAGGTTGTTCGAAATTTAACCCGATTGCGCCAGGCTCGTGCTTCCTCCTCAGGTCCCTCACCCTCTGTTCCTCCTCCAACTGCACCTAGTCCATCGTCTTCCTCCGAATTTGACGATAGTTCTGATCAGAACTATGCGACTCCGAAAGGTACCCCTGCCGACGAATCTGATAAGTCTCCGGTGAAATCTTCGAGGCGGCGCTGTTCGACTCAATGTTGCACCGATTGTTGCAACATCCGAAAAGAAACCGCTTGGTACTCCTCTCTCCTCTTCCTTTATATCTAAATCTGCATCTAAAAGATACAATATTTCTCGTAATATCATTGATGAGAGGAATGTGTTGGATTCTTTGTTAGAGTCTTATAATTTGTCAGCCTATATTTCTGAACGCCATCTTATGACATCCATTTCATCTGCTGCCCCTTACTGTCGCGAAATAATCCATGAGTTTTATTCAAATTTGGAAAAACGAATTGTTGATTCTTGTGACTCTAGTTTTGAGAAAGTTTATGTGAGAGGTAGATGGTACTCTTTTTCTTCCAAAGTCATAAATTCCATGCTCGGTACTCATCCTTCTGGTATTCTTGATTTTGATGTCGACCTCAATTTGTGCATTTGTGAACTTTCGGGTGGTCGTATTTCATTTTGGCCAGCCAAAGGTGTACCTGTTAGTACTTCTCAGTTGTCCTCCCTCTATGCTTTCTTGCACAAAGTTTGCTGTGCAAACTGGTCTCCCTCAAAGAACACCAATGTTGTGACCGAAGAGCATGCTAAAATCCTATATTTTCTTGGCTCTCAAAAGCCGTTTGATCTTGGCCTATATGTCTTTAGGAAAATTGCATCCATGGCTGAAACTGGGGGTGACAAGAGGTCTCTTATCTTTCCCTCTCTCGTATACCGTATTCTCCTCTCTCAAGGGTATAAACCTCCTTCCTCCACTCGTTTATCACCTGTTCTTGAGCCTCTTCACTTTTCTTCCAAACTTTTAAAAGGGGATAGGCTTGTCAATTTACCTCTTCGATCGGCTCGGATGCACCTCTCCCTGATCCTACCATTCCTGATCCTATACCATCTCCTTCAGTTCCTGTTGTACCTATTGTTGTTTCGAATGTTGCAACATCCAGTGCAACATCCACCATGTTTGCTCCTCCTACAGCTCCTATGTCGGTTGTCTTTGTCAAAGAGCAACTGCGGTTGATACAGGACCAGCTCTCTCACCTTGCTGCTCATCAGGCCTTTCTTACTACTTTGGCTGCGCAGTATTCCTCCTGGCTGGGGCAACATTCTGGTCAAATAGGGGGTGAGGCTGCAACAAGAGAAGGTTGTGATCTTTGAAGATGCAAGTAATGATGTTCGTGCAACATGATTTTTCGAAGGATAATCGATGTATTGTGGTTACGTTTTTGTGTAGCGATGGTGATGGTTGGTAAAACATTTACTTCATTTGTCCGTAATAATTAGGGTAGACATTTTGAGATTCATGTAACTTGTTGTTGATGGTGGCTGATGTTAGTTGATTATATCTCTCCTCTATATTTCTGATCTTTGTTTCAGAAAATGTTCATCATGCTCTTCTTGCAGGTCTTGTGAATTTGACCAAGAATGCTCGAACAAAGGGGGTGATTGTAAGGGTAATTTAGGCATTGCCTAATTTATCTTGTTCTCACTCTCTTGGTCAAAATAGAATTTGATATTGGAATTATTGTAGTAGGATTTAATTAGGATTCTTTTTTAGATTTAGGTGATATTTTTAGTAACTAAATCCTTGCATAAGTGTTTAGTTATTAATGGTATCAAATTAGGAAACAGGTAATCTTGTATATTTGTTGGTTTAATTTCTTTCCTAGTAGGATGTGGTGTTTTTGCCGTGAATGTGCGGGATTCCTTGGTGTCTTGGATTTGACAAGTCATTGCAGCCTATATATAGATGATCGAGCGACTTGCCTGAGAGCGAGAGCATATAGGCAAAATTGGATCGAGATCATATTGTGAGCGAAAAGTGAGAATTGATCCCAGATTTCTTGTGTGCTGAATTAGAGAGAAGAGATCAACACCTCATATACATCGATCGTTCTAAAGACTGCCGTGAACATACCTGCTGCCGTTTAATATCTTCAGGAACACAGCCTTGTGTTTCCTGAAGCTGTTGTGTCGTGCTTCCAGTTTGTGTTATTGGTCTTGGAAGCTGTTTTTAGTCTTTGATTATTTTCTTCTCACGTTTGGTCTAATAGTTTATGTGGGTTTTGTGATCTCCAAGATTCTATATCTTGTGAGATTTTTTTTTTTTTTTGTGTTAACTGTTAAGGTTCAAAAAGCAGTTTTGAGTTTAATATATTTGTTGCCTTGAGGCTTGATCTACAAGATTGATTCTTGTAGATTGTTTTTGTGTGATTTTCTGTCTTACTAAGTCTGTTAGATTTCAAATCACAAAACAATATTTCATTGCTATTTTACGTGATACACTTTCAGTTCACATTGTTACTGTCATTGTTGCAACATTCACTGCAACATTGACAGCAACATCATCCCATATCAAGAATCCGTGGCATCGCGTTCTTTCATAAACAACTTATCTGGAACCATTCCTCCATGTTTAAACAATATCAGTGCCATGATTCTGAAAGGTGTCAAAGTAACCGCTGATCATACATATGGATTTGGAAATAGAGGGATTGGTCGAAAGATTATTAATGATCCACTTTTTGGTACGATTGGTGTACCAAATGTTATGTATATTATGTTTTATGGTATTCTTAGCTACACTGACTATTCAGTGATAGAATGGCAAGGAAAAGAGCGTGAATTTGGAAATAATCTTAAATTGTTAAAGAGCATTAATCTTTCGAGCAATAATTTGAGCGGAGATATTCCAGATGAGATAATAGGGCTACAAGATTTGGTGTCACTGAACTTATCGAGAAATGCACTACAAGGCAATGTTCCTCGACGGATTGGTCAACTGAAATCACTTGTGTCTCTCGATTTATCTAGAAATAGATTGTCTGGTACAATACCTACTAGCGTGTCTGACCTGACTTTTTTAGGTTATTTGGATTTGTCGTATAACAAATTTTCGGGGAAGATACCATTAGGAACTCAACTCCAATGTTTTGATGCTTCAAGTTATATTGGGAATGTTGGACTTTGTGGGCCTCCACTTACATCAAAATGTCCCGAAGAAGAACAGACACCTCTAGTTGTTGACATTGAAGACAACAAAGAAGAGAATGACGAGTACGAGAAATGGCTTTATATTGGTATGGCCGTAGGTTTCGTCACTGGATTTTGGGGAATATGTGGTGTTTTGCTTCTCAATCGTCGCATTAGACATGCCTTTTTCCTCTTTGTAGATGACTTGAAAGATTGGTTTTATGTGAAATTTGCTATGATGTTAGCCTGATAAAGAACTTTATTGTTTATCAATTACTAGTAAGGTTCACGTGTGTTGCACGTGGTGTTAATGGTTTTTTAAAATGATTTGCTAGTTCCTTCACTTTTTTGTTTACTTGTAATTATTGGATTTTTTTTTGTGTTTTAATCTTTACAGTTTTTGAGACTTATAAATTGTGTTGTTGTGTGTTTAAGTTTTTCGATACTTTGTTTTTCGGTCATTTATAATGTATGCTTTTAGTCATTATATAGCAACTTATTCTACACATTTGTCTTTTTTATTGGTTATTTTTGAATCGCTTTTTTTATGTCAAAATATAAATAGTTCTCCAAAGTATCCACTCAATCCCAAAGTGCCAGGCCCGGTTTTGGGGGAGTTCAGAGTGATCGATCGAACAGGGCCCCCAATGTAAGAGGGCCCAATTTTATATATATATAGGCTAGTTTTATTTAGATATATAATAAATAATGTAATATTAGTAAACAAAATGTCATTTGGCTCGATGGATTGGGTGTAAGTGTTGAGAGAAGCAGGGAAGTACAAAGATCAAGCTCCTTCACCTTCTTTTTTGTAGTTTTTTTTTTAAAAATTTTGGGTGTCAATTATTATTAGTATTATATTTTTTTGTAGGTTTTTTTTTTTAATTTTGGGTGTCAATTATTTTTAGTATTATTTTATATGCATATTATATCATATACTTCCCCGATTTAGTTAAATAGTCTCCTATATTATTTTGAGAGATTTTACATAAATAATCAACTTTTAAAAAATATGCTTATAATTTCACAATATTTCATCTTTATCCTCCACTTGTATTGTAAGTATAATGGTTGTGGTTAAGTATTTTATTTATTTATTATCAACTTCAAATCTACTTATATATGTTTTAATTACTCTGGAACCTAATGAATAAAGAGTTACTATATAAAGATAAATATTTTGTATTCGGTTTCAGCAGAGTTATTCAACCTTAATTTTATTTTCCGTTCGCTAAATTTACTTATAAAAAAAAATTAGTTGGCAATCAATTTTTTATCTGGGTCATAAAAAATAACAATTGATTGGGCATATAATATCAATATTTCAAGCAAAAATCAAAATTTATTATTATGTTACTGTCATTTTTAATTATTGCTTATGATTATTTAAATCTTTTCTTTCTCAATTCATTGTTTTTAAACTTGAATTTATAGTGCACAATACATGATACCAAAAAAATATCTATCTAGAAGTCAAAACATAAATAAAAGAAAAAAATTGATGAAGTATATTCTTTTTATTGTAAATTATTTTAATGAATGAATAATAATGCTGTATTTCATTTATCATACTTATTTTCTTATATGTTTGGGTATTATTTATTTTCAATACTTCAAATGATGAAAAGTCAAATAAAATTATTTGTCTAAAATTCTTATGCTTATATATTTTTTAAGAGCCCTTTATTTTCTTTTTGCTCTGGACCCCCAAAAATTCAGGACCGGCCCTGCAAAGTGCACCCCAACATAAATTTTTCCCATATTGACATCCAACGTTACCTTTTGTCTCAGTTTGCATATGAGTTTTAAACACTCGATTTTATATAGCCATGGTGCAAATTGGGACATGCATTTTTCCTGGATTTTGGGGAATATGTGGTGTTTTACTTCTCAATTGTCACAGTAGACATGCATTTTTCCTCATCACAGAGTGGACTTCTGCCCTAGACCAAAAAAGGTAGTGCCTTGGTATGTGGTCAAACACAACCAATTGTTCAAAAGTATGGAGAATGTGTGTGCAACGGAAGATAATATTCTTGGAGGATCTTTCATTCGGAAATTCAATCGTCAATCCAAGGAAACAGAACCAACCAACCTCGGGCCCAAGTAACTCATTTGAGTGTTAGAAAACGAGACGTCTCATACGTACTACTGTGTGATAAGGAAACATCGCTTAAATTATTTTGAAAATTGTAGCTTTTGATTGCGATAGAATAATATTGAGTCTTCCTTTAAATCAAATGATTCGACGTCTCAATACAAGTTCATAGTTTGTTGAATATTTGTCATCCGAGGAGTTCTTCATAAACATAGTAGGTGAGCACGTAATTTTTCATCACAGTAACAACGTCTTTATAACTCGATAACTAGGTGACTCATGGCTTGAAGCTCAAAGCACCATGTGAGACCATGCCTATTTGGGCTGGCTGCTAGTGGCGAGAGAGTATATGGACTATAAGAGAGTATAAACAATTGTATCAGTCAAGCCCAATTATCTATTGCCAACTAATCTATATCATGTGTTACTTGTCCATCTCAACATAACAAAGTCATCTTCTAGAAGGTCGACCTCTATTTTGTACACCTTATATATAAAGGCTCCAACCCTTTTCACATAAAGGTATGCACTCTCTTTTACCCCCTTACACTGTCAAACTCAATTCTCTCCTTCACTTGTCTGACTCTCACACCGAAGGAGATTTGTAGGAACCACCTGCTTTCGAGGTAACATTCGTTATTCTTTTTCAGGTACCGATCTAGGCCAGTTGAGCAGATTCTCGGATATATTTGACGCAAAACACAACGTCATCAAGTGATTCCATTGCCGGGAATCGAACCCTGGTCTCTTGACTTAGATATCCTAAGCGCTAGACGACAACGGAACCGCTGAGCCGCCCATAATTCCGAGTAGGGGTATGTAATGAAAGGACTCATGGCTTGAAGCTCAAGGGCACCATGGGCGGATCATGCCTATTTGGCCATTGTTAGTGGCCCAAGAGAGAGTATAAAGCGGATCACATCCCATCTATTGCCAACTAATCTATGATTTGTGCTATTTGTCCACGTGAGAAGGACATAGTCACCTTCTAGAAGGCCATGTGGGTGTAACGACCTCTATTTCGTACACCGCTTATATAAAGGCCCTGACCCCTTTACAAAAAGGTATGCAATTTTTTTTACCCATTATGCTATCAAATTCAATTATCTCACTCATACAGAATCTCACATCGGAGGGGATTTGCAGGACCACCCCCTACTCAGGTCATGTTTGCTATGCTTTATCAGTAGGTGAATCTAGGCTAGTTGAACAGATTCTCATATATATCCTTGGTGTAGAAAACAACGTCATCAGTAAGTGAGGCACACACACAACACACACTCTTGGTGACGCCTATGCTTTGGAGCAAGTGTTTTTATTTTTTTTTTTGCCTAATTTACGTTAAGTTTTTCATTGTAGTGTTGGAAAAAAATATTTTAAATAATCATTTATTGGTAAATAGTCATAGTTTTTGTCAATTGTAAGTGAGGTATTGAGCGCTATTACATTATTGATATTCTTCTCTTAATTTTTTATTTTGACAATATATGTTTCTTTCTTATTTACATTTTTATATTTCATTAATTCTTACCTTATTTTTTTGTTCATAATATATATATATATATATATATATATATATATATATATATATATATATATATATATATATATATATATATTAACCTCTAAAAAAAAAAAAATACTGATAATTTAAGAACCATAATATCATTTAATATTTAACTTCAACTGATATTAAATATCTTCCTACATTTTAAAAAACCTTAGGGGAGGCAATTGAAATTAATTTTGTTAAAATTAGATGACAGTTAGTGATAATGACGAAATTACATATCTTTTTTCAAGTACAAATACAATTTTACTCAAAAAATAATACAGCAGCAAAATGTAACGATTTGTTAAACTATAATGGAAAAATTAATCATTTTTCCATCTCGAAGTATTTTCATGTATATTAACTAATTATTATTTTTATAATAATTTGAGTAAGTCAAACATTTATTTACTTTACTTTTACAAATTATTCATCAAGATCATGATACTATTTTTTCCTGTGCTTTTCATCATTATACTTTACTCTTAGAGTCGCGTTATTCACTTTGGTTTATAATTTTTTTTTTTAAGATCCAAATGACTTTAAAAAGTTATGAAACGAATAAATATAACCTTCTAAATCAACATGTGATGTGTATTTTATTTCTTCAAAATAATTCGTTTTATATTAAACCCACTTCTATCCAATGTGGGTTTTCGGAGTGTTACAAATTTCTTCACTTAAATCTTTAATATACTTGTCAGAGTCAAATAGTACCGCATACTATGTTGGACTTAAGATGTGATTTGTACAAGATCAAGAGGTGGCTCTGGTCGACTGTGATATCTTACTGTCATTACCCAAGCCTGAGAGTCCCACTCACAACGTGTGCTCGCCTATTGCCCCCAATGAGCACCTGAGTCAACTAGGTCTACCACAAGTCATCTAAAAGTCCATAAAAAGTTGGTGCTAGTTGGTAGTTGAGAACCCACATATAAGCCTATTATCAAACCCACTTCAATTCTGTTTGATGTGAGGTTTCAGGTGTTATAATAATCTCTCTACTATCCAACGACTCTTATTTTGTCTCATTGACATTATTTGTTTCTTAGAATTTTGACGGTTCCCCTTAATTAGGGTTTTTCTGAGCAATAGCATCTTATAAAGTCTACATTGCCCTTGGAGTGTGACCATTACAAAATGACCGGTTGATTATTCCATCATAATTGCTACGAGGTCGAAACAATCATATCTTTGAATCATAGATGTTTCAATGAAATGAAACAATTAAACAACTATGATCAATTTTGTTGCGACAAAAACCTTTTTTTACAATCATTTTTTTTCATTTGTATTGGTTTGTTCTTTGTTACGTTTGCTATCATAAATAAGGGTTAATCTAACCTAAATAGCAATATCAAAACATTAATATAATTACATATGTCCCAACAACAAAAAAATTAATTTTTTGCATCTAAAAATTTCATCGAACTATATGTGACAAACACTTCATAATATATGACGTTTTGGAAGAATTTTTTTGTTCCAAAATAAATGACATTTTGTAATTTTCAAGGAATTTTTTTCTTTTTTTTTTCCAATTCTACCCATATTTATTGACTTCGTAACCTGTGTTTGGCTCTTTGGGCAATAATATCAAGACACCTCATTAATGTTTGGATGGTGGCAGTTTAGTCTTGACAATATGTTTCCTTGGTCTGTGTGAAAAGCCCTAAAACATCATATATTTTGGGATGGAGGGAGTAGATAAAATTTTGGACACTAGTCAACATTATTTATGGATCCGTCACTGGTTGAGCTCCATAAAATTCCAATTGTTCTTCAAATTCCAACCTACGTTAATCTATCATATTTCATATCCCATTGAATCTCAATTTTACGTAACGTTTTATTAAAAAAAAGATTGTATAAAATAATAAGGAGAATATACGAATGAGATTCAATAAAACAAATAATTTAACCGGGAATGAGATAAACGAATTAAGGTTCGTATTAACGCAAACTCAACCCGGGGCCGGACCGAGGGAGTTGGCCCTTGAAATTTTGAAAGTGAACTTAATTTGACAAAGCAACAAAAAGAGATTTGTTAAAAGTAAAAGAAAAAAAAGATCTTTTTCTAAATCTGAAAAAGATAGGACAATGTTTTCCACTTGGCAATAACACCCCTCCTAATTAAAATCAGTTCTTTTGATAATCCCACAGACTCCCCCCCACCTCTCCCTCTCTCTCACACACTCAAAAACACACATTACATTTCTCCGTAGAGGCGTACACCACTTGCCGGCCAACTCCGACTGTAACTTGGCCGGAAATAGATCGTGTTAGCCTCTCTTTCTCTCTCTTGTCTCTAAAATTATATTTATGTGTATGTGCTCGTTTATATATACATGCACATTTATTCGGAGAGATATAGTATATCGTCTGTATATATATGTAGTTGGGCGGAATATTTGTATATCTAACTTTTGTTTAACGGCGATTTCCACGAAATTTAGGTTGAAGCGGATCGCGCCTGCGGAATTTAAATTGAAAGATTTTGTTGTTTTTTGGATTTTGATTAGTAATGATGGTTGATTGATCGTGTCTCAGTTAGGAGGTACTGGATTGGATGAGAGTTGTAAAAGAATTGGAGTTTTTTCTTTTCGGTTTTATTTATTGAAGTGATTTTTGTTGAGAGTATCAGAGTGGTGTTCGTAATTGGTTAAACTTTGAGGATCAAGATTAGTTAGGGGGTTAGGGAGGATGTCGAAGGTGGTTTATGAAGGGTGGATGGTTCGGTATGGGCGGAGGAGGATTGGGCGATCTTACATTCATATGCGTTATTTCGTGCTCGAGTCGAGATTGCTTGCTTATTACAAGAGGAAGCCTCAGGACAATGTGGTAATCATTCCCCGTTTCTACTTCGCATTTCACATTTTTTTTGTTTGAGTATGATATGTTCAGTGAAGAGAATTATCTTAACTTG
Organism: Codonopsis lanceolata; assembly: GCA_013146195.2. Taxonomy (NCBI): domain Eukaryota; kingdom Viridiplantae; phylum Streptophyta; class Magnoliopsida; order Asterales; family Campanulaceae; genus Codonopsis; species Codonopsis lanceolata. The sequence continues at coordinate 97,717,827 of CM028378.1, forward strand.
TGAGAAAACTTTGCCAAGATAATGGTTTTATTTGAATATGGTTATCAAAACTACTTTGCATTTTATGTAATAGAGATTTCTTTAGTTCATGATATGAATATTAGTTTTCCTTCTTAAACATGATTCTACTATCGATTTGCAAAAGTATTATATATGATATGCCAATTTGGCTTTGATTAGGTTCCAATCAAGACCCTTCTTATAGATGGCAACTGTAGGGTGGAGGATCGAGGCTTGAAGGCACATCATGGGCATGTGAGTATCTTGAAGTCCATTGTTTTTCCTCACTTGCTACATTGGGTGGAAAATATGAACTGAGCCATAATCATGCTAATGCCTTTTGGTCAATGTTATTTTTTATATCTATTTGTGGTGATTTCCATTAACCTACTGAATTGAATGGGTTAGCATTTAGTTAAAGGTGTCTGGTTACTTAATTAAGTCATTGTTATTGAGATAGAAATTTGATGTATATTCTGGTTTGGTTAGCGGGCTTATAAAAAATCATGTAGTACAGAATTGATTTGTGCATGAAATGTGTTGGCAACAGTAGCTGAATACTCGGGAAATGATGAACGCCGGTGCTTCTGCCCAAAAAATTGTCTGCCGTGATGGTTCCTAGCTGTCTAGCTGGATGAACTCTTGTATTTCTAGCGTAAGATTAGTAGATGACTTGTGGAAGTAGCCCGATGCTCGTCTCCTACCTGCTGGTGTAGATATGTGGGCCTTGAGAATTATTGAGGTTCTTCCAAGTCAATATATGCCTAATATGGTTGAGAATAACAGATATCTGCAATTTTGTGGTTGTTGGTAGGAAGATGCACGTTGGATTTGTTTCTCCTTTTTCGTCATTGTTATGTCAGCTAAATGATTTGTGATCAGCATTTACTTCATTCTGCATCATATCATTTTGTCATTGTTTTGAGTTGAACGGTGTTATGGAATTAGAAGGACTCATCATTTAGATGCACTGAAGAAATCAATTCAACTGCAAATGTTACATGGACTCGGGTACGAGGATCAGGCACAGGTGTCCAAGTGTCATGTTTGACACTTTGGGATCACGGTGTCCGACATGACAATTTTTTACAATTTTACACTAAATATAGGTGTCCAAGTGTCAAACCCACACCCATGTTATGTACTTATGTTGTGTTGACACGGGTACTTTGGAGAAAATGAAGAGTCAATGTAACAAAGCTGAGGACTGATCATGGATGAGCCTTGCATTACTTTCAGTCTAATTTTTTTTAGTCTAAATATACAAAAAGGGCCAAATGTAGCACATCTACAAAAATATCAAGATTTTCTCAATAGAGGAAATACATAACATTTAACAACATACACCAAAACTTTCATTCCACAGATCATAGGAGAAAAAGGTAATTGGAGACTCACTTTATGCCTACATAAGACACATGAGATAGCTTTATAGAGCTTGTGTTGCCTGCAAGAAATTATTTAGTGTAGAGTTTATCATGTAGAACAGTCCATGAGAAAGATATCGGTCGGACATGGGCTTTCCATATCACCTTAGAAAGCAGAAGGAAGATGGATTAGGAAAATTAGTCAAAAGGGTACATGGGCTTAAAATTGAAGTGAGCAGAGTGACTAAAAGTTTATACCCTTCTATCACCACATCAGCAGAATAAAAGGATTGAATGACTGAAAAAGAGTTGTAAGTGTGAATGTTCGTCCTTCCTTAATCATTGAATTATGGGAAAATGGAATTCCAAGAGGAAGATGCCTCGCCACAAGCCATAGACTAGAAATAGCCAAATGGGAGCTTCATTCAAAGCAGCTTAAGACGAAGGAATGAACTAAAAGGTAAACATCATCCCCCAGATATCACAATGAAGCGAACTCAAGGTCTATCTCCCGCCAAAAGGGTGAAAATCCTGTATCTAGGTTGAAAAAATTTCGGAGGACTAGGATCAGTATTCCTAATATCAGCAACCCATCAATATCTGCTGGCCCAGAATATTCCTTTTTATACCCTATACCAAAGGGAAAAAGGCTCCAAAGAGCCAAATACATTAAACCACAAGGGTGATATTTTCGTGAAAATCGAATTTCAAGTACCCAAACAAATCTCCTTAGGTTTACACATTTATTGCAACCGACGCTATGGTCACTATTCTCCTCTCTTGAATCCTCAGGAAGAGCATCACGCATAATCCTGTCAATCTTGTTATAATATTGATTTTGAATAAAGAGAAAAAATAAGTAGAAATAATCAGAAGAGACACCTGAGTATGGGTAGTTCTACTCTAGGGGGAAAACAATACACATATTCAGCTTTCTAATGGTTGGAAAATCCTCTTGAGTCTCTACACTCGATCCCAACATATCTTGGGTTCTCGCATGGGAGAAAAGCAAGGCCATCACCTCACCTCACAACCAACCAAAGAGGCAAACCTAAAATTTGTTAATTACCTTGTCAAAGCTAGATTAGATAACTTGATCTTCAATCTAGAAAAGCTAGGTTAAAATCTGGTTGGGTTAAGTGGACAAGTGTGTTTGGAGTTTTCTCTGAGACTGAGAGGAGTAAACTTGTAAAGCTGAGAGTGAGAATTATTAGGACAATTATTAGACATGGGTTACTTTATGGAACGAAATGTTGGGCAACTAAGAAAGAACATTTTTTTTTTGATAAATAAAGGTTGTATTAATTACGATGCCAAAAAGGGAGGCGTAACCCTGTACATGGGAAGTATACTAAACAAAATTACAGATGGATTGAACTATCCTCCATACCCACCAAAAGGTTCCAATCATGCAAAGAAGTCTCTGAGCACCAAAAACGACGGGGTTGAAAAACATTCTTCTTTAGCTTATCTATCCCTGCTTCCACATTATTGAAAACTCTTTGATTCCTCTCCTTCCAAATGCTCCACCAAATTGCCAACGGAGCTATATCCCATACCACATTCCTCCTTCTCCTCTTATACAGCGACCAACCACGGAGGAGCTCAACTACTGATCATAACCCAAGAAATGCTTGCTTAGAGGAAGAAATAACTCCATACCTCTCTTGCTACAGAGTAGTAGAGTAGTGCAGCAAAAGGTGATTAGTCATTTCCTTATCTTCTTTACACATGTAGCACCACCGGTTGACGTAAACCCTATTTCTAGCTCTCAGATTATCCCCCGTAAGGATGGCCTCCTTTGCAGCCTCCCACGTAAAAAAAGCCACTCTGCTGGGAGCTTTAGATTTCCAAATGACTTTCCAAGGGAAGGAATTTCTGTCCAATTCACATAAAGCTGAATAAAAGGACTTAACAGTGAACTTCCTGCACTTCGATCTCACCCATACCCATACCACCCTATCTTCAGGAGGCCCTTGTCTCTTTATGGCGTAGAGCTTCTCAAGAAATCTTGCTACATCACCTACCTCCCAGTCTTATAAATTTCTTTTAAACGTAGGGACCCATATATCTCTACCATCAAGGTTCTCGAACATCTCACTCACCATAGCCTCACAGTTAATCACAAGATTATAAATCCTAGGAAACTCCTGTTGGAGGGAAATATCCCCACACCATTTATCCTTCCAAAACCTAACATTATCCCCATTCCTTACATCAAAGAGAATGCCACGATGGAAGTCCTCACAACCTTTTGAGATCCCTTTCCACACGCTGGATCCATAAGAGCATCTAACGACCGAAGGGAACCGACTGACTTCCTTGCCCATATTTACCGGTCACTATTAACCTCCACAAAGCCTCTCTCTCGGTAATGTATCTCCACAACCATTTTACCCATCAGGGCACTATTGAATTTCCTTAAAACTTTAATGCCCAAACCTCCACTCTGAATACTTGAACAAACGGAAGTCCAGTCCACAAGATGATACTTTCTCTCCTCGTTTCCTCCCTCCCATAAGAAGTCCCTCTCCAATTTTTCAATTCTCTTGGCGACTGAGGCAGGAATCATAAAAATAGACATGAAGTAGGTAGGGAGGTTTTAAAGAGTGCTTTTAACTTAAGTCATCCTATCCTGCCACCCTCTGACAAATAGAGTCTCTTCCACCATGCTAACCTTATTTCGAAATGCTCAATGAATGGATTCCACATGCCTGCATTCTTAAAAGCAGCACCGAGAGGAAGACCCAGGTATGTGGTTGGAAGGCTTCCTGCTTTACAACCAAAGAAAGAAGAAAAATCTCCCAAGTTGTCCACCACACCCACAGGGATAATTTCACACTTCGAGATGTTAATTTTCTGCCCCGACGCCGCCTGAAAAAATAAAAGAACCATCCGCAGGTAGCCTAGTTGAGATCTTTCCGGCTCAAAAAACACCAAAGTATTGTCTGCAAACAGTAAATGAGTCACTGAAGGGTTTGGCACACTCTCTCTACCTTGAACCCCTGAATAAAACCTCCATCCACTGCCTTGTCAAGCAGACGGCTCAGAGCTTCCATCACTACAATGAACAGAAGAGTGGAAAGTGGATCCCCTTTACGGAGACCTCTCGAACTTGGGAAGAAATCTGCTGATTCCCCATTAACCAGAACTGAGAATCTCACTGTTGATATGCAAAAATACACCCATCTTGCCCATTTATGCCCAAAACCCATCCTAGAAAGGAGATACATCAAGAAGTCCCAATCTACATGATCATAGGCCTTCCATCACTACAATGAACAGAAGAGTGGAAAGTGGATCCCCTTTACGGAGACCTCTCGAACTTGGGAAGAAATCTGCTGATTCCCCATTAACCAGAACTGAGAATCTCACTGTTGATATGCAAAAATACACCCATCTTGCCCATTTATGCCCAAAACCCATCCTAGAAAGGAGATACATCAAGAAGTCCCAATCTACATGATCATAGGCCTTCTCAATGTCCAATTTACAGCACACCAGGAACCCCACTCCTCCTTCTTGAGTCAACAACCTCATTAGCTATCAGAGCTGCATCTAAGATTTGTCTATTCCCCACAAACGCATGCTAAGAATCTGAGTTAGCAATGAGAATGCCAAGATGGATGAATATCTGGCTTGTTTAATCCCCCCCTCTCTCTCTCGCTCGCTCGCAAGGGACCTCACCTCACCACGTCTGATCCATTAACAGCTTGCAGAATTATATATGCATGCATACAGCAGTTTTTCTGTTTAAGCAAGTTCAGTTATATATGATGGTGTAATATATGCCTTGTTGTATTACCTTCTCGATGACACAATATCTAGTACCATATTTTGTATTCTTTGCAGTCTGTGTTTACTATACTTTTTACATTTTTTAACAGATGGTATATGTTTTGTCCATTTACAACAAGAAGGAGAAGTCTCAGCGAATGACGGTGCGTGTTTTTCCCTCTCTTTTCTTTGAATGTAAGAATACATACTCTTGTCGTGTAATTTTCTTTTTTTGTTGCACATTTGTGCAGAATTATGGACCAAGTATAAACTGATTGTTAACCGTCTCTACTCTTTCTCCTGGTTAGTGTAGTTTCTAGTGTTATTCATGTCATGGAGCTTTGAAGAAAGTTTTGTTTGTTACAGTATAGAGTCAGGCATTTATTGTTTAGCGAGGTAGTGAAAATAGCCTTTGCATGCTGTTGGGAGAGTGATTCTAGTGGATAGTTTGGGATGCTGAGGCATCATTGTGATTGGTGTCTAATAAACAGTCTTTAAAGGTGAGCTAGCTGGTACTTGGTTGTACATAGGCCTGCCAATTGTAACCTATTACCCATTAACCCATCCAACCCAACCCATTAATATTTTTGGGTGAAGCGGGTAACCCGTTTCGACCCAATAGTATTGATGAGTTGAGTTGGGTCCAGTTAAAGCGGGTCGGACCCGTCACCCATTTTGACCCGTGACTTTTTATACCATAATTTGATGTTTTGGGGGGAAAATTTTCGGGCTGAGATGGGTCAACCTGTTCAAACTTGTTATCCATTTCAACACGACCCATTCCGACCCAACCCGTTTGACATTTGGGTTCTAATGGGTTTCGACCTGTTTCAACCCATTACCCATTCCAACCAACCCACCCAATTGCCAGTCATAGTTGTACATATAATGGGTTTATCTGCCCATTACATGTGGTACGGTGGTACCATCTTTGACTGCACCAGTAAATGTGCTTGTCTAAAGTTTAGATTTGTATCCAGTCGCTGCTTCGTGGAAGCATAATCCATTGGGCAACAGTATTTCCATTTTAGTTATTAAAATAAGTACATCGGTGCACTTAATTGTAAGCTTTAGGCATTCTACGAGTATGAAGTATCACATGCCTATCAGATAAGTCACACAGGCTAAATGGAATTCTAGTGAAGAGATCTTGGCAGTCAAATGAAACTCATAGAGAGACTATTCATGGGTAAATTGGAAAGGCAGTTTGTAATTTTGATTGTCTCATTTTGGCAATCTTCACATCCTCACATCCATTAGTACATAAATGTACTTAAAGGGTTGTACTGTTTCTGAGTGGTGACAGCTGCAAAATAAGTTGCTAGAAGGTTGATTTTGATCCTATAACTTGTTGGTGATCGAGTCATTTGAAAAGCAGAGAATCATTCAAAGAAAAATTTCTCCGTTTTTATAATCTGTGAGACACTGATTCCTGGGTGCAAGGCTTTCATTTTCTTTTTCACTTTTCTCCTAGCTTTATCCTTTTATGACCAATCAATCCAACAGTCAAATTAGAATTCCATCTGTTTACCACTTAGATTTTATGAGAATCAGCTACCTGAAACCTTAGTTACTGCTGCCGAACATCAAATTTAGCCTCATGAGTGATGCATATTAAGATTGATTAGCATTTCTTGCCCTTCCTCTAATAGCTTGAGCTTTTTTTGGAGTTGGTTACTTGACATGGTATTAGGGCCTTGGTTTAGCAAGGCCATGGCTTCAAGTCTCCCTGTTCGGTTTTGCCTTCCATAAGATGTTACCTTATGCACTCTGTTTGACTTGTGCATATCGGTACATATTGATTTGACCCTTGATGTTCTATCGGGATTGTAATGAAGAGTGGTGTTAGGACTTGATATACTTTGTTGGCCACTTAACAATCCACGCTTGTCCTAGATTAGAAATAGTTGTGTAGGCATCAATGTTAGTTTTGGGCATCATCTGAATCTGCAGAATCACAGTTTATAGAAGTGCTAGGATATATATATTGATAAGTAAGATGTATTATAAACAAAAAGCGGCAAAACATGTGTCACGTCCTTTGTACACCGGGAGTATACTCAAGAGAATTACAAAATACTAAATCTATTCATGAACTCTACAAAGCAATTGGCCACTGGCTCAGCTGAATCTGTACTCCAGAAGACGTATTACATATACTAAACGTCAAGCACCACACCTCCCTCGCCACTTTACAGTGAAGTAGAAGATGCTTCACACTCTCACCTCCCGCGCTAGGATATATTTGGGGCCTAACAAAAAACAGAAGTTTGACATAGGCATGTACTAGATAGGGACATTAACTCTTATGCATAGTGGAAGACTGCTTTCATATGTTTATCCATTTAATGTTTAAATAGGATGGGGAAAGATGCATGGCAAGGAAGAGACCAGGGCCGGTCCTGAACTTTTGGGGGTCCAGATCGAAAAGAAAAAAAAGGGCCCTTGAAACATTATAAAAATAAGATTTTTAGACGAATAATTTTTTGACTTTTCATAATTTAAAGTATTGAAAATGTATACTACCTACAAACATATAAGAAAAATAAGTATTAAATAATTACTGAAAACTGTTATATTTCATTTGCTAAAACAATTTGCAATAAAAAGAATATACTCAATTAATTTTTTTATTTTATTTATTTTTTGACTTCTGGATGGATATGTTTTTGGTAACTTGTGTGTACTATAAATTCAAATTAAAAAAATCAAGTGACAAATCTAAGAATTAAACGGACATAAGCAATAAAAATTATAGTCACATTACAATAAAATTTGATTTTTGGTTGAAATATTTATATTATATACCTAATGATTATTATAATTGCACATATATTTCAATTTAAGTAATTGTTATTTTTTTTGACTCAGATAAAAAAATTGATGGTCAACGAACTTGATGAGTAAATTTGGCGAACACAAAATAAAAATAAAATTGAATAACTCTACTAGAGCTGATTACAAAATATTTATCTTTATATAGTTACTCTTTATTTATTAGCATCCGAAGTAAATTAAAAGATATAAAGTAGTATTGAAGTTGGTAATAAATAAATAAAAATACTTAACCACAACCATTATACTTACAATGCAATTGGAGGATAAAGATGAAAGATTATGAAAAAATTATAAGCATATTTTTTTAAAATGATTATTTATGTAAACAAAATAGTATATGAGATTATTTACCCAAAACGGGGAAATATATGATATAATATGCATTAAATAAAATTTCATAATTAACCGTACACCCAAAAATAAAAAAAACCAAAATTAACACTAGTTGGACTTGAACCAAAGACCTTTACTTTATTATCACTACCAATCCATTGAGCCAGAGAAATTTTTATCTACATCAAATACGTTATTTACTTTATATATAATAGAAATTAGCCCACATCTATAAAATTGGGCCCTCTTAAATTGGGGGCCCTGTTCCGTAGGGCATGTTGAACCCCTCTAAAACCGGGCCTGTAAGAGACCAGGAGGAAAATTACTCGGAATGCCAGTAGGGTTCTCAAGTGCTACTCCTGAGAGAAAGATACGTCACCTGTGAATTTATAGGCTCAAAATATTTCCACATCCTCCTACCAAAGGCAAGCTACACATCAATAGCTTGCCAGTCAAAAAAAAAAAAAAGAAACAAGAAAAAGAAAAAAAAGGAGTTAGAGCTTGGGTTGTCTTTAGTTTTTTATAAGCTCAATATATATATTTTTTGATATGTAAGTGTGATCCCTTGTTGGTACGGGGATTGGAACGAAGGACCTCAAGGTCTTTACCTAAGTGCCCTTGCCATCTCTCTCACCCCTTGGGTTCATAAGCTCAATATTAATGGTGTGTGATGCGTAAGTGTCCTCCAATTCTCATGACCAGTTGACCACTTGTTTATGCATTTTGGGGGTTGGGGAGGCGAGAATTTTTTGGAATAGTTTATTTTGGGTTATTGGAAAGTGTGGGCTAGCCAAGTTGATCTGTGCCTTTCTCCAGATGTGAGTTGGGTTTGGTAAGGGTAGGTGATGTGTAAGTCCAGTTGGCAACTGACAAGGCTAGAGGGGGGGGTGAATAGCATTTTCAAAACTTTGAGGATGGATTTGAAAATATTTAAAAGTTTGCAGCGGAGTTTGTAATTTTGTCAATCAGCTGGCTGATGTTTTAAAGGGGTTGAAACTGAAGAATATTGGTCAGCTGGCTGACATAATTGTTTTAAAAATTTCTTTTTAAAATAGATCACCGAATATAAAGGAGCTGAAGAATAATTTATCAAAGCAATTAAGTAAACAATTTATGTAAGTAACTGGCTGACACTTAAGTAGATCAAGACTTCTTAAGTATTAGATCAGTTTGTAAAAGCAGGAGATATAACTGACAGAGAAGTTGAAGTGGTTCATAGTAAAACTGCTATGTCCACTACCAAGTTGGTCAAACTTGGATTTTTGAAATGCACTAATTTTATTATAAATCTAGGTGATCTCTAATGGATCAGTGTACAACAAAAGACCAGCGTTTATGGAGTATAATTGAATAACAATCAAACTTGTGAAACAAACTGACTGATTTATGAAGAATATGAAGTAAGTCACTCAGTGTTTGTCTAAACAATAACTAGAAAGAAATTATTAGTGAAGAATATCTAGCTAAAGTTTTAGAAGGCTAATGCACAAAGAGGATTTCTTTAAGAGTAAGAATGCTTCAGACTTCTGTGTCTTCAATTAATTCCTGAGGGTATTTATAGATGAACTTGAGGTGTAGTCCGTTAGGAACACATTTGAATTTGAAATGTGTTTGAGCAATACAGATGTATCTTCTCACAAGATCACAGGGATCCTGCTAGAAAGATAACGTAAAAAAATATCTATCAAAACACAAAACAAGAAAGTGTCAGTACCAGGGAATGTTCAAGTAAAAAAGGTAAAGAAGCTGGCACTTTAAAAACTATGGTCAGCTAATAGAAGTGACTGACAAAGAATTATGCCATAAGCTGACCAAAATGAAATAACTTATAAGTTCTTGGTTGACAACAAGTGGAATGATTTTAAGCAAATTTAATTTAAGGCAAGATTCAACATGATGCAAGTTTGTTATGGAGCTATTGGGTGTTTGCTGTTTGGTGGTGCATTTAGATAGGTTTCCAGATTTTTTGGGACCAAAAGCTATCGTGGCCTTTTCCCTGGAAAAGTGACTTTTTTGGCCTTCCTATGGGCTTCTGCTAGGGGTGCGTTCAGGGAGTGCCTATTTCTGGGATTCAGTGGGAAGGCTTATTAGTTTTTCTGCTCGTCTGTCGTTTGTATCCGTTTTTCCTTTTAACCCAATATATTCTTCTCTTATTAAAAAATGAAAATAAGAAGAAACATATGGAAGAGTTTCAATCTGAAGGACTTAAACTCTTACCGGATATGACCAGGCCTACAAAATCACGTAAAGAAGCCCAAATCTAAAATCAGGTCCAAGTTGTTCCATCATGCAAACCTGAAGGCAGAGTACCTAATGCCTTCGACAAAGGTACTTGAACATATATTAATTAATCATAAAAGACAAGTATGGGAGACATGTATTTGGACTCTAGGATCTAATGAAATCAAATGAAATCTAGATGCCCTTAAACAATATCACTTTTGATGTTCTTGATTGTCTATAGTTTGCATAATTTAATTATATTTTTTTTTACCTTTTTTTAATTGCATGAGTTGCCAATGGTAATGGGATACCTACATATTTTTTGTTTAGAAATTTCATAAAGAGGGTTTAGCTAGTGCTTTATTGTTCTTGGTACTTATTGTCAATATTTTGAGCAGTGGACTGCATTTTTTGTTCTTGTTTAGAGTGCTTGTTTTTCTTTTTACCCCTTGGTTGTTTCAAGAAAATTATATTTTTTCCTACGAAATAACTCTGACGAATTGGACCTCTCAACTTGAAGTAGTCCCTGATTCTTTGACCAATCACAGAGTTTTGTTAGATTGGTCTCTGTGTCCTGCATTGGTAGTGTTGGATGCTTCGAGACAAACTTATCCACTGGGATGAGTAACTAGGTTACCTTTTGATTTAACATCACAATGGAGTTATACATGGTAGAAAGAAGAGGGGTTCATGTCATGAACCCACGACATGAATCACTCATTACTTATAAAAAAAGCGGGGTTCATGTGATGGGTGTCACGGTACCACTATACACGCCTTTGACTTTTGCTGACCTTGTCATGGTTTTGGATTATTGTATCTTGTCAATCTTACCTTCCTCTTGATTTCAAATACTTCTTAATATGCTGTTCTTGGTACTGTATCTTTGTAGCGTAGTCTGAAATAATATTGTTGTTTCCCGTTTCAGTTGGCAGCTTTCAACATCCAGGAGGCACTAATCTGGAAAGAAAAAATGGAATCTGTCATTGATCAGGTAACTTCTCTCTGAAAAGTAGTGGTTGGTACTAAACTTTGTTTTTTAAAGTCTTTTTGTACTTTTTTGTTGATATAAAGTTAGTTATAACCACTGGCATGGCTGATGATTGTCTGATCTTTCTATCATATCAGTCAATATAGTTAAGTTAATGTTTTTGATGGATGCACCTTTGATGTTGGAAGTGATGACTTTCTGAAAATGTTGCAGCATCAGGAGTCACTGGTTGCTAATGGCAATAAATACCATTCTTTTGAATATAAATCTGGGATGGATAGTGGAAGAAACGGTTCCTCGTCAGACCACGAAAGTCAGTAAGTATTCGAATCACTAGTGTGCTTTGTGTTTTTGGGTTCTTCATGCTCTTGCAAATTCTGTTTGTTAAAATTTAGGTTGTAAACGTGTTTAAAAATAAAATGGAGCATAGAAGTTCAGTTTTAATCCTCCATTTAGATGGTACAAACTACAAAGTATTAGGTGGTTTTGTTTTTGTCTTTTAGGGTGATCGTTACCTTATTGGTGCTCTCACCTGTAGTACTGAGTTCTATTGAGATTGAATTTTTGTAACATCTGATTTCCTAGGTATAAGGAACAGAAGGAATGGACATTTTGTTGAAGCAAAATGTCGTTTTGACTTCTAATCCATTTGTTATTGTCTCTATTTAGTTTTTTCCAGCCTGCCTTTGTGGAAATTACCGGTCTTCAATTTTCTCTATGACATTTACTTTTTCTCCAGAAGTCCTCGTGCTCATGCTTTCTACTTCATCTCTGTTTTTCTTTGGGAACTTGAATAGAAAGAGAAGTTTATGTGATTTTATTGAGGATGATCTTCACTTAATGCTGCATCGATATGTTCTATGTTCTTCTGTATATTATAGTTAGTATTTCAGTTCTCTTTTGGATCAAAAGCTCTAGAATGTATCCTTTTAATATTTTTAAACATGCAGTTCAGGTATTATGATGTTAAACTATTTCTATCACCTTCTACAACTACATGCTACTTCCTGTAAGCATCTCTGATATAAGCATAATTACCTACATGCATTTGTCTAGTTATGGACCGACAAATTTATATAGATGTACATAATGCATTCAAGTGTACAACTGTGTTCTAAAGCATTTCTGATTTTGTTGCTGAGGCCTAACCTTTTTTGTGAGTTGTTTGGTAATGACTGCATCATGGGATATCATGGTTGTATTTCAAAATTTCTTCAACATCATGTATTTTTGATTTTCTGTTTTGAAGGTTTAGTGCTCCTGAGGATGAAGATGAATCACGTCCAAATTTGTTGCGGAGAACAACAATTGGAAATGGTACCTTATGTATTCTCAATTTGTAGGCTACTCACTGATGTTGCTCGTGTCTTAATTATGTCTAATAGTATTCGTCTAGCAGGTCCTCCCGAATCTGTATTTGATTGGACACAAGAAAGCTCAGCATTGGCCAACCAGAATGCCAATCAGGTTTTTTCTAGAAAATATTGGCGTCTTCTTCAATGCCAAAATGGTTAGTTAAATGCTTGTATTATTTGATTATTCAACAGAGAGTACACCAACCTTCACTTATTTAGATGGGAAAATGGTGTGAACTCTGCAATATTAGTTTGACAAACTGTGTTAATGATATTTTGTTTATGGATTTTTTTTCAGGACTTCGCATCTTTGAAGAACTTCTTGAAGTTGATTTTCTTGTATGCAATCACTTCTATCATTATTCATCCCTTAGCATGATTTAGTTTAGTGTCGGCTGTCTCAGCATAAAAAAATGTATTTCTTTCTATGCAGCCAAAGAGCTGTAGTAAGGCAATGAAGGCTGTGGGTGTTGTGGAGGCTAGCTGCGAAGAAATATTTGAGCTTGTTATGAGCATGGACACAACACGGTTCGAGTAAGTAGTGTTATTAGTCTAATTTCGATCTTCATAGATTGTTCTGAATGCTGATTTCTGTGGTGCTTCTTCTTACTATAGGTTAGTAACATGCAGTCCAGAAGAATGTGGAAAGCATGTAATAGGTTGTCTACAAGCTAGTGAAAAAGCATTTAAAGTAGCAAAATAGTATGCAGAATAAGGAAATTTTCTCTAGGCTTTCCATCCTTTCAATTTGGAGCCCATCTTTCCTTGTTAAGATGTTTCATGAGTTGGACGGGCTTGGATTTTGTTACCACGATCTTCATTAAGAATAATAATTCAACTTTTGGACAGGGACTGAAGTAAGATGGAGGGAGTACAACCTAAGAAAACATACTGGAACGCCTTTGATAGAAGTGGACTGCATACAAGTACTAGCAGTAGCACTAGTAAAACAATATAGTAACTATAACAACTAAGATCCTCATATCTATTGGGTATTAATGGGGCCCAAGTTGTTACCAACTAGCTTGAAGGTAAAGAATTGGTGAGGCTTAATGACTTCACTTTAGAGCCATGTTACCAAAAGAGCATATGATTATGTTCTATGTAGGATTAAACATACATTCTATTTATTTTATTCTCTCTACCTCATAGGGACCTAAACTTTTACTGAGCTGTGAGGTGAGAAATGATTCTTTCATGATGGTCGTTGTGGAAGGATGAACTACTTTTTGATTTTTCATACTTTGCTCTCTACTTATTTGTTCTCAGGTCATGGTTTATAATTCTTTCATGGCGTGTGTAGGTGGGATTCTAGTTTCCAGGATGGTAGCTTAGTTGAGGAGGTGGATGGACATACAGCAATCCTCTATCACCGACTACAGCTCGACTGGTTCCCAACGTAATAAGTTCTCCTTATTAATCCTCTAGTATCAGCTAATTAACTCTTCCTAACCAGCGTTTTATTAATTTTTTATCTACCATTTTGTTATTTATTTTATTATACAAATGAGCTTCGTAGTGATAGTTTTACATTTTATTTGTTGGCTGATTTTTCACTAAAATATTGTTCAAGCCTAGCATATGTAAAAGAAGGTAGATTTTTTTTTTCAGGAGTCGCAAATCCTCACAATTTGTATATTTATTGATGCTTGCGAATGCAGGTTCGTGTGGCCACGTGACCTTTGTTATGTGCGCTATTGGCGTCGAAATGATGATGGAAGTTATGGTCAGTACATCCAAAGACCTTCGTGGCTTCTGTTTTCCAGTTTGTTTTATTAGATTTGAAAGTTTACGTATTATATTGAAAGTTTACACATTTTATTTATTGCCATTGTGCAGTTGTGTTATTTTGCTCTAGGGACAATGAAAACTGCGGTCCACAACCGGGATTTGTGCGCGCTCATATCGAGAGTAAATTCTTCTCTTATGATCCTGAAAATTTGCTCTTTATCATACAATATTGATGTCATCATCCTGTTTTCCAGGTGGAGGGTACAATATTGCCCCTTTGAAACCTCGGAATGGGAGGCCCAGAACACAGGTTCAGCATTTGATGCAGATTGATCTGAAAGGATGGGGTGTGGGTTATATGTCATCATTTCAGCAACATTGTCTACTTCAGATGTTAAATAGTGTTGCTGGTGATATTTTAATATCTTTTCTTCTTCCATTATCTGTTTTTATCCCTTAATGTGCATAAGTTATTGGGATATTCTAATTAACCATGGAATCTCATGGAGGTGCTAGATTGGCTGAATATATAATAATCGGAATATCCAACTATTTCATTCTCCTCTTGTTTTTCTTTTGACCGGTGACTGTTATTGCCATTGGAATTTTTTTATTTTTTATTATATAAAAAATGTATTTGGTCATTGTGAAGCAGGTTGAAGAGTTTGCGCATTTCTTAGAGCTGTTTTAGTTAATTAGTCCTTCAATTATTAGTTATCATGTTAGCTTTTATGATTTCTTTTTAATTTTTCTCTGTCCTTACAGCAATAGTATTGCCAAGTTTTATCGATTTTTTGTTTGAACTTATTATGCAACTTTGTCCAAGTTTTTGGCAAATACTAAGTACCTTTATGTCCTCGCAGGATTGAGGGAGTACTTTTCTCAAACAGATGAAAGGAACGCTCCCCCAAGAATCCCAGTAATGGTCAATATGGCATCAGCTTCTGTTCCTGTAATGAAGGGTCAAAAGCTCCAGGTGTCTTCTGTTCATCAACGAAGTCATTCTCTAGATCAACTAAATCCTGGTAATAAAAATGCATTGATGGATGAATACTCTGACGAGGATGAAGACTTCCAGATTGCTGATGAAGAGGTTTTCATCGTACTTGACTACTTTTTCTCCAATAAATTCTAGCATATATTTATTTCTGAATGCTGTTTGAAACTTTTTCAGGCATCTGCAAGCCTTGAACAGGAGATAAGGCGAACTGGTATATGTTTTTAATATTTTGTTAATATTTTTTTTCCATTAAATGTGTGAATGTGAAACGAAGTGGAACATTTACTTGAGATGCTCGTCACTTATTGAAGCCTTAGAAGAGGAACCTACGGATCAGATTGATTTGTCCTGCTTTTCGGGTAATCTTCGACGAGATGACCGGGATAATGCTCGTGACTGCTGGAGAATATCTGACGGAAACAACTTTAGAGTTCGGAGCAAACGGTTTTGCTATGACAAATCAAAGGTCAGTAATCATTTGCTTGTTCTTCTTGATGTATGTGTCTCTTGAGTTACTTGGAGTTACATCTTGTCAATTTGTTATTCTTTTCTAGTTTCCTTATTGCAAAAAATATTAAAGATTGCTGCAGGTAAACATCTCATGGACCTTGTTGCTGTTGATTGGTTCAAAGACACAAAACGAATGGACCATGTTGCCAGACGCCCTGGTTGTGTAGCACAAGTAAGTGTTATAGGTTGCTGGTCCAATTTCGATTTTCTTTTATTCTGTAATTCCTTAATGCGTGGTTGTTACCATCAGTGCAGCAAACTGTTCTAGTTACCTTTTTTTGATTGATAAGTATGAATCCTTGGTTGGGGGAGTGGAGCTAGGACCTCAAGGTCTTTGCCTTATTTCCCTTGCCGTTTCTCCCTCCCCTTGGGGTTAAGTGTTTTAGTCACTATTCTCCTATATAACTGATGCGATATTACTCGCACGGCATGATCTCCTAGATAGGTTTTTGATGTGAATGACGCCGCGACCGAAATCCCTCGAGATGATGCGAACCTTGGTATTGTGAATGACGCAACAATTAGGTTGACTCTCCAATTGATAAGTCGAATTCAAATCCAAATAACAAATCTACGTGATATGAATCCCGAGCTTCCAATCCTGGACACTCAAAGAAGAGCACACAGTTTTTTATACAGAAAATCAAGTCAATTTTTATTGATCAACTCCTCAAAATAAAACAACGTTTAAAAAGGCCTTTATATAGACTTAAAAGTAAATCCTGAAACTTGACGGAAAAGTTATCTAAATAAAAGGAAACTTTAAGCCCTAAAACTTGTAGTAAAAGAAACCTAATTAAAAGGAAACAAAAACCCTAAAAATACCCAAGCAGTAAAACAGTAAAAAAAAACCAAATAAAAGAACACGGCCAAATTTTCCTGATGGCGACACGATTGCCTAAGGTGCTCCCGCGAACTACTGGGTATGCGTCCTGAATTCTGCCCAACTTCCAGCATTTGCACTTTGACCAGTCCAGCTTTCCAAACATCTTTCTTAGCCTCCAAACTTGTCCCCAAGCTTCCAAACCTGTCAAATGAATCCCCAAACTCTTGGTAACACTTTTTAGGCTTGTCAGGATCGTATAAATAAACCTTGTAAATATTAATTTCCCTGTTCCTAGTTTCTGTATGTTGGGTATATGGGCTGATACCAGGACACCATAACTATTTCTTGCCCTGTTTTATGCATATTCTCTCGTTGAAATGATATATTACTATATGACAAATGATATTAGTAATATGACAAATGATATTATGAGCTAGAGTTTGTGATATTATTATGAACTTTAGTGTTAGAGCTGTTAGATGATTGAGTTTGTGATGATTTGGAATTTCATGTCATTACTTAAAAAAGAACATATTTGATCTAACGGTGTATAGATTTAAGTAAATTTGATCTAACGACACTAACATTTGATCTAACGGTATATAGATTAAAGCTTGTGTTAATATCACAATGCTATAGCTCGTGATATCATACCTCTTACTATATTTTCAAACATTTAGGCTGCTAATACCTTTTGCACAACCACATCTTAGTAGCGCCACAAGGTAATTGGTTGGCACGCAGCTCTTCCATTGTCCCATGCTTTAAGATGCCCAAAGTGTCTCATTCTCTAATTTGATGAGTGATTTTAAGTTTAAGCAATATGAGTCAGGCTTAAACAGCAAATTGGTCACTGTAGTTTGAGGTTTTAATGTTTTATGCCACAAGGTCCAGTGATGAAATAAACGAAAAAGATAGTAATGTGACCTTGTTGCTTAAAACCTCAAAGGCTCAAACTACAGTCATCAATTCGCTATTGAGCCATAAGAGTTGTGATTTATGCAATATATCCAGTTGAAACAGTAGATGCCCACCGATGGTTTTGCAGAATTTTCGTTAGTGTCATTCTCTTTAGTTTCTCCATGAAACCTGGAAAACCTCATTGTGAAGCTACTTTGTTAATTATTTCTTCGTACAATTTGTTATATCCTTGATCCTTGAGTATATATTTTTTGCATAGGTTGCCTCAGAAAAAGGAAACTTCTGCGTTGTGTTTAATCTGCAAGTAAGTTATTCAAAATTACAGATTTTTAAAATTTTTAGTTTCTACATGGCGCACCTGATAGCTGGAATAGAACTAACATAATATTTTTTAAGGTACCTGGTTCGACAAACTACAGCATGATTTTCTATTTTGTGGCAAAGGGATTAGCTCCTGGGTCTCTCTTGCAGCGATTTGTTGATGGTGATGATGAGTTCCGTAATAGTAGAATGAAGCTCATCCCATCAGTTCCTAAGGTATCTGTCTCCATATTTTCGTATGGATTTCAAAACTAATGTTTGTACATGTGTCTTATTAATAGGGTGCTGCAATATAAATTGTTGCTATAATTTTACACAAGTGCACAACTTTTATATAAGCTAAGGTAATATTCTTTAGTGATAGCCAAACTATGTGAAGACTATTTTGGTCTCATTCTCTCATTGGGAACTGATAATTTTTGGAGTCAACGTCTAGAAAAAGTGAACATTTAATCTGACGTCACTGCAGAAGAAAGTTGAACATTGTATGGGCGAAGGAAGCTGTTTTGTAGTTTGTGGAAATAGTTTGAGGACTTCATTCATCTACAATTTTCAATTATAAATTCTTATGTGATCTCAAATGTGAATATGAAGGTAGAAACAGTATATGTTATAGTATCATATAACTAATTTGCTTTATGTAGTTGATAGTATGCTTGAGTGTAAGTATATATTTCCTTGTGTCTCCTTAGTTTTTCCTTGTCCTACTTCAGAATACTTTGTTGGAATCTATGCCTGTGCTTCATTGCCATGACCTCATTGATGCTCAACTCATTCATTTATGGTTTAACTGAACTTTCTTATTTCCTAAAACTAGTTACGATTTTAGAATGAATATACTCTTTCCGTTCTGGGCAAAGAGTCCACTATTCCATTTTGGGATGTTTCGCATAAAGAGTCCACTTTCAAAAATTAAGGTATAAAAGTGTCATTTTATTACTAATGGACTATTAAAAGTGTCATTTTCTTAAAAAAGTTATGACTTTCAAACGGGACTCTTTACCCAGTACGGATGGCATTTTGAACTTAACCATAGTATGGTCCATTCCTTGAAATAACGTTCGTATTCCTGGGTTCAAGCTGGGGCTGGATTAATCTTTTATTACCCAGCAGGTCAGAAGTAAGAAATTCTCACCTGTATATGAGTAAAAGGGAGAAGGCCGAAGTAAAAAACCCGCTATTTCATGTAGCAAACCTGTGTACACAACGGTTAATGGTGCAATATTTTTAATCTCACATGTTACATATTTGGTTTTCTACTGGCATCAAGGCTCTCCGTTTAATGGTGCAATTGCCTGAAGCGTTCTGTTCCAGGATTCCAGTAGTTGGTTTACTGTAGTTGTGTCTATGCCTCATCATGTTTATATGATGAGTTATTTCACAAAGTCGACGTCTTGGCATTCGATCAATGTCTCATATTCAAATAAAAGCTTTTCACATTCTGCCTTATCCTCTAGGTCCGTTTCTCCCAAATCCACAAAATCTTGACCATGGCTGTTGTCTTCCATGGCCCACGTTTGTTAACGCAATTGTGGCTCTTGAGTCTTACCTTGATTGATTGCCATTGGTGGAAGTAGAAATCTTCCATAGTAGCGGGTGTAGGTTTTTTTCGGATGCTGTTTGTTGCTTATCATAATAATAACTGGCGATAGTGCATGTTGGTAGGAACAGAGGGAGCTCGTCTTTATATTTGAATTTATAAAGAATTGTTTCAAGTATGCTTAAGCATCATTTAGATTCATGGCATCTGCTTCTACTGAACGTGTTGAGAAAGTTTTCATTCACCTTCAAATATAAGGACAGGCCTAGTGAATGAGGCTCCCACCATTGCATGTCTAGGAAGGGTCTAATGTACGCAGCCTTACCCATGAGATTCGAACCTAGTCTTACCCTTGAGACTGTTTCCGGTAGTTCGAACCTGCGACATCCAGGTTACGTGGAGCAACCTTACTGTTGCGCTGAGGCTCGCCCATAAAAGATAAATATAAATTGCAGATTATACATATAAAGTACTTGTAAAAATGACCTTTACTATGCTTAATCTACAACTTAGTTCTGGGAAAATCTCTGTATTTGTACAGAGGAAATGGGTATGCTCCCAAGTCTTTTATTTTATTTTGGGAGGGAGTGGGGGGCGGGGGGTGGGGGAGGAGGGAGGAGGGTTCATTTGTGTTGGTTGTCTTGCATCTATGTGGTTTGCTTGCACCCACGACCTATACCCATATGCATCCATGAATACAACTGGGTGATGGCGTGTCTGGCATGCTTCTTTATCTTTCATCTTATACTATTAAGTGGTGCTTTTTGATATTGACTTTTAGCTGTTAATTGTGCAGGGTTCATGGATAGTGCGCCAGAGTGTTGGAAGCACCCCTTGTCTATTGGGTAAAGCAGTTGATTGCAACTATATCCGTGGTCCTAATTACTTAGAAGTATCGATCTTTCTACCTTTCTTTTTATTTTACTTTTTCTTCTCCATTTTATACCACAAAGTACAGGAATATGAATGCTATTAAGATGCTTCGCTGAGCTTTAGCTTAATGTTTATCTTTACTCTTTAGGTTGATGTGGACATTGGTTCTTCAACTGTGGCTAACGGTGTTTTGGGGCTTGTAATTGGCGTAATTACTAGTCTGGTTGTTGACATGGCTTTCCTCATACAGGTATGAAGGTCATTCCTTTTTTTGTTTCTAAAGCTGTGAGGCAAGGACTGCATCATACACGAAATTTCCAGTATTTGATTCTTCTGAGTTCAGCTTCATCGTATCAGTAAAATTCAATAGGGAGGGAGATAATATTACCATAAAGCAGTGACAATTTTGAAATTTTGATTTAGTTGGTGAATATTGGCGGCCTTTGGTTTTCTTCATTGGTTCTAATCGGGATATGGGGTTCTCAAGTTTGCCCAAAATGAGTAGGTTGATTCTATTTCTCTTTTTAATTTCACAGGCAAACACAACCGACGAGTTACCCGAACGACTGTTAGGTGCTGTACGTATTTCTCATCTAGAACTGTCATCTGCCATTGTTCCGAAGATGGCCCCCGAGCCATCGGAGTCCAAGGATGATGATGATGCCAACTAAATTCAATACACATTACATTTATTCTTGAATGTGCTTATTTTTCATAACCACTTTTCATCCATTTCATTGTTTCAACATCCCTGGATGGAATTTTGTATAAAAATAGTAAAAAGGCCAAATTTCAAAGATAAGGTTAATTCTTTTCACTGTATGGTCCAATATGATGGAATACTACCCATTTTTTATTATGTGAAAAAATAAAAAAAAAAATGATTGACGTGACTTGACAATTTGGCCAATGTTTGAAAGTGAAAATCTGACTCTTAACAATAGTCAATTTATCATGTGATTTAACATGTTATAATTGAAGGGTACATTGCTTTAAGTGGTAATTGAGGGGTGTAATTCGGACTTGACTCAAAGTTGATAGGGATATTTGTAAGGAGGTTATATCTAACTGACCTATGACCTTTGAATCTTGCGGCGGGAATTAATCCCAACCGTCAGATAGCCTCAAGTTGTATTATCTATTAGATTATTAGGGTGCGAATAGAGTAATTTGTGTTAGTTTAAGTTGTACGGTACAAATGTTGGAGTCTATATGTAATGTATAAAGGTAAGAAGTACGAAACCCCATGGAAATA
This sequence comes from Codonopsis lanceolata, assembly GCA_013146195.2. Classification (NCBI taxonomy): domain Eukaryota; kingdom Viridiplantae; phylum Streptophyta; class Magnoliopsida; order Asterales; family Campanulaceae; genus Codonopsis; species Codonopsis lanceolata. The sequence continues at coordinate 97,739,688 of CM028378.1, forward strand.
GAAGTAATTGGTAATACTTCTTATTTAGGATTTTTGCCAATAAAATCCACAAAAGCATTCAAGGCAGCTATTGAACTTATAGGGAAACCAGACTTGAATTTTTGGCGCAGCGCCACAGCGTGCTTATGAACCTCTCGATCGGCCATTAGCCTATCAATTCCAACCAGTATATCGTCCTTCTTAATGATCTCCGATGGACCATTAAAAGTTGGAACTATATGCCCAACCTTAAGATGGCTAACCACCAACTTAGCATTGTAGAACTGGTCACCCCTAATTGGCCATGCCAACATCGGGATCCCTCGATTGATCGCCTCCATTGTTGAGTTCCACCCACAATGTGATAAGAACCCACCTGTCGACTCGTGACTCAGTATCAACAATTGTGGTGCCCATCCATGTATTATTAAACCTCTATCACCAACTTTGCTGTCCAATCCATGAGGGAAATAACCCTGTTCATCTTTAGCACCATCTGGACCGGGTTGAGCCTCAAAAGAGAACGGGATGGACCTGGTTTCCCTGAACCGGGTTGAATCACCCATATAAACGGTTGGCTTGATTCTTGCAGAGCATTGGCCAGCTCTGCGTACTCTTCCATAGTGGGCCCAACTTCGCTGCCGAATGATATGTAGATAACGGACCCACTTCTCTTTGTGTCCAACCACTGGATCACTTCATCCTCTAAATAATTTGAGTTGCGGCCGTTTGATCTGATTTTATGATCATGAACCAGTGAACCGACAGACGTCCAATACTGTTCAGGTAATAGTGGACCCACACCCCATACCGGTTTTCCAATTTGATTTGTGATGTAGTCGATAAATGGATGCTCTAGATCATCACAAGTGTTGATAATCAACCCGATTGTTCCTTCCACCTCATCCTGCCAACGTGGCTTCTCACCCGGTCCAGGTGGACCATGTCCAATGCGGCCTTCATGGGGACCTAATTTCTTCCCCTCCGGCGGTCCACCAGTTTCATCCGACTCATGTGGACCCCCTTGGCGACCGTTGTCTTGGGGTCGCTTGTGAGACCTTTCTCCTCTAAGATCAGCATAAGTCAATGCCATATCTTGGGGCAATCCGGGAAGATCTCGGATCTCCCCGGGCTTCATATCTTCTGCATGGGCCTTCCATGACGCATTCCTCATGGCAGCGGAACATGCACCGGAGGTCATGAAAGAGAAGGTTGGGATGTTGAATTTGGCAAAAACCTCTTTGCTCCAGCTCATCATTACATCCATCACAGCATAAGCAGGTTTGGCATCCGACCTAGTGGATAGGAAGGAATCAATGCCCTCCCCCATCTGTTGATGGTGATGGTGAAATGGGTTTGTTGCGGGTTTTTGCTGCTCTGTAACATGACCATTTCCAACTGCACTTTCTGGTGGCGGTGGGGTTGTGAGTATCTCGAGAATATCGGTTAAAGGGTGGTGGCGAAAGGAGGAGGGGATGGAGGAAGAGAGGTGGGAGGGGATGATGAGGGTAGTTTTGTAACGACGGAGGGAGAGATGCTTGCAGAGCTCCATAGAGGGAAAAAGATGGCCCTGCCCAAAAGATGGTACCACCAAAATCTCACCATTGGCTTCCATTTTGTGATTGACAATTGAGAATCGCTCTCTTTTGAGTTATATATATATATAGTCATATAGATAGATTGATACAGTACACAGAATGTGTACAAAGGGAAGAAGCAAATGAAAACTTGGACGCAAAGGAGGGAACCAAATAAAAGAAGTGATGCATGGAGGGAAGGTTGACTATTGACTATTGACTGTTAGTTTGGATAGAGATTTAAAAACACACACTTTACTCGATAGAGAGGAATCTTCTTAGTTGAGTATACTATAACTCCTTTACATGATTAAATTAAAAAAAAAAAACACCCTACTGCACTAGAATGAGATGCCACGTCATCATTTGGTTAATGATATACTCTCTATTTCTAAATTATTATCTTCTTTGATTCGAAACATCGCTTATGAAAAAAATAATTGATTTATTATAAATATTGATGTAAAGTGTTGTTTCCGTTAATATATTTGTGTATGTGGTCATAATTAAAATAGGTAAAAAAGTAAAGATAAAATGGTAAAAATGTTTTATTGAAAAAGAAAATTTTGAAAAATAATAATTATTTTAATACATACAAAAAATAAAACATGACAATTATTTAGAAACGGAAGAATATATTACAAAGGTAACGGTTTGGACTAAATCAGAAAAAGAAAGTGTAGATACAATTGGCTGACATGAAAACAATAAAGCAAAGAAGTTAAACTCGTATCGACACCTACCTAAAGTGGTCAAAAATCTTAAATTAGATAAAATGTTCAGTTAAATGAGTATTATTTACATTTAAAATAGTATCTTGTAAAAAGTGATGGATGAAAGCTAGGCCCACAACACCAAATACGATATCAGTATTTCAAATATTGAAAATTATTATATATCTTTTTAGTTGGATCTTACTGTTATTTATATATTTTTTTTATTTAAAAATATATCTTTTCATTTCGAATCTTCTTAAATATTTTTTAGTTGAGTCCTCACTATCATCTTATTAACTTTATACCTCAATTTTATTTTTATACTTCTCAAACAATTTTTTTAAACTTTATTTAATATATTTCATGTTTAAATATTATGTATAAATAAATTAATTTATAAATTAAGACATTAACTAATTTATAAATAATAAATTATACATAAATTATATAATTTATAATTTAATTAATAGAAGAGAGAATGAAGAAATTGTAGCAAAAATGAAGGATGTTGAGGTGATATATTAGAGAGAAAAAAGAAAAAAACTTTAAAAAATAAAATAAAAATTAGTAACGGTGGGATTCTTAAAAAATAAAATAAAACATTTGGTACCAACGGTCAACTAAATTTGCGCCCCCACCCAATGGTAAGATAGCAACAAAAGGATTTTGTTTTCTTCAAAAAAACAAATTGGAAGCCAACAAAATCAGACATTGGAACCCACCCACAACCTCCTCTCACGCCCCTCTTGTGCGTGTGTGGTGCACGCACCATCTGTTACCAAGTGGTGCACCACGCTCTCGGACACAACCAATTTTTCATAAACCAATTTTTTCTTCCTAAATAAGAAAAGTACAATTTAATAAGAAATAACAATAATACCCCCACTCTAATTAAAACAAAAAAAAAACCCTAACTTCAATTACAACATACCCTCCCCCAATTCATTTCACCATCCTTCCACCCTACTATTCATCATCTTCCCATTTTTATTTATCTTCTCTATCCTCATCAAAAACCCGATACCGGTCAAAATGACCTTGGCAGCATCACAGAAGACTGGACAGTCATCATTTCATGGCCCCATTTTTTATGGCCTTTCATCAGAAAATTTAAAAACAAATACAGATGGCCCAAATCTTCAACAAAAAAATAATTTTTAAACACCAATCCTCATATTTGAACCAAAAAGAAAAACATCCGCGAATAGGAAACGAATGTTTGGCCAAACATCCGCTTGAATATAGCGGATGTTTGGTCAAACATCCGCCACCACCCAACGGTTCTTTTGCTCGACATCCGCGCCTTTCTAGCGGTAGTGTGTATTTAGTGCCGCTTTGCTCTAGCGGCAGTTGTGAAGAAGGTCCGCTACTATCTAGCGGTTGTTTTACCAGAAAACAGGGGCGGGCTTCTCCATGAATTTTGAGAAATTCATCTTCATTATCATCTTTTTCTTCTCTGTTTTTGGAGATAATGGGGATTGGTTGAGGGAGTAATTGAGAGAGAGAGGGAGATGACGGTGGGAAGAGGGATTAATTTCTCTGTTTTCTGCTGGGTTTAATTTGGGGGTAATGGGGGTTGGTTGAGAGAGTAATTGAGAGAGATGAGGAGATTACGGTGGGAAGATATCTCGGTTTTGGGAGGGGAGTTAGAGGGACTGGGAGAGTAATTGAGAGAGATGAGGAGATTACTGGGAAGAGGACTCGGTTTTGGGAGGGGAGTTAGAGGGGTTGGGAGTAATGGGGTTGGTTGAGGGAGTAATTTAGGGGTTATGGCATTTAATGGGGTTAGTTATTAGAAAATTAATGTTGTAGGAGAAAATTGGTTTAAATGAGATGTAGGGTAATAGAGTAATTTAACATATTAAATGGTGTTACATTTAGGGATTTTGGTGTTACGTTTAGGTATTATGAATAAGAAATAATCATCTTCTCTCTCCTTCATAGAAATGGTAAGAAGTACCCTCTCATTGTTTACTTTTCTTTTCTTAATAAGAAGAGTCAATTTTTCAACATTGGAGATGTTCTAAGAGGTTTTTGGTTTCGAGCTCCTAGGGCATGGACAATACTAAAATAAAAATACCAAATCAATCACAACCCAATTAAAAATCAATGAAATAGTCTATTTGATATTAGTTTGATTCAAAATCAAAAAACTCATAGAAAATATTTCTGATATCAAAATGAAACAAACCAAGTTTCTATTTATAGATAAAAATGTGTATTTTAATTCGGGATTTTTTTTAAATAATTTTTTTGGCCAAGAAAAACGAGGTGGAAAAGAAATTAGGCCCAATAAGAACGTGACATGTGGAAAGGGGGTTTGGAAAGGAGAGGGTTGCCGCCCACGGTGGCTGTTGGCCACTTTGCCTTTTTTTTTCTTCAAAATTTTGATGGCATAAACGATGCCGTTTCGTGCCTTTAAATGCCAAAACGGTGTAGTTTCATCGTACAATTGGTTGGTTTAATTTAATTTGATTTAGTTTTGATTTATAACATATATTGATCTAAATTAAATTAGATATATTTTAGATTCACCATTATAAGATATGATTTACTTTAATTCATTTTTTATTTTAGCATTATTCATGCTCTAAAAGACTAGAGTAGGCCTCGATTTCTAGCATCTTGAACGTTTTCATTCCAGGTCAACTAAATACTTTAAATAAATAAATAAATAAATATATATATATATATATATATATATATATATATATATATATATATATATATATATATATATATATATATATATATATATATATATAAACTATGACGTCACCCTGTATGTCATTCGGGTGGTGGTGGTCGGGGGAGTCCATAGATACAGCATTGTTTGTTGTTTTCTTCATGAAGGGACTCTGCCTTAGCAAAAGTCAATTTGAGCACCTATAAGAAACCTTCATAACCCTTCTTTCTTTCTTATTAAATCCAGCAAAAATATGTGAGAATTTATCTTCTTTTTTTTGGATTTAATGGTAGGACCCATTTTTGTTTTCATTCATCCTAATTATTGGAAATTATTCGGGGTCCTAATCGAATTCTGGTCCAGTAAGAGATGCCTTTTCGATGGATTTCAAAAATCTAATTTAGATACAAGAACTTTAAAATTAAGTCAATTAAATTTAGGAATAATTACAAGTCGGTACATTTTTTAAAACATTTTTTCAAATGAATCCAAATTTATTTTTGGACACATTTCTTTTAAAATTTTTGAAAGTATCTACCCTTCCTTTATACGCAAATCATCAGTAGAAATCACAAAATCATTTGAGGCGTTGTTGCTACACTATCACGGCACAAAGGACAAGTAGTATGCACAAGTAGTTTTTCCCTGCCCACTCCTTTCGATTGTAGTTCTCATCTTTCTAAACATTATCATGGAAGCAATGAAATAATCTCATTGTAGATTTCATGTGTTAAGCATAAAATATAATGAACTTTACAAAATATATTTTCTAGAAAAAGCCGGCATGAAAAAGGAGGATTTGGGTTTGTTCAAGTGTCTCGAAGAAAGAGAGAGTTGGATAGAGAAAAGAAGTTAAGTGGGGTTGGTCAAGCGAATGGGAAAACATCAAACTCGTACTCAAACTCAATATCTTTTCTTTGGCTCATATACTTTCTCTCCTTCTGGGAAGTACATGCGAGATTCCAACCTAGCGTGGATAGAGAGCTGAGGTCTGAGTCATAACTTCTATTCTATTTGAAGAGGAACCTTTGGTAGACTGATCTCATTTTGGCGTGCTCAGCGAGGTCGATGAGCTTAGAGACCGAGATCGATCGTCCCGCCATTCGTCGAGTAGAAGGCTCGGGTTGTCCATATCTTGTGGTGTTCGGACTCCCAATCTAAATCAATCGCCGAAACCAAACTTTCGTGCCAACTTCGAATGGTTGAAAGGACAAAGTTTTTACGATAATGCTGGAAGCCATTAGAGAGGCCATCGCTTGCATGCCAATGAAAAAAAAGTGTTTTCACTTTTTTTGCGTGAAGAGTCGATGTAAAATTTAGTAGCAATAAATTGTTGAATTGTCAATTTCAAACTTGTATGTGACTTGGGATGCAGATTTGGTATTGATTTGAGCATGGGTTTTGAGTTTTGATTTTAACTTCGATTTTGAATGGGTTCGATGCGGCATCGGGTTGATTTTTGGCATCGGTTGATTTCGATGCGGCATCGTTGATTTTGGCATCGGGTTGATTTTGGCATCGGGTTGATTTCGATGGCAGTTGATTTTGCCAGGATTGGCATCGAGTTTTATTAATGGCATTTTTGTCATTTGGTAAGCAATTTGTAATCTTATGAAATGTGTAAAAAAATAATGGTCCTAGATGAAAACATATTTTTAAAATTGTACCCACTTAAAATTCATCCTTAAATTTATTCAACTAAATGAAGGAGAATAAAGCCCAAATGGACCACAAACCCATTTCCTTTTCTTTTCAAAAACCAAATGGATTGAATGTGACTCTTTGGTTGTCGTAACTCCCCTTCTTCGATGCTTATTCGATGTCCAATATTTTGAGCGATGCCGAAATTGGGGCAGTAACTTTTGTATTGCGACGCTCAAAATTTTGAGAGAAATCATTTTTTTCTTTGTGTCGCCCAAATTTTGGGCAATTATTTTTGCATAGCGATGAACAATTTTGAACTGTAGTTTTTTCCACGCGTCTTTCTTTCATTAAGGATATCTTCATCACTTTTCTTCCAAAAATGTACTGTAACAGTTAAAAAAAATTATCGTAAATTTTTAGGGTTATATTTTCTTCACATGATACCGACCACGTTCTCATCCCTTAAATTAAGACGAGAACTTTAGATAAAATATCTAGAAGGCCTATGACTTTTTTTGTTTCTTTTGTACTATCAATTTTAATAGAAATTAACTTCTTGAAACTCAGATTTTTTTTTTCTTTTTCTTTTTCACCGGCACGGATCAAATTGAAAATGAACACTGCACATTGATGAAAGGAGGTCGAAGGTGAAGAATACCATATCCATAATGACACAAAACTTGTTAATGACAATCTATTGCACTACTTTTTCTCTTTTTCTTTCATATTTCTTATGTGCCTAATACGAAATCATAACATTGTAAACAAAAAAAATATACGTTACAACTTCTAGAGTAATAAATACTCAAAGAAAATGCAATCATCATCAAGACATCAAGTCAAGTTGTCTTTGGCTTCACAAAACCTCCAAAATCATCCAAAGCAACCTCGGAACTTCTCGGAAAACCTCTCTCAAATTTCCGGTGAAGTGCCATTGCCCGATCGTGCAACTCTACATCAACCATAAGCTTCTCTATTCCTCGTAATATGTCTTCTCTCTCAATCATAGGCTCTAACGACTCTTTTGATTCAACACCATGTACCCTATCTTTAGATGGTTCACGACTAGCTTAGCATTGTAAAATTGGTCCCCCCTAATCGGCCATGCCAAAAAAGGGACTCCTCGCCCGATTCCCTCTATCGTAGAGTTCCACCCACAGTGCGATAAAAACCCGCCCGTTGACGGGTGACTCAATATCATCAACTGTGGAGCCCATCCCCTAATTAACAAACCTCTGCCCCCAACCTTTTCATCCATGCCACTAGGGGAGTAGCCCTCGCTCTCACCATCACCCCCATTGGGAATACCCACGACCCAGATAAATGGACGGGTCGAATCCTCCAAAGCACCCGCCAGCAGTGGATATTCTTCCATACTAGGACCCACCTCGCTGCCAAATGCCACGTAGAGTACAGATCTACGTGGCTTGGAGTTTAGCCATTGGGTAACCTCGTCTTCACTGTAGTTACTATGGTGCTTCGACTGTCTAATCTGATGGTCACTGATCAATGAGCCGGACGTCTCCCAATACAGCTCCGGTAGTAAAGGTCCGACTCCCCACACTGGCAAACCAATTTGGTCGGCAATGTAATTCATGAAGGGTAGCTCCAGGTCGTTACACGTGTTAAACATCAAGCCTATAGACCCTTCGATCAATGGAACCCAGGGTGGCCGTTTACCGGGTTTAGGCGGACCACCACCTCCTGCGGCTGCCGCGGGAGACTCTCTAGGCTTTGGTCCACCAACTGGCTTGCGTTTCAGATCGGAGAACGTTATACACATCTCCTCCGGTAAACCGGGAATCGTGAGAAATTCGCCGGGGTTAATTTTACCGGCGTCAGATTTCCAGGCGCCCCACTCCATGGCAGCGGCACATGCGCTGAAAGTGAATAAGCTAGTGACGGGGATGTTATACTTCCAAAAGACGTGTTTGGTCCAGGCCATCTGGAAGTCGACGATGGCGCAGATGACGTGGGCCGAGTCTGTACCAGTGGAGCGGAGGGATAGGTGGGCCTCGAGATCTTGGCCCATTTGTTTGTGGGCAGAGTCGGGGGAGATGGGGGCGGTAGAGAGGTGGGAGGGGACGGAGGAGAGGAGGTTGGAGGGGAGGACGAGGGTGGCTTTGTAATTTCGAGAGGAGAAATGGTTGCAGAGTTGGATGCAAGGGAAGAGGTGACCTGATCCAGTAGATGTAACCACAAAAATCTCATCAGCTTCTGTCATCGCCCTACTTTGGTTGGTGTATCACCCAGTTGTGTTCTTCTGTATCTTATTCTTGGTTTGATATCGACAAGAATTGAACTTGATAACTAATTTATTTAACCCACATCACATGGAGAGTACGTAGACTGACATCAGAGCCTCGTGACATCATTGTACTCTCTCCCGTCCAAGATTGTCAGAGAGAGAGAGAGCCTTCATTGAGAAACTAACCATATTCTCCACAATCCCCGATTTCGTTCAAGCCAGATTTCTGATTTTCCTAGAGGATCTCAGCTCAGGCCAACTCTGTTCATCTACACCTCAATGGCTCAACGACATTATAAACAGAAATTCAAAAATGTTAAGTGATGGGTAACAAAGCTTTTGTCGTGACCCATTCATAAACTCCATTTATTCAAGCCAATTCCAAGATTGGATGCAAGTATAACCATAACCACTTAAGCCGTACAAGTGCACGTAAGTTCAACAGATATTATAAATTGAACTTCCATTGAAATTCAGATGAACATAATAATGTCTCCAACTTCACAACTAGAGAGAGATACCAACTTCTTCCAGGAATTTTATAAAACACCCGATTTACAATTTACATTTTACAATTTACATTTTACTAGCCAAAAATTTACAGCAGAGCTTACATATTGCCAATGTTGTTCGATACGAGCCAAATCTATTTCAACAAGTATGAAACTTCACTTTTCTCTGCTTTGACCTTCTACAACAGCCTTGGCCAAGACAATTGGAAAACAGTAAGCTGATCCTGATAGAAAAGCAACTAAATTGATAGTCAGAGACTCAGAGGACGCTAACTTGGTAAAAAGAAAAACAGAAAAACTGAATATAACTTATAAAGCATCCTTAAAAGCTCTCCTTTGAGCCAGCATGTATTTGTTGGATAAGAATAATGTCTGAACCAGAAAAGATTACAGCTTATAAAAAAAAAGTCTTTCATCATTTCCCAATGAAGATGAGAGAAAGATTTTTCCTAAGGTGTTCAGGAGCCAAGAAATTACAATAATCATCAAAAATTACCTTCTGAAGTTTTTCCATAAGCAGCGATTGGTACAGTTTCTGAAACTGAACATCATCACGTGCCACGTGGTGCAGCTGAATCATGAAAAAGAATAAAGCTAGGATCGAAAAGCCGACTGCAGGACTATGTATTGAGTAATGTTACAGCTTTTCCTTTCTCCATGCATATTAGAAACATATAGCTTTACACTACTCCCTCTGTCAACTAGTCAAATGTTTAAAACTAAGCTTGCAATTTAACCAGCATTCTAACTTTGCCCCTCATGAATGAAATCAACAAGTAGCATCTAATAAAGGATTTTGTCATAGCACTCAAGTCTAAGGATACTAATATGATCTCTTGATGAACGCATACAAACATTTTCGTATAAATTTCTCATACAAATCTAGGTGTCAAGCATGTGATTCAGTTAAAGGGTAACATCATATGCTAAGTTATGTATATCTTACCAATCACATACTTGCCACCTAAATTTGTATCCCTATCACTACTCTTTGTATAATATAGTTTTTTATTTTAAAATCTCTATTGACCTTTCTACACGAAGATATCACACTGAAATACATAAAGGAATATAAATATGTACAAATTTGAAAATGAATCCCTCACCAACGGGATTTCATGCTGAGGGAAGAATATCCAAGGCAACCTCCTTAAGGGATGGCATAAATTCCTGCTGATGTATGCAAATGTAATTACTTCCCACTCTCCGAAGCACCTTCCATGGACCTGGATAGCTCCTGACAGAATTTCACAAATAGAAAAAAGAGATCAGAAAGTTTCCAAACAAGTTGTGATGCAAAATGCGTAGTAAACCTTTACGATTGTTATGGCACCATAGGGAGAGAATGTGAAGAGTATAAGTAGCAAACCTGAAAAGGGTCCCCCCACTGCGACCTTTGAAATTGTGAATGTAATATACAGTCTCCATCTTGGGAAAGAGTGTCTTGGAAAGTGCAGCTAGCTTTGGATAGAAGAAAGATGGATAATCTTATACATCTCAAGGACAACTGTTAAAAGTAAGTTGTTTAAGGGAGCAATTGGTAAGTTGTTTAAGAAATGCAACTTCACAGAGATAGGATACACCCAGATCTGATACGATCGAGTTCTCCATTGAATATAATCAGTTGTCGAGCTGTATTCTCCACAGCTTCTTTGTAAAGCTCTTCCACCACAAGCATTTCTGCGTGCCAACAGAAAATTGACATTAAAATGAATGCAATAGAAAAGTGAGGCAGAGAGCCTGAGCCTACCATCAACATTAAAATACGGATAACCAACTACGAATAGTTCATCTTCTTTTTTGACTCGGTCCACCATTTTGACTTTTTCAACAAATCCAAAATCTTGAAAGAAGGATGGCTTTGTCAGATAATCCAACTTAAAAGAAGCTCCTTCAAACACTGATTTCCGTGCAAACTGAACCTCATTAGCCTCTGGAAAAAACTGAAAATTTGTAATCAATTGTTTGTTAACATACATTAGTATGGTAGAAACAAAATTCTCATGTGAAAGTCCAATCAAAATTGGAGATTTCTACTGAAATAAGTCCAATCAGAATTGTTTTTCACACTCTAGTAATACAAGGAAGATATGCCTTAGCTTTCTTATGAAGTTCCCAGCCCAGGTGAATTTTTCATAGTTTTACTAAGTGCAGCCTTAAGATTCTGCATTTCACTAAAATGAAGTTTTAGAACATCATTGACCATCTATCAGTCAAAGTCAATGGTTACATGTGTACTGTTTGAATCAACTAGTCCAGTTCACACAGATATGGGCTTTTCTGTTCTTAAGAAGTCAAAACAAGCATAGAAGAATTTTGAAAATTCAAGACATACTATTCTTGTCCGAGTAACTTTCTCTGGCTTTATAAAGAGGTCGCAAAACTTGCGAATCAGTTGCATACTTCCAGTCATTTCTATACCACCTTCTCCATCACCTGATTAAACAAAACGGTCAAAGTAAAACAAGGTCATGTAGCATGAAAAAGTACAGAAAAAGAATAGAGAACAGGTAAAAAGATAAAGAAGAAAATAAAATATCAAATGCCAACAAGAACGAACCTGGAACAGATTCCAGTCCAGCAGTTGGAAATTCAATCTCCTGTTGGTAGAAACTTGTTGGGCACAAACTCTATGGGAATTGTAGATATCTACTTCTGTATCTGCTATGCTTAAATAGGAAAAAGGAGCGATTTCCAACTCACCATCAGTTGTCTATTATCCTTTAATGCCGATTCAGTTGCTTCTTTAGCCTGTTAGTCATTACGCACCCAATATTTATCAGCCAAGTAATAGCTGCAAAAGAGGATGCAAAAGAATGAAAAGAAATTGGCATATACATATTGCCCAAACAAAATTTGTCAACAAAAGAAATGACTAATAATGAGAAAAGTTATTCTCTGAAATGTTGTGTCCATCAAGAGCAAAATGCAGATATATAGGTACTTCACGGATTTATATTTCACGTACACTAAGAAATCCGGGGGGGGGGAGTTGGGTTGTTACATTCGGTAGATTCGATTGTTAGTTCAAAAATCGGAATGGGAAAAGATGGTAGGGAGAACGGGAAAGGGGAGAAAGTATTTATATTTCTTTGGCCAGGTGTAGTAGTTATATAGATCCAATGAGTAAAATATAGACTATGGTAAATAAATGTTATACGCTCCCAACTGACCAAGTGCTCGTTTGTTGCAACTTTTTAGAAGTGACTTTTGGTTTTTAGCTTAAAATAAGTCATATTTAAAGTGTTTGTTTCAGCTTATAAGCTAAAAGCCAACAAGTTAGGTATAACACCTTTTCTGGATTAAAAAGGCCAAAGCCAAAAAGCTAAAGATTTAAGCTTCTTTAGTTTCTTGAAAACACAAAGACAACTATTCATTAATAAACTTTTGATTATTACAATTTTACCCTTTTCTCATAATTACCTAAAAAGAGCTAGGAATACTAATTTCAACATTTTTTTTAAAAAAAATAAACATTTAATGCAAGATAAGAAATATTATAAATTATTTATTCATTTTGTTTTAGGGTAAACATTTTCAATCTCCACATATTTGACTATTCGCATTAAAAATTAGCGAGTAAATAATAAAAGTAAGTAATAGACTACACATACTAATGGTGTAGGAGTGTTTTTTTTTTTTTAAAGTATGATTAAGTAAATAAATCTATAATACAATAGAGTTCATACTCACACATGTGCAATTGACTAAAGCTATTTAGAGTTTGAGATTAAATTATCTTAAAAAAATTAATGGTTGTGATTCATCCTCACATTCATATGTGTGAGAGTAGTTATCCACTTTTAACTCCCAATTACAAAGTCACCCCCTACAATTAATATTATGATCAATCATCTTTTAGTTTTTACAAAGCCACCCCCTACAATTAATATTATGAGCGGTCATGGGTCAGTTACATATAACTCAATTATGGGTCGAGATTAAAATTACACTTTCTATTTAAACATTGCCATTTCAATTGACGAAATCACATATACTAGCATCATGCCATAGGCACGGGTACACAAATCTAGTATTAACAAAATATTATCCCATATTGAGTTTTTTAAGATAAAGGTGAGACTTTGAGGACTAGTTGACTTGAAAATTTAGGGTTTATGGTCAATTTGTTGTAAATAAACAATTTTCAGCTTATTTAACAAATATACTCAGCTTATTTAACAAATATACTCGTAAAATCTATCATCAAATCAGTAATAAGTCAATCAGTCAACAGCTTAAACTATGAGCTATGAGCCATGAGCCATGAGCTCATGGTAGCAACAGCCAACAGCCATCAGCCCCAAAACAAGCCCCAAGAAGATTGTACAACAAAGGGCCATGGCACTCCTTTGGTTAGGACATCTACGAACTGACCTCAAATCTTCAAATTAGGTTTGTGCACATGATACATTGCAATTAATAGGCCATTCCAATGAAACAAAAAGTTATGTAACAATGCTAATAAAAAACTACTGGTTCAAATCAAGATCTACTCCTGTAATTTTCGATCATCAAAGTCATCCATTGCTTTTGTTAAAGCATAAAAAAAAAAAAGCATGATATACATTGTTGGTGTTCTCTCTAACAGTTTAAATTTTAAGACGAGTTGGTTATTTAACATGGTATAGAGCTCATGATTTGACAAAGACAAAGGGTTTAAATCTTCCCACTTGCATTTATCCTAAAAATATTACAAAGGGTACGTATTTGCCCTATATGAAAGTGCACCTCTCTCTACATATACACATGGGGGAGTGTTAAAGCATGACATACATTGTTGGTACTATCTCTAATAGTTGAGCTTCTAGATGAGTTGGTTACTTAACAGCTTTCTTGGAACCTATACGCGGTAGAGGTTCAAAGATAAATTGTTAAATCTAGATATTTACAAGTTCACCTGATCAAGAAGTTCTGAATAATCACTAGGAAAGGGCACATCATATTGGACCGAAACACCACTATCCCCAGAAAACGAATTATGACCAAATGCAACATCTTTAGAAATCTTGCAAGTACCCATTTTTCGCCCGAAGAAGTTCACACTCCTTTGAATCTGTAGTAAGCTTCTACAGTTCAGACCCTAAATTACAGATTGTGTCAGTAAATACATAAACTGATATATAATAAACACCCATGAACATCAAAGTGGAAAATTCAAATGACTGGGATAAAACAAGATTTCGGAAAGATTGGGTGAATCAATAAAAGATAAGCCCTTTTCAGTGATGAAGATACATTGAGAAATTGAATTGTACTAGGTTGAAAAGAAATTCAACATCTAACCATCTTAATATTTCGGTTTTCCTGGAAAATTTTACCTGGATTGTGTCAGAAAGAAAACAGGAATTTTGGAAATTGTGTTGAGGTAAGTGGAGTTGGGGATACCTTGTAATTGGGAAGAGGGGGGATTGCAATTGGAACCCTAGAAGCAGAAGCAGTTGGGGTAGTGGATAACGGCATTTTGAAACCACTGGAGCGAGAATGAGCGATTGTTTTTGTGGGTATTTCATTTTTGGCACACTGTATTCGCCTCTGTTACGTGGTATGCCGATAACATTCTACCACACGTTTGTAAGATACGACCCACTTCCATCTTTGGGAAAAAATTGAATACAACCGCTATAAGGTCTTACCCAATAATCAATTAAATTTGATAAAAACTTTAGAAAACTGGTTATATGAGTATTTGTCGTAAGACGAATTTCTTTGATCGACCTATCATGAGGTTTTGTCTTATGGATTAAGAAATCAGTCTTTACACAAGACATACTAATTAATTTTTTTTTTTACCAAATTGACAGCTGAGCTAGCATGAACATTGTGAGCAGGGGTAGGTGTTTGGTTAGTAAGTGTGACAGAAGGTTTCACCCTGTAAACTAGTTTTTAGGGTTTAAATATTCTCAATATCTTAACGAGAAGACTTAATCAAGACAAGCTCGAGTAAAATTATTAGTGAAATAATCTTAAATAGTTTAATACCTCTCAAGTTTGATCCCAGTTTGACTTAAAATGAAGATTAGTAGTGCAAGCTCGGATAAAATTCCAACATTGATCCATCAAGTAGAGTGGATTAGTGGGGTACATGATATTCCTTCCATTATTAAAAGAGTGTCTCGTTTGAATTAAAAAAATATTTAAAATTATTTTGAATATATTAGTTTAGCGTATATAGATAAACATTTTTGTTTAGTTTAGTTTAGTTTTTTATTTCACACCTCAACCTTCCTTGTGCCAAAAAAAAAAAGGAGAGAAATTGTTGGTTGGAACCTTTTCCCAAACTAATGAGTCCGGCCCAAAGTTGGTCACGAGGAAAGCACGTGTGAGCATCACGTGCCAGTCATAAACTCATAAATAAGGGTTCCACATGAGCATCGAGCATAGTGTCCGACCAAGGACCGCCCTCGATCCCCGTCCAAGCCTGGCCAGACCAAAGCCTTGCCTCTTCGATCAGGGGGCCATGCCCGGAGAATGTCAACATCACTACGGGCAAGGATATCCTGTCCAGACAAGTTGCCAACCGGCGACCACCAGAGCCGTGAACTCCATGACAAGTCAAAGGTTTCCTAATCCGAGAATAACTCTTTCCTTATTTATTCCAGAAATCATGCGGCTATCAACTTATTGCGCCTACAATTTAGGGATTCACTCCTAACCCTAATAGGCAACATGGATCTTAATCCTAGACGTATTCTATCACCATAGAGCCTATATATACCCATCCATAAACCCTAAACAAGAGACACACTTTCTTAAGCCTATAAGCTCTGTCAAATTATCTTCGTACACATGATTCTTACTCTCACGTCGGAGTGGTTTACCAGGGCCTTGTCTTGCATTGATACTAAGGTGTACTTCGTGTTATTGACATATTTTTAGCAAAGACAAGACATACACCAAGCACAGATATCCTTACATGCATCTGGACGACCTAACACTGATTTTTGCCACACCACAATTTTTTTTTTGCTACAATCACCCATTCTTTTTTTCAACTGCTCTAGACACCCCAATTTCGTACCACTATCATGCAATGTCCTAATAAATATTATTACAAGTTAATTGAGCTAACAAACGTTACTTTTTATGCATTTCAGGGGGCCAAGATGTTAAAAGAAACTTGTAAAGGCTTGAAAGGACCAAATATAACAGGGCAAGGGTGAAAATGTAACAAAAATAGAAGGGAAAACAAGTCTGGGCGCAACACACCTCTAACGCGGTGTCGCGCCTAGTCCTCCATGTACGGCGCCCTCAAGGCATTTTGGCAATGTCTTGATGCTCCCGTTTTCGTCACTGCTTATGTTGTTTTGAACAGTGAAAACAAGGCTGCTGTCACCCTACAGCCTCTAGGCCACCAAGAGTGTTTACTGCCTCCACCGGTTGCCCTTAGACAGAGGGAGAGCTGCTTCCTCCACTACCTTATAAAAGGAGGCTTCCCTTATTCATTTGACAACAACAGTGAGCTCCCTTCGTCAGGTTGCCAAAGAGACCATTCTACAATATCCCTCCTTATGCTGCCAAAACTTTGCCGGAAATCTCTCAAACACACACCCAGTATACAAACAACACATAACACAACACAACACTACACACACACACACACAAACACTCATACTCATAATACATCACACACACAAACGTAAACCCACGCACACATACAAACACAACAACAACCAACAAAAAAAATAGACTTCCTCTCTCGGGAAGGCAGGGGAAACACATGAGGATCACCTAAACCTAGGCGTACTGGGTTCAGATACTCACACTCCAAGAGGTAGATCTCGGACCTAATATTCTGTTCTGTAGTTATTTATTTCAAAGTCTGTAAATAAAATGTATATATTTTTATTTTGCGGATATGTAAATATTTTTATTGCTTGCACATATTATTAAAGTTTTGTTTACCTTTCTGTTTATATTTTTAGATGTAAAATATTTTTTCCCCGTTTATTTAGTTTTTTTAATTATATATAATGTAAATCGTCATGTTGTTAGTTTAGTTTTTGTTCGTAGAATAAGTTTATAAAGTGGTTATTATTATTCTTTAGTGTTGTTATTTTGTTGTCATTTTGCTTTATTTATTTTTAGTTAAATATAATGTAAATCTTATTTTATTTTCCGTTATATATATATATATATATACACACACACACACACACGCACACACACATGCACACAAATATTTTTCTAGACTAAATATATATATATACAAAATAAGCATTTTTAGCCAAACCCATTTTGAGACCGTAAGGGCGAGTTGGGTGCCTAATCTCTTCTCAACTCGTAACTTAGCCCCCTGAACCCATAATTTTTGGTATTCTTGGTTTTTCTCGGTTTGACCTTAAAATAGAGATAGCGACTCTGTACAATATATTTTTATAATCCATATCGAGGCCAGACGTATTTCACGTGCTCTAGTGTTTCGAAACATTTCATTTTCCACGTGATGACAAGAGTTTCAAAACAAGATTCTCACAGTAACGACTCTACAAGGGAGTTCATTTTTTTATAAAAAAGTGGGCTAGACTCATTTTTGCCTTGGGGTTGTTAATATGCTTATGTGCTTTATTTATTTATCATTATTGAAATATATTTTGTTTTTAGTCTAGAATCATTTTTGCCTTTTTGTACATGTATTGAGATTTTTTTGTTTGGTTCTTTGCTGTTGCTAACACTTCCGTAGGGAGCAAAAGGAAATTCAGAAGATTTGTAATATTTATTTTATTCATTTGAGACGGCGTGTACATTATTTATTTATTTGTTTTACGGGAAATATGTCAAATTTGTAATTAGTATGAAGGATTAAATAATTATTTGGTCCCTGAACTATCCCAATACTATGTATTTGGTCCATGTACTTTTTTTTGAAATGTGTTTGATCCCTCAATTAGATTTTTTTGGTTAATTAACCCTTCCTACCGTTACCGTTACTAAAAAATATAACATTGGCTAACTTTTCAAAATGTCCAAACTATAGGGAGTTAATGTGTCTTTTTTAATTAAAAAATGACTTATCTTCAACCTTAGAATTTGGGCGAACAATTCTTCCTTCTTTCTCATCCTCCATTTAGAGAGAGAGAGAGAGAGACCCATTTAAACAAACAATTTGGGCAAAATTCCCAAAATACGCTGAAGGAGGATGGTCAAGGGACACTGGCTGGAGATTTCCCTTCCCAGAGATTTTACTTTACCCATTGGATTTGGAGGCTTTTGCCCTTGTTGGTCGAGATTGAAGTCGTAAGTACTGAAGGAGGCATCGATCTTCCAAGATTTCTTCGTCTGGGTGGTTTTTGTTCTTCAAATTTCAAGAATTTCTCATCTGGGTCGGTAAGATTTTCTTGTTTCAGCATTTGGGTTGTTGGTAATTTATTCGTTGGTGTTTCAGTTTGTTTTAATCACCATCGATACGAACCTTTAAGAGCTCTAGGTCCTTGCTTGTTTCATCTTGATCCAATCCTTTGTTCGTCAGTTCCTCGAGCTTGTTCTTATATGCAACCGTAACTTGATAAATCACCATCGAGTAATATATCATAATTGTTTACCGAATCATATGAATATCCTTGTCGAAGTCCAAAAACGCCGTGGTAATCTTTCTCCGTAATGGTTGCATTAGAAACAAAATTTTCATCAAGCATCAGTAATTACACTGACGATCGGTTCAATTAACAAAACTATATGATTTAACTACGGATTCCACGAATAGCCTTTTCGAGGTTTAGAGCAGAAATCAGAGAAGGAAGTCATTGCTGAGCTTCAATCTCCGCCTCTATCTCTGCCTCTGTTGCCGTCGTTGATGTCGTCTCAACAATTGCATCACCAGAGCTCCTGATAACGAATCTGCGTGTCTTGGTTGGGAAATTGACAAAGTTATCGAAGCAGTTTCTTCGTGCGATAAGTGTCGGCGATCGAGAA
The DNA here is from genome assembly GCA_013146195.2 of Codonopsis lanceolata. NCBI lineage: Eukaryota > Viridiplantae > Streptophyta > Magnoliopsida > Asterales > Campanulaceae > Codonopsis > Codonopsis lanceolata. Next base: position 97,758,962 of record CM028378.1, read on the forward strand.
AATGTCTGGGTGACAGATTCTGGTGGTGAATGTGGTGGTTGGTGCAGTTGTAGCCATGGCTTTGGCAAGTTATTGATTTTGTTTCTCTCATAGTTTTCACGGTGTTTTCTTCATTTGCGGAGAGGAACTTGAGACTTTCGATGCTACTCAAGACAATAAAGGGGAGGAAATGGAGGAAATCAGAATCTCTACCCAGGCTTTGGTATCTGCTAAAGATGATATAATTGTAGAAATCTCACCAGAAGATGAAATGATGGGGAAAAACCCAATCAAGAGTTTTGGGGGAATTAATCTTTTTGAATTTCAATTCTAGGGTTGAAGATAACTCCTTTCTTAATAAAAAAAAGACACATTTAGTTTGGACATTTTGAAAAGTTAGCCAATATTACATTTTTTTAGTAACGGTAACGGTAGGAAGGGTGAATTGACCAAAAAAATCGAATTGAGGAACCAAACACATAGTATTCGGATAGTTCAGAGACCAAATAATTATTTAATCCTAATAGGAATAGGTAGATTCTCGATTTCATTTATTTATTCTTTGTTCTGGTTGGAATGCTGTAAGAGGGGTGCGATCGTTCTATCCCATTTCAGGGATTGCAAACTAACAAGCTGAGAAAATCAATAACAAAAAAAAAACAAAAAAAAAATTCTTTTCAACTTTATATTAAAGCAAAAAAAAAATAGAAAAAAAAAGATATTCATGTAAGTTCAGTTGGCAACTGACAAGGCTAGAGGGGGGGGTGAATAGCCTTTTAAAAACTTTAAGGATTGACTTTAAAAACTTTAAAAGTTTGCAGCGGAAAAATAAAATTTTGTCAGTCAGCTGATATGATCAGTTGGCTGATGAAATAAAGAGAATGAAGCTAAAGAAGATTGGTCAGCTGGCTGACACAATAGTGTTTGAAAATTTCTGTTTAAAAGATAGATCAGTGAATATAAATAATGAACTGAAGAACAATTTATCAAAACAGATAATTAAACAATTTATGTAACTAACTGGCTGACACTTAAGTAGATTAAAACTTCTTAAGTGTTAGATCAGTTTGTAAGGGCTGATAAAGTATGTGACAAAAGAATTGAAGTGGTTCACAGTAAAACTGCTACGTCCACTACCAAGTTGGTCAAACTTGGATTTTGAAGTGCACTAATTTTATTAAAAATCTAATTGATCTCTAATGGATCAGTGTACAACAATTGACTAGTGTTTATGGAGAATGATTGAAAACAATCAAACTCGTGAGACAAACTGACTAATTTCTAAAGAATATAAATCACTCAATGTTTATCTAAACAATAACTATAAGAAAATATTCAAAGAAGATTATCTAGCTAAATTTTTTCAAGAAGACTAAGGCACAAAGAGAATTTCTTTCAGGGTAGTTTGCTTTAGACTTCAGTATATACTTCAAGTGATTCCTGAGAGAATTTATAGATGAATTTGAAGAGCATCCCATTAGAAACACATTTGAATTTGAAATGTGGTTGGACGATACAGGTGTATTTTCACAAGATCTCAGGGATCCTGTTAGAGAGATAATATACAGAGTATATATCAAAACACAAAATAGGAAAGTGTCAGTACAAGAAAAATGTTCAAGTAAATGAGGTAAACATGCTGACACTTTCAAAAGCTATGGTCAGCTGATCAAAGTGACTGACATCAAATTAAGCTGCAAGCTGACCAAAAAATTAGAACAATTTATAAGTTCTTGACTGACAAAAAGCAGAATGATTTTAAGCAAATTTAATTTAATGCAAGATTCAACACTCTCCTCCTATTTGCTTAAAACTATTCACTAGAAAGCAGATAGCAATTAAAGAACTTATGTTCCTGCAAAATAGATGTTAGTAAACCAAACAGATAAGAGACAATATAAAACTACAAGAAGGTAACAAATAAGGAGAATTAGCTTGTCTACTACAAGTAAAATAAAAAACCATTGTCTAAAGAGTTTAAAAGTTTTAGGAGAAATGAGTTTAGTTGTCAGCTGATGTGGATCCTTCAGCAGGCTTGTCAGCTTGAGCTGCAGATGATGGACCAACATCAGCATCAGGTTCCTTGTCTTTTTCTGCTTCCTTTTCAGCATCATCATCTTTTCCAGCTTCCTTATCAGCTTCTGTTACAGTCACTGACTGAGAAGGCTTCAGACCAAGTCTTTGTCTAAGAATTCTGTTCTCAGTCAAGTATGCATCAGCTCTTGCTTTCTGTTTCTTCTCCTCCTGAATGGTTTGAAGCAATGTAGCTTCAGCATTGAAGGCTATGTTTGCCCATTCTTACTGATAAAGTAGGATGGTTCTCCAGTCATCCATGTGAGCCTCTCTAGGTGCACCAGCAGCAATGGCAGCCTGAACTTCAGTAGTGATGATCTAGGTAAGATTAGGGAGAAGAGAAGCAACCTGTTGCTAAAGAGTAGCAAGCTGATTTGTGTGATGACTAAAAGCTGCTTTCATTTGCAGATGATGAACATAAAGCAAGTCCAATTTTGCTGAAGTAGAAAGAGTGCCTGGTGGAGAAGAGTCAACAGGCTCAGGAGCAGGAGTTTGAGAAGAGCCTGGAGCACTAGAGAAGAGTTGAAAGGTGTGGATGTCTGCATCCTTAGGATCTGGAGAGAAGAAAGTGGACATAGGATAGGTAGGAACTTGAGATGGGGGTTCTGGTTCAGGATCAGGAATGATATCAGGGAAAATGATTTTCTTCCCAGTGGGGTGTTGAAGAGCTTGAGTGATGATTGCCTGTTGTCTCCTTGCCTTTCTGGAGGCCAACTGAGAGGGAGTGAGATGAGACTCATCGATAGATGTAGACATAGAGGAGTCAGATGAGGATGCAATGGAAGATTTATCAGCTGATTCTTCAGCTAGCTGATGATCAGAATCATCATCTGAAGAATCTTCAGCCAGGTCAGGTTTTTGGGCATCAAAGTGGCTGACTGATAATGGAAGAGATGAATGGAGAGAAAGGTCTGGCAAGATGATCAGGGGGAAGCTTGATTTGGATGAGTAGGTTGATTGATGTCTATAAAAGTGGAAGATTCAGAGATAGGGATCACAATGTCAGCTGGAGCTGTAGGAGTGATAACAGCAGCTAGGGGTTCAGTTGAGATGAGAGGAGGAACTGACAAATGAATGGTTGAAGGGAGAGCATCAGTTGAAGGATCAGCCGGAACAATAGGTGTGGCTGACACAACTGTGACTCATATTGGAATGGCTGACACTGGAGTTGGCATAGAAATTGGAATAAAGACTGGAATGACTGATGGTGAGGCTGCAACTATTGGAGTAAAGGAAGGTAAAGAGATAGGTTGAAGTGAACAGGTGAAGGTAGGAGCTGGTTCAACTGAAGTAGCTACAGGTAAGACCGTTGAGGAAACAACAAAAGGGATAGAAGAGGGAACCACTATTGGGACTGTAGGGATTGACTCTGAGATTAATGGGGCAGGATTACTGGTGAAGGCATCAGGGGATGCAGTGCTCATAGAAGCTCTTCCTGGCATGGAGGCCATCTGTGTGTGTAATTCAATATATGCTTGATTGACTGAATTTACATCATCTTGCACGTACTTGTTTGCTGCCCTTTAAATTCTTGCAAGTTTGGCTGGATCAACCGAGGGTTGTTCCCAGTCTTGGTTTAGCACATCATCTTCTGGCAAAACAGCTCTTCCTACCAGGTAGGGATCATTATGGGGTAATGCTGGTAGTTCATGTACTTTGCTATAAATGGTCCATGCCAGACAAAATCAGTTCATCTTGAACAAACCGATCATTGGATAGGTAGAATTTATTCCCTAGCAGAGGAAGAGGGTCAAAATATTTGCCATAATTGGCCACCAGATCTTCTTGGGACAGATTGGGAGTGACAGGATACAGAACATATGGTCTTCTTTTAAAGATATTGTCAATGTATTTGATGGGATTAACTAGTGGTTTTTCATTTTTCTTCTCTTCATGAAAAGAGAGAAGGAATTGGACAAAATATGGAAGATGGTCAATAGGGAATACCCGATTAGGAGGAATGGGGACATGATTGGCTTGATAGTAGGAATGTCTGGGATGGAAGATAGGATTTTGAATAGGAGGGAAAATTTTGATTGGAGCAATGTTTGGGGATCTAGGATTTGAAGGTGGAGAAACTGGTGTAGGATTAGTTGCAGGAATTTCTGATGCTAGGGAAAAAGGGACAAAATTACCTGGATTTAGCTCAGGATTTCTTCTCTGCCTTTTAGAAACAAGTTCAGCAGCCAAGGTCAGTCTTCTTCTTCTGGTTCGTTGAGATACAGGGATTTGAGGGATGTCAGCTTCTTGCTCATCAGCTGGCTGACCAATGTTAGCTGGCCGACCACTTTTTACTCGCTGACCAGCTTCAGCTTGCTCAGCAATGTCAGCTTCCTGACTGATCGATGTATTTTATACGTCGATTTCCTATACTTTTGTGACTTAAATTGAGCGATTTCACGAGGCTTTTGGCTACTGATATGCGTTTTCTAGTGATTTTGTGAGTTTCAGGGTTTTAAGTGAAAGTATTCAGATTATAAGGCTTTTTGGTGAAAATTCCGAGAAGGGTCAGAGTGTAAAATTGAAGAATAAAGAAGAAGACTCAGACTGGGCACCTTGCGGTCGCAAGGTGCAATATACCTTGCCTCCGCAAGGTAGGCAAAACTACAGAAAATCAACCCCGGAGAAATCAAGGACCTTGCGGTCGCAAGGTGCCTTATACCTTGCGACCGCAAGGTAGTCAGAATGCCCAAATTTGCGTTTTCACAAGAGATCTAATTGCCCTACAACTCCATGGTATAAATAGAGGTCGGTAGCCAGAGCATTGGATGGCTGGAGACGGCTAGAAAGTAGTTTTATATAGCTTTAGAATAGATTTTAGGTTGTATAACATAATTAGTCATTGTAATTACAAGTATTGAAGATCGATTCATGAATTCATTCATCTCCATGTGCTGTTCATCTTCAAAGATGAACTAAATCTTCATTAATCTAGGAGGAAGGAGGTAACTTGTATCGAATTTATGCTTTAACATATATTTTTATTCATTCAATTCTTGTTGATTGTGGTGTTTATCAATCCCTATATTATTTCACTTTGAACAAATGAATGTAATCGTGAATAATAAAGGCCTAGAGGTGCGGATAACTGCATGGTCAATGTGCATATGTCGTACATTGGCTCGCCATCACAATAAATTGGACCTATCGATGCACGAGAGTGATAAGTTAGGGCCAGGTTCCATATATGACCTAAGTGACAGTTAGATCATATGTTCTTGTGCGTAGGATATAGAATGAATGAATTATTTGAAGATGGAGATTGAACGGTAATTCAACAGGCTATATCTATATTTTGTGAACGAACCCAAGAGATTGAATGATAATTTATTAAAATAAGCATAGTGGAGATACAAGTGAAACCCGAATCCTAGATTTCCATCCATCATAAGATCTTCATAAATTGTAATTGCTGCTAATTAGTTAAACACCAGAATAATAATAATTAGTTTAGAATAGAATTAATATAAACCCCCCCTTAGATTAATAATTTGCTATCAATAAATCGTACTATCTGTGATCTTCTTGTCTCTGTGGTTTGACCCTTGCTTCCCAAAACTATTCTCCAATAGTCTTGTCCACTTGCAAGGAAAATAATTAAAATAAGACATCGATCACTGACCAATCTCTGTTTTCTGACCAATCTCGGCTTGCTGACCAACTGCAGCTGGTTGACTTGAAGATACAGCAGTAAGAGCTGGGGTCCTTGTCCTTCGAGATTTACGGCCAGGTTGTGCAGATGGAATTTCTTGGCCAAACCCACTTGAAGCATTTGCTTGCTTGATGTTTGCACCCACATACCTCTTGATTCTCACAGGCTCTAAATCCCCAATGGTAAGAAGACGATGCTGAAGAGTAGGGAGGGTTCGAAGGAATTGGTTGATAATGAGATGATGAGTAAGCCGAGGATTGCTTGTTTCCATGTTATCCTTGTATTTGATTATGTTTGCCTTTACACATTCCACCAACACTGCACACCAGTTCATTTCAAAATTTTCTACAATGGCTTCCATCAGGAAGAGTTGAGATTCAACAATCTTGTCATGTCCTCCCGACTTGATGATAAGGCATTTATCCAGCACGGTTGTGTAGACACCCCAATTTCATACCCCTGGTACGTAACATTGACATGCGATATCAAGACCTGTTAAATCTTAACAAATGTCAAGTTACAGGGTTTAAAAATGCAAAAGACAAAGCAGGATGCGTAAAACAGTAAAATGCATGGGCCATAGTGTCCAAAAAGGAGGTAAAAATGGAAGGCTGGCGCTCAACCAAGCCCTCCTGGCGCGGCGCCCAAGGGGTGTGGACCGTGTGGTTCCGGCGCCCAAGTGTGCTACAGTGCCCTCAAAGTTAACGCATTGCATAAATTCTCAAGCACGCGGTACAAGCTGGTGAAGCACAAAGTAAAATTCGTAAATGCCAGCGATGTCCCTCTCTCAGCCTATATATAAGAGGCCCTGGGTTTGCTTTCAGCACAGACAGAAAAAAGCCCAAAGCTTTTAGCGTTGTTGTTACGCTGTGAGAACAGTGAGCGATCGTGAGATAATGAGCGCCCCCTCCTATAAAGCCTTGAAGCTCTGCCAAATCTCCTCCAAACTCAAAACCAACCAGTCAAAGTGAGCCTTAACCCCCCAGCTAGGTTTCCACCCTATTTCCCCGGTCCAAAAATCTCGAAAAGAGCAGTTGCTCTGTCCGAGTAAAAAGGCCAAATCCGCCAGAAACAAGCAGTTGTTCTACCCGATTTCCGCCAGCAAAAAAAAAACGCAAGCAGTTGCTCTGCCCGTTTGACGGTGCAACCCAAGCAACCTTCGGAAGCAGTTACCCTGCCCGAACCGCAGCAGCATCAGCAGCAAAAAAGACTCCCTCTCCAGGAAGGACAGAACGAGCACACCATGCTCTAAAAGGTGAGCCTTTAAGAGCGTTATTTTATAAAAAAACTATTTTCCATCTGGCCCAATGTAAAAATATAAGTCGTTGTGCTGCCCGAATTTATTTAGAAAATAACATTAAAAAGAGCCATTATTATGGCAAAATATTTTCAAATATATTTGTAATTATTGGAAGGAGGCGGCTGCAAGTCCGTAAATAATGTAGACATGGATGTATTTGTTTTCTTTTAATGCTTTATTTATTTGCCAGATAAATATAACAAAAATCATACTTTAGCCAAAAACTGTTTTTGAAACCGAAAGGGCGAGTTGGGTGCCTAGCACATTCTCAACTCGTAACTTAGCCTCCGAACCCGTTTTTTTTTTTTATCTCTGGTTTTATTTTTGGTTTTTTCTTTATTTTCTCCTTAAAATAAAGATGACGACTATGTCAAAACATTTTAGATCACAGTGGGGCATCGCAACATCCTTTCTTACACTTTTTTGTTTTCCCCTACACAAGGAAAAATGGGAATGAAAGGGTAATGTATTCATGCATCCTGGTATCCCCTAAACAAGGGATAACTTGGTACAGAAAACTCAAAGCGCTCATAGTGATCCGAAATAGGCCTTAAGGCAATTTTTATAAAGTCCATAGTGGGGCTCCGCAACATCCTTTCTTGCACTTTTCTGTTTTCCAAACATAAGGGAGAATGAGAATGAAAGGGTGATGTATTCATGCATCCTGTTATCCCCTAAAAAAAGGATAACCTGATACAGAAAACCCAAATCTCTCATAACGGACCAAAAAATCACTGAAGTGACCGAGACGTATTCAACGCGCTTCTTCACAGCACCATTTTTGTATTTTTAATTTCGTCCTCCTCTAGACAAGGGAGGGTGGAATGGAAAGTGTGGTGTCCGCACCGCACGTCGCACACCCCTATCCAAGGGTGCGCGGGGCGCGGGCGCGATCTGGGGCACCCACAGTGGCGACTTTGCTGGGGAGATCGTTTTTATTTTAAATAAAAATGGAGGGCTAAACTCAGTGACAAAACTTTTTTTTCTTTTGTTTCTAGCTAAAGTATGCTTGTTATATTTATTTAAGCATTTGAATATTGCATTCCTATATTTCTGTGTATATATTTGTGGATATGATCCTCTATCTTGCAGCAGTTTCGTTCCAGTCACCATTACAAGTATATTTAATAAATATATGTTCAAAAAAAATCAATCAAAAAAAATAATATAATAAATTTCCGGGCAGTATAACAAAAGAGCTGGGGCTTTATTTTTATTATCGCTTTATTCCTGCTTTATATTTTTATTCTGTACGCTTTTTTTTATCACGCAAAATATGTACATATTTTCTTTCATTCTGTCATTTTATTTTGGGGACTAGGACAAATATGTAATTAATAGGAATAGATAGATTCCCGGCTTTTCTTTCTATTTCTTGATATGTTTGGTTGCTTGTTTGCGCTCAAACTAAAAAGTCGAGAAAATCTACAAAGAACAGCAAAACATGCCATAGCTGTTTTATTTTTCGCTTTATATCTGAATAAAAGGAAAATATTTTTTTTTAAAAAAACTCTTTTTACCTTTGAATTTCCTTTTGTCAAATAGAATCTCTAGGAAACAATTATTTTTCAACTCAGCGTCAATTTTCGTAGATATTGGGATCTTTGTTGTTTTTCTTTGGTGCCATTAACAATTTTGCAGGGGTTAAAAAATAAATTTTTTGACTATTATCATTTACCCTCCTAAGAGGATTGTCCAGAGGTACGTAATCATCACATCTCATTTCAAAGATCACAGAAGAAAAAAAAAGAGATGTATTTTCTATGTGTTTTCTTTTGTTTCCCAAAACATGAAAAGACAGGAAATCACCTCACCATTATTCTTAATTGTCATCTCCAAATTCATCTCTTAACCTCTCATAAATGCATCACCAGTTGATAAGTGCATCATTCATTCTCGATTTCAAAATTTTTTTCTTTAGTAAGTCCTACTTCGGAATTTCAAGGTCTACCACTATAAAAAAAAAAGGAGAATTAAAAAAAAACAGAAATTAAGAAAAAAAAAAGAGAGATCGATAGGGATTCAGGGAAGAAAGGAAAGCTCGGAAAGCCAAGAAGCCAAGAAAGCAGAAAAGTCTGCAAAGCCGGAAAATCCAGAAAAGTCAAGCAGCTCAAGGATCATAAACAATAATTCAGGACTAGGGGCTTTCAAACTTCAGGGGTGTCTCTTTTGCCATATTGATGCATACAACCCATCCTTGCAAGAGTATACTCACGAATCTATTTGGTCTCAGTTATTTCAAAGGTCCAATCAAGTCCTCAAATCGAACTCTCCAAAGGTATTTTATCTATATTCGAGTCTGATAAAATTCTTGCTTCTCCTATATTAGTTTGTCAAGTCTTCTTCTTGATCTTTGAGCACCATATATCACCGAAATATCTGTTATATATATATATATATATATATAAAAAGATGAGTCAACTCAAGGGAAAACATGATAAAACTGCACGAGTTGGTGATGAGTCATTTAGGAATATGGACCCACAAACCATTAAAAATATAAGTTTGATAAAGCAACCTTATGTCTTGGTAAAAGGTCCTCTTCGACCCATTGCGACCGAGCTATTAAATGGCACACTAGGGGCTTCCAACCCCAACCATACACCAAACCTCTTCCAAATACTTGAACAAATCCACCACATACCAAAGCCTAACCATTTCTGAGATCTAGCTTCTCAAAACTGGGGTTGTTCCACCCTTATTTATATCCACCAAGAATGACAACCTTCTTCTATCCCAAGAGAAAGAAGACAAATATATCTTCAAGCACTCTCTCATATTGCTCCGAAAGAGCAACACAAAAAGAGAGAGGAGGCCTATGCATAAGAAAAAAAAAGAAAAAAAAGAAGCCTCTCCTGAGCGATTTCCTCAAAATCTCTCTCTCGCAAAAAAAAAAAGAGAGAAGAAAGAAAAAAGAGAAAGAAAGAGCAAGGTTGGAAATTAAAAAACAAAGAGAAAAAGAAAAAGAAAGGAAGCCTCTCCTGAGCAACTTCCTCAAAATCTCTCTCTCACAAAAAGAGAGAGAGAAAGAGACCAATCACTCTTCATAAAAGATCAAAGAGACCAATCAAGGGACCCCATAACCAAATCCAAAAGCCGATCTCCCAACCAGTCCAAAATTTCATAACCAAATCCAAAAGCCGATCTCCCAACCAGGTCCAGAAATCAAATTCTCATCCAAACCCACAGCTTAAAAGGCCAGCCAATGATCGTTTTGCGATTGCCTTTCCGGAAATAACCAAATCCACAACCCAAAATCCCTTTGAGCAAAAGGCCAATCAAATCCTCAACCCTAAAGCTAATCCATCCCAAATACTTAAACACTATACCCCAACCTAGTTGCCACCTATAGCTCTGTTTCAATCGGTTATAACATGATCTGGATCTAGGACATAACTTCTTGCTAAAAAACACATAAAATTATCAAAAGATAAACATTAAATAGGGTCCATGAAACTTATGATACTCGGCGATAAACTATGGATCATGACTCTTCTTTTTGTCCATTAGAGTCGTCCCACTTTCTCTGAGCATACTCATTTCTGTCACCCACAAAAGTATCTCCCAATCGAGTCTTTCTGGGGCTGCCTCCATTTAATCTCTTCAGAAACTTGCCCGTCTCATCTTACAAAATATGGCTCATCGAGTCATCCTGGGGTTTCTCCCGCCAAACTCATTAGATAGATAAAAGCTCATCATCTCCAGAAACAGTTGTCATTTCCATCTCTGCCTGAAGAAATGACGAAGTTACAAATACGTGATCCCTCAAGAATAAGCAGGTTATCATCGCATGCATTGAAAGACCGGCTCCCTATGAGGTAAAAGCTCATTAGGTTGAAAACCCGAAAGGGCGGCCTAGGCAGAAGTTAGAGCACAAGAAAAAAAAACAAAAAAACAAAAACAATAGAAAGAAAGAAAAAAAGTGGTCCCTCTGAGGCATCGATTAGTAGGACTCACTAATTTTGATTGAATTCCTTTTTTGAATGATGCACTAGTCAAAAGACTGAAAGGTAACCCTAAACTTCATTCACCTTCATTTCAAATATCACCATCAACTCCTATACTCATAACCCATCAAAGCCAAAAGCCGCATCCTAACCTCTCTTATCACCTTTCCATCACCTTGGCTTATCTTGTCTTAACATGTTTAAGAAATGGATGACACACATGGACATTCAAAAGTTTTTTTTTAAAGGAAAAGAAATTTTCATTCGCATGCTTGCATCTTTTGTTTGCATCATTTTACTGCATCTTATAAGGTCTTCTGCCGTATCGGCCCTTGGAAAAATATAAATGTTCTACTAGCATCTCGCCAAGGACCTCCTCCCAAAGATCCTCAGCAGCATCATCAAAAGCCACACAAGCCGATCATCGACAGCATTCTGCCACAACGCTTCATAAATCATCGCTTTTCCTATGCTGGGATAAGCACATTTTTAAAAAATGTGCATCGCTTCTCCTATGATGGGATAAGCATATTTTAAAAAATCTGCATCGTTTCTCCTATGCTGGGATGAGCACATTTTAAAAAAAAATATGCATCCCTTTCCTTATGCTGGGGAAAGCCCGTTTTCAAAAGCAGCATCGCTTTCCCTATGCTGGGGAAAGCCCATTTTAAAAGCAACATCGTTTTCCCTATGCTGGGGAAAGCTCGTTTTGAAAAGCAGCATCGCTTTCCCTATGCTGGGGAAAGCTCATTTTGAAAAACAACATCGCTTTCCCTATGCTGGGGAAAGCTCATTTTGAAAAGCAGCATCGCTTTCCATATGCTGGGGAAAGCTCGTTTTCAAAAGCGGCATCGCTTTCCTTATGTTGGGGAAAGCTCGTTTTAAAAAGCAGCATCGCTTTCCCTATGCTGGGGAAAGCGCATTTTGAAAAGCAGCATCGCTTTCCCTATGCTGGGGAAAACTCGTTTTAAAAAGCGGCATCGCTTTCCCTATGCTGGGGAAAGCCCATTTTGAAAAGCAGCATCACTTTCCCTATGCTGGGGAAAGCCTGTTTTTTTTAAAAAAAACAACATCGCTTTCCCTATGTTGGGGAAAACTCATTTTGAAAAGCAACATCGCTTTCCCTATGCTGGGAAAAGCCTGTTTTCAAAAGCAACATCGCTTTCCTATGCTGGGGAAAGCCTGTTTTAAAAAGGTTCTATCGTTTTCCCTATGCTGGGGAAAGCGCATTTTGAAAAGCAGCATCGTTTTTCCTATGCTGGGGAAAGCGCGTTTTGAAAAACAGCATCGCTTTCTCTATATTGGGGAAAGCGCGTTTTTGAAAAGCAGCATCACTTTCCATATGTTGGGGAAAGCGCGTTTTAAAAAGCAGCATCGCTTTCCCTATGCTGGGGAAAGCGCATTTTGAAAAGGTCCCATCAGTTTCGCCTATGTTGGGTGAAACGTACCATCCATCCCACCATGTGTTGTTGTTTGTTCGTAGCGGGGGAACTACGTTTGGTCTGATTCCTTTGATAAGGATACGTAGGTAGCCTATTTAGGTAGGCACGACCATCGCAGCGGGGAACTACGTTTGGTCTGATTCCTTTGATAAGGATACGTAGGCAGCCTATTTCGGTAGGCACGACCATCGCAGTAGGGAACTACGTTTGGTTTGATTCCTTTGATAAAGATACGTAGGCAGCCTATTTCGGTAGGCACGACCATCGCAGCATGCTTGTTTCGCTTCGGCCAAACTACGTTTGGTCTGATTCCCTTTATTAAGGGATACGTAGGCAACCTACATCGGTAGATCCGACCATTAGAGCACTTAATTTGCATATCAGCTTAAAAACTACGATAACCTGCTATAACCGACTAAATATGTCTAGGATATGTGAGGTTTGGTTTGCATTATAAACTGTTGCATTATAACTGCTACCTGTTGCCTTTCTCCCCCCATTATAATTACACAAAATTGGAGAGTCTATTCTTATCAACGATGTTCGTCTACTCAGTAAGCTGCGGGTTACCCGTAAACTCCATCGTTGAGGGGCTCTGTAGACACCCCAATCTCGTACCCCTGGTACGTAACATTGACATGTGATATCAAAACCTGTTAAATCTTAACAAATGTCAAGTTACAGGGTTTAAAAATGTAAAAGACAAAGCAGGATGCGTAAAACAGTAAAATGTAGGGGCAAGAGTGTCAAAAAAGGAGGTAAAAATGGAAGGCTGGCGCTGATCCAAGCCCTCCTGGCGCGGCGCCCAAGTGTGCTACAATGCCCTCAAAGTTAACGCATTACACAAATTCTCAAGCACGCGGTACAAGCTGGTGAAGCACAAAGGAAAATTCGTAAATGCCAGCGATGTCCCTCTCTCAGCCTATATATAAGAGGCCCCGGGTTCGCTTTCAGCACAGACAGAAAAACGCCCAAAGCTTTCAGCGTTGTTGTTACGCTGTGAGAACAGTGAGCGATCATGAGATAGTGAGCGCCCCCTCCTATAAAGCCTCAAAGCTCTGCCAAATCTCCTCCAAACTCAAAACCAACCGGTCAAAGTGAGCCTTAGCCCCCCAGCTAGGTTTCCACCCTATTTCCCCGGTCCAAAAATCTCGAAAAGAGCAGTTGCTCTGCCCGAGTAAAGGCCAAACCGCCGAAACAAGCGCTTGTTCTCGCCCGATTTCCGCCAGAAGAAAAAACGCAGCAGCTTTCTCGCCTGCTTGACGGTGCCGTAAACAACCTTCTGGAAGCGCTACCTTGCCCGAATCGCAACAGCAGCAACAAAAAAGACTCCCTCTCCCGGAAGGTCAGAGCGAGCACACCACGCTCTAAAAGGTGAGCCTTTAAGAGCATTATTTTATAAAAAAAGTTATTTTCCATCCGGCCCAATGTAAAAATATAAGCCGTTGTGCTGCCCAGATTTATTTAGAAAATCGCATTAAAAAGAGTCATTATTATGGCCAAATAATTTTAAATATATTTGTAATTATTGGAAGGAGGCGGCTGCAAGTCCGTAAATAATGTAGACATGGATGTATTTGTTTTCTTTTAATGCTTTATTTATTTGCCTGATAAATATAACAAAAAGCATACTTTAGCCAAAAACTGTTTTTGAGACCGAAAGGGCGAGTTGGGTGCCTAGCACCTTCCCAACTCGTAACTTAGACTCCGAACCCCTTTTTTTTATCTCTGGTTTTATTTTTGGTTTTTTCTTTATTTTCTCCTTAAAATAAAGATGTCGACTCTGTCAAAACATTTTGGATCACAGTGGGGCATCGCAACATCCTTTCTTGCACTTTTCTGTTTTCCCCTACACAAGGAAAAATGGGAATGAAAGGGTAATGTATTTCTGCATCCTGGTTCCCCTAAACAAGGGATAACTTGATACAGAAAACTCAAAGCGCTCATAGTGATCCGAAATATGCCTTAAGGCAATTTTTATAAAGTCCATAGTGGGGCTCCGCAACATCCTTTCTTGCACTTTTCTGTTTTCCCCTACACAAGGGAGAATGAGAATGAAAGGGTGATATATTCCTGCATCCTGTTATCCCCTAAAAAAGGGATAACCTGATACAGAAAACCCAAAGCTCCCATAACGGACCAAAAAATCACTGAAGTGACTGAGGCGTATTCAACGCGCTTCTTGACAGCACTCTTTCCGCATTTTTAATTTCATCATCCCCTAGACAAGGGAGGGTGGAATGAAAAGCGTGGTGTCCGCACCGCACGTCGCACACCCCTATCCAAGGGCGCGCGATGCGCGGGGGCGATCCAGGGCACCCACAGGTTGCAAGAGCATAATGAAGTGGAGCGAATTTGTTTTTGTGCCTATCAAAAGCAAGCTCTACCGGTACTTCGCCTCTCATAGTGATCCACCCAGCCTGTTGAGTTTCTTCAGGGATGGTGTAGGTGGTGGAACCATCGTCTGACAAGTCAGGAAAGGCTGCTGAGATGGTTTCAGCATCAAAGATAACAGGAACTCCTCTAATTGTTCCAGTAAGAGCGAAGGGGTCAGTTGGGGATTCTTCCATGGACATGAAGAATTCTTCAGTTAACTGGCAACTGAAGGTTCTAATGTTGAAGGTGAGAAGAGGAATCAACCCAGACGCTGTCAACAGGTGGATGAGCTCAAGTCCTATGGGTTCGTTGTTAAGAGATACCATGTCCAAGAGGCATCCTAAAGTCGTATTGGTTGCCATTTTTGAAAAATCTAGGGTTAGGATTTTGGAAGAATGATAGATTGAAGAAGAAGAAGAGGGTTTGAATGAAGAAAGTGAAGTATAAAAGAGGTTTGTAAAGAGTAAGTATTTAAGAGGGTTTTATAAGTACGGACACTTATAAGAGTGAGTGGGTTTTAAAAGCGAAGATATGGCGTGTAGTGAAAAAGTACACAGGATATTGATTTTTGTGATAAAAAGGATGATTTTTGACAGAAGGTTATTATCACAATGATGAGTCGTTTTTGTGTATACACGTCACTTCAACCACCATTGTTGGGATAGTGGAAAGGTCATTTTGGCTTCTCAAAGAAGCTTCACGAGTTCCAATGAGAAATAAAAGGCGGGAACTAAATAAAGGAATTTATAATTATTTAAATTTAGTATAAATCTTAGCTGAGATACAATCAGCTTTGATTAAGGATAAGAAGCTTACCTGAACAGTGACTATGAAGTCAGTCACTGAGTTGTCAGCTAAGAGATAAAAATTATGTTAGCTATATCTCTTTTGTCAGCTGAGATGTTGTTAGCTGATAGAATTTAGAATATGTCAGCCGAAGATTTGTTCAGAAGCTTAATCCCAAGCAGATATGTAAATCAATTATTGTCAGCTGATGACTGACAATATTTGTCAGCTAGATGAGATTTGGCTGACAGATCAAGATTTCAACGCTGATTTACTTTGTCAGCTATTGGCTGACCATATTTGTCAGTCTTTGGGATGTCAACTAGTTGAGTGTCAGCTGACAAACTGAAGGGCACTACTGATTTTCTTTTACAGCTGATCTAATATCCTGCAAAGATTAGAAATACAAGGTATCTTTCTATGACAATACAAGCATTCCCAATTCACCTCTTAGAAATTCAAATCTATCAAATTTTAAAGCTTTTGTAAATATGTCAGCTAATTGAAATTCTGTAGGAACATATTCTAGCTGAACATTACCTTTCTCAACATGATCTTTTAAGAAGTGATACCTTATGTCTATATGGTTGGTTTTAGAATGCATAACAGGATTTTTAGAAACTGAAATGGCATAAGTATTATCACAGTAAATATGACATATTCCCATTTGCATCTCAAAGTCCAATAGTTGTTGTTTCATCCAGAGAATTTAGAACAAAGAATCCAGAAGAATGTATTCACCAGTAGTTGAGGTGGAGATCGATGCACGCTTTTGCATGCCCAAGATATCAGTTTGTTATCAAGAAACTGACATGTTCCACTGGTGCTTTTTCTGTTAACTCTACACGCTGCAAGGTCAGCATCTGAATATCCAATTAAGTTAAAAGATGAATCTCTAGGATACCAAATACCAAATTTTTCAGTATCAATCAAGTATTTAATAATTCTTTTTGCAGCAATCATATGAGATTCCTTTGGATTTGCTTAAAAATGTGCACATATACACACAACAAACATAATGTCTGGTCTACTAGCAGTTAAATAAAGGAGAGATCCAACTATACCTCTGTACTCAGTTGTATTAACTGGTTTACCTTTTTCATCTGTGACCAAGTGACATTCCACTCCCATTGGAGTGCTTGCTGAATTTGCTTCTTGTAGGGTGTATTTCTTGATCAGCTCTCTTGTGTATTTTGATTGATGGATAAATATCCCTTCTTCAGTTTGCTTAATTTGCAAACCTAGGAAGTAAGTGAGTTCTCCCATCATGCTCATTTCAAATTTTCCTTTCATAAGATTTTTAAATCTTTTACACAAAACTTCATTAGTAGAGCCAAAAATAATATCATCAACATAAATTTGAACTAGTAAGATATTACCTTTATGCTTGAGAGAGAATAAAGTAGTGTCAATTTTACCTCTTTGAAACCCTTTTTCCATAAGGAATTTTGATAGAGTTTCATACCATGCTCTTGGAGCTTGTTTGAGACCATAGAGTGCCTTTCTTAGCTTGTATACATGATCCTTCTTTTTGATATCAAGAAATCCCGGAGGTTGTTCAAAAAAAAACTTGTTCTTGTAGATCACCGTTTAGAAAAGCACTATTTACATTCATTTGATAGACCTTGAAATCCTTGAAAGTTGCATAGGCAAGGAATAATCTGATAGCCTCCAACCTGGCAACATGGGCAAATGTCTGATCATAGTCAATACCCTCCTCCTGTCTATAGCCTTGGGCTACCAACCGTGCTTTGTTCCTAGTGACATTTCCATCTTCATCCAACTTGTTCCTAAACACCCATTTTGTTCCAATAACTTGTTGATCTGAGGGTCTTGGAACAAGTTCCCATACTCGACATCATTCAAACTAATTGAGTTCTTCTTGCATGGCCTCAATCCATTGAGGATCTTCTAAAGCTTCATCAACCTTTTTGGGTTCAATGGAGGAGACAAAAGCATGTGAATCAAGAGTTTCATTTCTGGAACTACTTCTTGTTCGTAGACCAGCAAATGGGTCTCTAATGATATTTGAAACTGGATGATGTCTGGCTTCCCTAATTTCTTTAGAAAGATCTGGAAGAGGTTCGGTAGGTAAGGGAGAAAAAGGAATATCACCGACCAAGAATTTCGTTGAAGAGTGTCACCGACCGTCGCCTATAACAAGATTCCGATACATGATTTAGATTGTCAGCTGGTTGAAAGTTGTCAGCCTGCTGAAGTTCATTCTGAATATCTAAAGTTTCAGCTGGAGGAATTGAAGATGAAGGATTGTTTTGAGTTGAACTACCATTGTTTCCTGTCTCAAAAATCTCAAAATTGTCAGTAACATTAAATTCATCAAAAGTGATATGCATAGATTCAACAATTATTTGAGATTTTCTGTTAAAAACTCTATAGGCTTTACTATATTTGGCATAACTAACAAAAATACCTTCATCAACTTTTTCATCAAATTTACCTCTGTAGTCACCACCATTGTAGTGAATGAAGCATTTGCATCCAAAAATTTTAAAGTAAGCAATGTTGGGTGTTCTTCCTCTCCATAATTCATAAGGAGTCTTTCCATGAAACTTGTTTATGAGAGATCTGTTTTGAGTGAAACAGGCTGTGTTGACAGCTTCTACCCAAAAATACTTTGGCAGTTTTGCTTCAGCTAGCATTGTTTTACCTGCTTCAATTAGTGTCCTGTTCTTCCTTTCAGCTACACCATTTTTCTGAGGTGTTCTGATTGCTGAAAAGTTGTGATCAATACCATGATCATCACAGTATGTGTCCATGACAAGGTTCTTGAATTCTGTACCATTATCAGATCTTACACTTACAATCTCACATTCTTTTTGAGTTTGAAAATTTCTGAACAGGGAAGTGAGAATGCCATAAGTTTCATCCTTGGATTGCATCATTTCTACCCATGTGTACCTTGAGTAATCATCCATAACTACCAGAGTATATCTATTTCCTCCCAAACTTGCAGTAGTAATGGGACCAAACAAATCCATATGAAGAAGTTCAAGAATTCTTTTGGTTGAAAGACATGGTTTGGGTTTGAAAGAAGCTTTTGTTATTTTTCCTAAAATGCAGGCATCACATTTTTTGTCAGATGGAAAGTTTATAGATGGCAGAACTTTCACTAAGTCTCCTTTTGATAATTTTGAAAGATATTTAAAATTTAAATGTGAAAGTCTTTTATGCCAAAGCCATGAAGTTTTTGAAGAATTGTTTACTACCAAACATATTTGAGTATTGTGATTTAAGGCAAGTAAATCAATAGCAAAAACATTTCTTTTTCTAGAACCTATAAGTAAAACTTCATTTGTGATGTTGTTTTTGATAAAACAATGAGTAGAAGAAAAAGAGCAGCTCATACCTTTATCACAAAATTGTGATATACTTAAGAGATTATGTTTCAAACCTTGTACCAATGAGACATTTTCAATTTTGATAGATCCCCTGATAATGGATCCATAGCCTATAGTCTTCCCTTTTGAATTGTCTCCAAAAATGACAGAAGGTCCTTTAGCTGAAATAATGTTAGTAAGAAGTTCAGCTGACCCAGTCATGTGTCTTGAGCATCCACTGTCTAATATCCATATGTAAGTTGACTGGTCATCTACCATTAAACATACCTGAAATATGAACATTTAAATCATGGTACCCTTTATACTTTTGGGTCCAAAGGGTTAGTTTTCTTTGGTAGCCAAACTTGCCTAAAATTAGACATTTTGGCTTTGTCAGTAGGTTTAAATCTGAACAGACATTCATGAGACTGATGACCAAAAGTAGAACAAATATTGCATTTGTGATAACCAGGTTTATCAGTCATTGAATGTGACTTCTTTGATTTATTTTGACTCAATTTAGAAGTCTTAGCAGAAACAAAATTGATTGGCTTGAACTTATCAATTGTCTTCCTTCTGATTCCTCCTCTTTTGTCAGCTGGTTGATGTTTGTCAGCTGGCTGACGTTTGTCAGTTGGCGCATTAGCTGACAATTTTTTAGGCTCATAACCAGAAGACTGACAACTGTCATTGTTTAGCTTATTCTTTTTGTTAATGGACTTCTTAAGCTGATTCATGCCTTTGGGATACTGGAAAGGTACACTGTTATAAGCTAATCCCTTATCCTTTTTTAGCAGAATCTTAGGTCCACCGTTTGACTGTCTGATCTCACAGTTTTCATCATCTTTTGAATATCCAAGACCATGTTGGTCTTCATGACTTTTCTGTTGACTAATGATGGTTTCAACAACAGCTTTTGACTTTGAGTAAGTATCAACAACATTTGTCAGTCGAAGATTCCTTTCTACAAGGTCAGCAATCTGGGCATCAGATATTTTTGCTTGAATCTCATGTTTTTCATTGATGCTTTTAAGTTGTAGTAATTCATTTTGATGTACTTTATAAAGCTCATTGATCTTTTGAAGCTCGCAGTTTTTATCAGAGATTCTTTTGAAGTCTCTAAATAAAAAAACATGAATTTTTTTGAGTGTTTCGAATTTGGAATACATTTCTTGCATTTGTTCCAGTAGATCATCAACACTTGTGTATGTAGCCTTCTCCTCCTGCCTTTTTGACATGTTGTTTATTTTGACGTCAGCAGTCCTTGGAGAAGTTGACTTGATTTTTCTTTCTGGCTGACTTATTATTCCTTGTCCATAAAAACCATTTCCTAATTTCTTAACCACAAACTGATCAGATTTGATGATCTTTGTTAGCTTGGGGTTTTTAATAGGTGAGCTTGTCAGCTCATTATCAGACTCATTTGAATATTTTGGACTAGGAAAATCATTTTTTGAATCATATATAGCTGATTCTGCAACAAGACACAAATTTGCTTCTTGCACAAAATCAGCAGATTCATCTTCAGAATCTGTCTCAATCCATGTTGCAAGATTTTGATCTTTAGCAACTAAACCCTTTTGTTTTTCAAAATTTCTGGGAGCTCTTTTGTAATATTCATTTTTCGTAAAAGGATAGTTTGAGGCAAAATGACCTGGTTTTCTACAGTTGAAACACAATAATTTTTCTTTCTCATCCTTGTCTTCATTTCCTTTGAAGTAAGACTTTTGAAAGTTTGAAGAAGAAGGTCTTTGAGAGCTTGAGGAAGGTTTTTGATAATTTGAGGAAGTTTTTTGAAAACTTGCAGAAGGTTTTTGGAAGTTCCTTTTAAAAGATTTAAACTTTCTGAAGTGTCTAGCAAAAGCTACAAATTCATCTTCATCAAAGTCATCATCTGACAGAGATGTAGAAGTTTTAGGAGCCTCTTCTTCAGCTTGCAAAGAGATACCTTTAAAGTTTTTCTCAATTTCTTGAGTTTTAAGAACTTCCTTTTCATAAATTTTTAGACTTGCAACAAGACTATGTATATGAGTTTTGTTCAAATCTCTTGCTTCCTTTATGGCTGTGACCTTTACATGTCATCTACTTCCCAAGCTACTAAGAAAACGCATATTCAAATCTTTCATGTTGTAAACTTTGCCAAGAGAAGAGCATCTATTACTTACCTCGAGAAATCTATCGTAAACATTCTTCAATGATTCTTTCGGGTCCTTTTTGAAAGCATCAAACTCTTGTATACAGTCATAGAGTTTGTTGTCCTTGGTGTTTTGTCTCCTTCGACATATTCAACAAGAGCATCCCAAATTTCTTTGGCAGTAACACAGTGATATATTTGTTTGTAGTTTTCATCAGGAACAGCACTTGATAGAATGTGTACAGCTCTAGCATCCAGTCCGTCAGTAATTTTATCTTCCTTAGTCCATTCTGATTGAGGCTTGAGGACATATTCTTCGATAGCAGGAGCAAGAGGATTTATGCTATCATCATCTGCAGTAGAAGATTTACCAACTTTAGTATTAATTTTCATTGGTTGCATAGGACCACCTCTTACACATTCCATTAATCGTTTATCTATATTGTTCATATATCTTGTAATTCTTTCTTTTTTAAATATCAAAGTGATCTTCATCAAAAATAGGCACTTGAGTAACATTATTTGATTGAAAAGCCTTTAAAGTTGCCATGATCGATCTTTCAAGTTGTTAAACTTGGAAAAATAATAATTTTTCAAAAAAGTTAAGCTCTGATACCAATTGTAAGTCCAGTTGGCAACTGACAAGGCTAGAGGGGGGGGTGAATAGTCTTTTAAAAACTTTAAGGATTGACTTTAAAAACTTTAAAAGTTTGCAGCGGAAAATGGAATTTTGTCAGTTAGCTGATATGATCAGCTAGCTGATGAAATAAAGAGAATGAAACTAAAGAAGATTGGTCAGCTGGCTGACACAATAGTGTTAGAAAATTTCTGTTTAAAAGATAGATCACTGAATATAAAGAATGAACTGAAGAACAATTTATCAAAACAGATAATTAAACAATTTATGTAACTAACTGGCTGACACTTAAGTAGATTAAAACTTCTTAAGTGTTAGATCAGTTTGTAAGGGCTGATAAAGTATGTGACAAAAGAATTGAAGTGGTTCACATTAAAACTGTTACGTCCACTACCAAGTTGGTCAAACTTGGATTTTGAAGTGCACTAATTTTATTAAAAATCTAATTGATCTCTAATGGATCAGTGTATAACAATTGACCAGTGTTTATGGAGAATGATTGAAAACAATCAAACTCGTGAGACAAAATGACTGATTTCTAAAGAATATAAATCACTCAGTGTTTGTCTAAACAATAACTAGAAGAAAATATTCAAAGAAGAGTATCTAGCTAAATTTTTTCAAGAAGACTAAGGCACAGAGCGAATTTCTTTCAGGGTAGTTTGCTCAGACTTCAGTATATACTTCAAGTGATTCCTGAGGGAATTTATAGATGAATTTGAAGAGCAGCCCGTTAGAAACACATTTGAATTTGAAATGTGTTTGGACGATACAGGTGTATTTTCACAAGATCTCAGGGATCCTGTTAGAGAGATAATATACAGAGTATATATCAAAACACAAAATAGGAAAGTGTCAGTACAAGAAAAATGTTCAAGTAAATGAGGTAAACACGCTGACACTTTCAAAAACTATGGTCAGCTGATCAAAGTGACTGACATCAAATTAAGCTGCAAGCTGACCAAAAAATTAGAACAGTTTATAAGTTCTTGGCTAACAAACAGCAGAATGATTTTAAGTAAATTTAATTTAATGCAAGATTCAACAATTCACACACTCGCACTCACATAATATATTCCAAATTGCTATCCTTTTAAACGCGTTACATTCATAGTTCATAGAACCTAGATTCCAACGAACGAAATTATCCTACACTGCGCCCTTTAAGGACGGGCCAACTGTCAATATTCTAAAAATCGCCCTAGGCGGCTGCTTAGGCGCCGGCTAGCGCTAGACGTAGGCCCCACGTTACGATTTTCACCAAATCGGACAAGAAAGTTGTTGGAGAAGAAAATTGACGATTAGACGCCCTAGTCGTCGGCTAGTCGCTGTAGGTGCCGACTGATGTGTTCGAGGAGTGGAAGAACCAAAGAGAAGAGGAGCCAGTGGTCTAGGGTGGTGACGGAGGGGAAAATGGTAGGGATACGGTGGAGATCCCATTCGTTGCCGCGAAGGGTGAGGGATGTGCGGGTGGTTCGTTCAAGAAGGAGCTATTTCTGGCAGACGAGGACGGTGGCATTTCAACTACGAACCTTAGAATTGCGTGGATAAAACACTTCTGGTAGATCGTTGATGGTTACGTTGTTGACATATCACTGATCGTTGATGATTACGTTGTTGACATATCACTGATCGTTGATGATAGGAGATGGTACAGAGAGCGAGAATGGAGGTGGGCAATGCTTAGGTGTGAGCTTGGTCCGGTTCGGTCTAGTTTTTTGGACAAAAAAGAGAAAACCGGAACCAGACCAATAGTCTGGTTCTTAAAAAATTTAGAACCAGAACCAACCCAATATGTAGTAGAACTAAAACATTGGTCTGGTCCAGAACCAATCAAAGATGTATGAGAATCAGGACCGGACCAATACTATGATTTTTTACTTTTTAATTGCTTAATATAAATACATAATAAAAATTTTAAGACCGAAACTTCATAAAAATTTAAAAAACCTTCAATAAAAGTACATTCAACAATTAAAAATGTCGAACTCATAAACTCATAACATAACAAACCGGTGGAAAAATAAAAATAAAAGAGTACCAACTAAAAAATAGAATAAAGAAAATATTAGGAATTAATATATATATATATATATATATATATATTTATTTATTTATATATATATATTTATTTATTTATATATATATATATATATATATATATATATATATTTATATATATATATATGTATGTATGTATGTATGCATAATAAAATAAATAAATAACATATTTGGTCGATTCGATACAGTTCCGTGTTTTTTTAGTTCGAGAACCAGGACCAACCCAAATATCCGATTTTGTGAAAATTTAGATTCAAGACCAAACCAAAATATTAATCCGATCTAATTTTAATTAATTCGATCCGATTATATTGGTTCAGTCCATCGCTGAAAAAATCTTACGCACCCTATCAATCATACTGTTGAAAGAGAATGGAAATATTGAAGGCTGCTTAAAAATAAAGAAAGAGGAGGGGGGTTTGGAAAGGTCCGAGTCTCCAACTGTATCACTGTATTGTACTGGGAAACAGGGAAAGTTTGTGGTTGTTGGGTGATATGGGAATGAGTGACTCTTAATGATAATTAATGGTCCATCATGGGAAATCATATTTTAACTCTTTTTTTTGGCAAAACACACAAATGGGCCACCCAACTTTGGTCCTTATTGCAATTCGGCCATCGAAACTTTGGTTCATCTATTTTGGCCACCCTACTTTCATTTTGTTGCAAGCGAGCCCATTTTCTAACGGACGTTAGACAAGGACGTTAAGTTTAGGGCAAAATTCCTATTTTACCCCTGTTAATATCAAAAAGGGAGACTGTTCATCTTCATCTTCTCCCAAAACCCAGAAAAAATAAATTCAAAGAAACAGAATGACAGTACATGGATCAATCTGTCAATTTCACCAAGGGCTACGCCAAAGTAAACCCATCTGAACTTAACAATCCCAATCTCCCCCACCGCAAGGCCACCCAAACTGGGAAAAGGAATGAAGAAAAACAAAAACGAAATAGAGATGAAAGCATTTAAATTAAAGTTATAGAGAGACGGGAAAAAGGAATCGCCGGACTGCCGTCTTCTTCTCATTTGTTCTCATTTTAACTGTTATCATCGGTACAGCCATCGCGCTCTTGCTTTAAAAATCCACCACTGAACCACATGAGCCGTCCTCGTCTCCGTCTCTCTCTTCTTCTAAACCCGACGAGTCAATCATATCTGTTTGCTCGTGACTCAAGACTCGATTGTGTTGCCGCATTTCCTCCATCATCACCGGTGACGCCAACAACAACTACAAACGACCGACTCGAACACATTTGCAATGAGAAATGAGAAAGAGTTGGAAGAGAATGGAAGAGAATGGGAGATCGAGCAGATCTCCACACCGGCACCGAAATCGGTCAATCCAACCTTCCTCCCAAGATCCGAGCACCGATTCACCTCCCTCTTCATCAGCACCGCCGTCTTCGCGGTCGTCTCCTTCGCTTCATCAGCCGGTAAGCTCCGATCCTGCACGATTAGGTCCTCGCTAGGCTCAAACGACCTCACCGGAGACTTCAACGAGCTAGATCTACGGCTTTTCTCCGTGAATTTAATCCCGCCGGCGCTGAACGTTGACGTTTTCGTAGTGTCGTTGATTTGATGGGAGATCTAGCTGGGAGATGAGAAAGAGTTGGAAGAGAATGGAGTTGGAAGAGAATGGAACAGATCTGCAATAGAGCTGGGAGATCTAGATGCCTGTTTTGCCTTTGATGTATTTTTTTGATGTTTTTCCTACTTTGCCCCTAAACTTAACGTCCTTGTCTAACGTCCGTTAGAAAATGGGCTCGTTTGCAACAGAATGAAAGTAGGGTGGCCAAAATAGATGAACCAAAGTTTCGGTGGCCGAATTGCAATAAGGTCCAAAGTTGGGTGGCCCATTTGTGTGTTTTGCCTTTTTTTTTTTTTGAAATGTTGGTTCATTTTATTTCATATAAATGGTGTTAAACAATTAAGTACTGTATTAACTAAGTATGAGTGTATGACATTGAGTAATACTCCCTCCGTCCCTAATTTATTGTCCTGGTTGATCCGGCGCACCATTTAAGAAAACTTATTTGATTGGATTATTAATATTGGTTTAATGTGTAGTTTTCTTTAAAGCCCATGTATATGTGGTCCATAATTAAAGTAGGGTGAAAAAGTAAGGGTAAAGTGGTAAAAGTGATGTTCTAAAAAGGTAAGTTTCAAAGTGGACAATTATTTTGGGACGGACAAAAAGGAAAGGAAGACGATAATTTAGAGACGGAGGGAGTAAGAACTTTGACTTTTTTTGTTTGTAAATTTTTAATTTTAGTTGATTTTATAATGTTACGATGTATAGTCAATGTGTTTAATGAAATAAAAAAAATTGAGAACATTTTAAATTTGTAGCAATTGTTTGATGTGTTTTTAAATATTATATTAAAAAATTAAAAAAAATTATAATTATACTTTAATTTCTAGGGCCCTAGAAGCAAGACGCTAATTTGCTGCCTAGCGTCCACCTAACAGTTTTTAGAACATTGCCAACGGAAAGGTCTGGTTCATTATGATTTTGTAGTGTGATGCAAAATTGGATTAGGTGATTAAAATTGATGCAGTGAGATGTAAAATTGAACTAGGTAATTAAAATCGATTCATCGCGTTGCAAAAATTGATGCACTGTAATGTAAAATTGGTTTAGGTAATTAAATTGATGCGTCGTGATACAAAGATTTATGCAATTTAAATCGATGCATCGCGGTACAAAAATTGATCCAATGTGATACATTTGAGAGAGTGATATGTAGTGCACATTATGCTCATTAAGAGTTTCGTAATCTTTCACCCCCAGAAGTGAGTTTTTCAGGTTAAAAAAAAACATAATATACTGTAACGATTGAAAACTTATCATAGTGGACGGACTCAAATTTACACCAAAAGAAGATATACATGTGAAAGTGCAGTCCATCAATTAAAGTGATAATGAAATCAAAAGTAAAATCGTAAAGATAACTTTCAAAAAAAACAAACAAACAAACAAAGAAGAAAGGGTCATGCTTACCGACCCAAAAAAATTAAAAAGTGAACGTTTTTTTAAACGACTTAAAAAAGGAAAGATGCATTTTATTTTTTTAGGAACGAAGAGAGGGATTTAGGGATACATATTTTTGTTCAAGAAAACTATGTTTATACCAACATATTATTTGGGGGAGACCAAAATAACATCGTATTTTCAATATTACAAATGTTGTCAATGCACTCAGTTTGGGAAAAAAATGTTAGAAGTTAAATAATTTGGATAAAATGTCACTAATTTCGTTAAGTCTTCATCCAACTTCAATAACGGAGCGACGATGTGGACCTTTAAGGGTTTTTTTTTCATAAAAATTCAAAGTGGAGGGTATCTCCATGTTATAATTAATATTCATCAAACTACATCAATCAAAGTCCAGTCCCTAAATTATTATAAAAAAAGGACAGAAAACGTTCTTCCCTAAAAAATTTCAGCAAAGTCCCAAGGGTTTGAAAAAGGCCATGATGTCATCTTCCCAATGCGCAACCATGGAAACCCTAATTCTTAGCCAACCAGAAGACATCCAACGTGAAAAAAAAAACAAGAACGGGTAACTCATTAGCCAATTTCCCACTTGTCGCTTTTCATGGCGATCTCCAATGAGTTCGACGGGCTTTGAAACCAAGAATTTGTCCAGATTTGACTACCTACAATACCCAAGTAAGAATAATTTGATTCCATAGTCGGAGAACCCAACAGATATCGATTTGAAAATGATGATTGTTAAGACCCTGCACGCCGCTGACCATCTGATGTATGTTGTCGTCTATGACGCACTCCAACGAGCTTCCCATGCGTCGGCAGCCATGGTTAAGAACCTCCGACCAATTCTCAAATAGGATCGGTAGTTAGACAAAAGAAAAAAGAACTTCCCTAACGGGAGATGAAAGGAAATCACCAAAAGATGAGAGGCTTCAGGTTTACTTATTGGATTCATTGGGACTGACGCGACTCGAACCCGTTGCATAGTGCTTACACTATCACCCCTAACTTGAATATGACCAAAAATATCTTGACCTTAATGAAATGTATTTCTATTGTCGATAATGTTTATAAATTGGATGCTCGTATTTAGGAAAAAAGACAAAATGATACGGAGACTTATGGGTCTGCATATGAGGACATAGTCTCCATCATGGTTGGCCTCCAGAAACTGGCTTTAACCTCCTAAGGTTAGACATAATTTGTTAATGTTAACATTACATGCGGATACCTTTTACTTATAAATTTTATGAAAGAAATTCTTAAAGGTCCACATCAATTGCTGTTAATAAAGTTGGTCGGAAACTTCACGAAATCGGTGATATTTTGTTTAAATTATTTGTATACTTCTAACATTCCCCCACCCCCCTCCAAAATGAGTATATTGACCATATTGACAATATTTATAATATTGAAAATACGAGGTTATTTTAGTTTCTCTAAGTAATACGTTGATATAAAAAGTAGTTATCATTTTTTGTTCCATCATGTGTATATATAAAATGCAACTCAATAGCAAATTACAATATTATTCATACATAAATTACATGGTGCATTAAGGAACTCCATTGATATATATAAAATTAAATAACAAGGAACAAATTGAAGTTGGATAAGTATTATATGTATCGTTTGAGGTAGTTGTCAACGGTGGTATATTTGACTTCAGGATAGAGCTGAGTAGCCTCCTCCCCTTTCTCACCAATTTCAAAATTAGCAAGGCATCCTTGGTAACATACATGATAGTAATGTGTTAATCCCACTTGCTCCGCGTAATCTTGCTCTGTATATACGTACAAGAAGAGAAAATTATTTATAATAAGATCGAGATCGAGATCAAGTAAAATAATTAAGGTTAAATATATATATATATATTTATAGGGTAAAAACAGGTTCAATCTGCTTTAACTAGACCCGAACCAAACAGTTAATATTTTTAAGTTGAAACGGATTATTTTTTTTATTCAAAAATATTAACGGGGGTTGAGTTAAGTCGAGTAATTTTCAAGCCAGATCGAGTGGATTAACGGGTTTTAAGGTGTAATTGTCATGCATATGGAATCCCATAACTTAAATATGCATATCTCACCTGGCATCTTGAAAATGTAGTATATAGGCATAAATCTCACCTTTCATGGTAGCCAAAAATTCTAGGTCGGAGATTGATGACTTGCCAAGTTCTTTGCCAATGTGTTTCTCCCAAATCTGAACAACTTCTCTTTGAGAGAGAATATTTGCAGGGGGCCTGAGGTACAATGTCTTATTAAGAGTGCGGGGATCGTCTATTGTTTTGATGGTGTACGTTGCTATATCATCTTCGTCAACATAAATCGCTGTCCAAATTCACAAATAAATACACATTAAATTGAAGGTATAAAACGGTCTTACGATATTTTTTGTAATATTGATCGTTCTTCATTAAGTGCTATGTGCTGGTTTGTTGAATTGTGAGAAACGTTACCATCCGGAGAACTACTCTTAGGAACTACTCTTAGGTTGTGTGTATATATATATATATATACGTGGACGCAAACTTTTGAAAAAAGGTCCAGAATCTAGTTGAGTGAAAAATGAAGAAAAAATAATATACCTTTTTGATTGCCATCGCCGAGGAGGAGGACGGACTCCCTCGAAGGAAGAATGTGGCCGGGTTGGCAAAGTCCACCGAGGAAGTAGCCGGCAAAGCAGTTTGCGGAGACGTAGGTGAATGGGATTCCGGCATCTTCAATAGCTTTCCTAACCATCATTTTGTCATCAAATGTAACTCGTCCAGGTTCCATTGCATTCTCCATTGTTGCCGGATCTGTCCCAAACTCCGATGGCAAAAACCTCTGCAATCATCGTTATACACCCACTCAGCCCACGTTTAATTTTGTCTTCTTTTTCTATGTATATATTAATATGTTTTCTCAATTGTCACAAATGAAAATTTCTCCCAATTTGGAATTATAGTAATTTTCATAGCAGATTTGTTACTTTTAAGAAAATTTGGTATTTTTCCTAGCGATTTGGTACTTTTGATATATTTTACTCCCTCGGTTTTTAAAATATTGTTTATTTTGATTCAATACATCGTTTAAGAAAAAATAATTTACTATATTATAAATATTAGTGAAATGTGTTGTTTCATTTAATGCCTTTAAATATGTGGTCATAATTAAAGAATGTAGAAAAAGTAAGACCAAAGTGGTAAAAGTGTTTTTCTAAAATAAAATTTTGAAAGAGGACAATTATTTTAAAACAAATGAAAAATGAAAGGTGAACGATAATTTAAAAACGAAGGGAATACATTTTATTCCGAAATTGTATTCCCTCAGTTTTTAAGAAAATACCATGTTTAACTCGATACACAGATTAGTTTTTTTTAATTGTTTGTAATATAAATATTAAGATGCTTAGTGTTTTCTAATGAAATTCATGCAAGATTGAGATCCATCACTTAAAGTAAGAATAAAATAAAGATAAAGTGTTAAAAATGATATTCAGAAAAACAAATTTAGAAAGTGTTTTTTTAAACGGTTAAAAAAAGCATGGAGTAGTCTTTTTTAAGAATGAAGAGTGTTTCTTAATATTTTGCAGTAATTAAAAAAAAATTGTTCGTTGTTGGACACTTTTTTCTAATCTAGATGCATCAATTTTGAATGGCTTTATATCATTTGTCAATTATGATGCATCAATTGAATTTAACATGCAGAAAAAATGCATCAATTTGAAATAATTTGTTTATTGTGTTAGCAAAGAATGGGCATGAATGTCTCATTCATTATAATTTGCAGCGCGATGCGTTAATATTTGCATCGCTATGCATCAATTGGTGTTTGACTTGTAGCATCGCGATGCATGAATTAAATTAGATAATTAAAATTGATGCATCGTGGTACATATATAAATTGAATTAGGTAATTAAAATTGTTAGAACATAATGCATAAATTGAATTAAGTAATTAAAATTGATGAAACACAATGCATAAATTAATGCAACGCGATGCATATTGAGTAAGTGATCCGTAGCGCACCTTAGGTTAATTAAGGGCATCATAGTCTTTTTGCCTCTAAAAATGTCTTTATCCGATTTTAAAAAATATGTCATAATTTAGCCCTAATTTTAATTCTTCAAACAAAACTATTCATCTTCAAAAATATCAATCTCGAAGAAAAATGATTTAGCCAAAAATAACAAGAGTATGTCTCATGTAAGACCGTCTTACGGATCTTAATTCGTAAAACGAAGCTTCACTTTCTCACAGTTCAACTCACCAACATAGGGTGAGTCGGGTAATAAAGATTCACCTTACAAAAAAATCTATAAGACCGTTTTACAAATGTTTTTGCGAAGTATCAAAGACCAAATTATGAAAACCCTATGATGTAACCACCAAATCCCAAAGTCCCCCCCCCCCAACATACGATGTGTGTCTATATGGTACTTGACGTTACCATTTGTCTCATATTGCTCTCTCTCGTTAGTGGTCATTAAGAAATTCCCGTTACGTGTCACGTGAGCGTACCGTGCGAGGTATTTTTGTCATTTAATTAGGGGTGCAAAATGTGAGATTTGCATGCAATTTCATTATTTAGTTAAATATTTGATATTTAAGATATTTTTGAATAAAAAATTGTTTTATGAAAATTCAAAAATTTATAATTCTTTTTCAAAATTAAAACAAATTATAATAGTGGATTTGATGTGTGTGCACGTGGGTCTAAAAAAAAAAAAAAAAAACCCTAAACTGAATCTGCGATCTTTCTCTCTTCCTTCTTTTGCCTAGTTCGCTCAACCCTCTTACCTCACATCAGTCTTCTTCCCTCTCTCTGGCCAGCAGTTGTCATCTCTTCTCCAGCTTTCATCATTCCGCTTCGATTTCGCGGTCTACATCTAGTCGTCCCTTGCTCCAGCCTTGGTTCCACCGCCATTTCCACCTTCAATCGTCTTTCCCACGTCCAACGATCCTTTATTGCCGCACCAGCTCCTGACATCTCGCCATCTCTACCTTCCATCTCCAGCATTATCGTCTCCAGCCATCTCCCATCATCATAGGTCACCTCATCGTCTCTGGCCAACGCTTCTTCCATTACTCGTTTCTCTCTCCATCTCAGACCATCTCTCGATCTCCCCCCGAATCCAGCAAATCAATTTCATCTACAGCCATCTCCCAAAATCGCCCGTTGTCATCTTCTGCTCCAGTTTCGGTCAAGCCTTCACCATCTCCGACTCCATCCCCCTCTCCGGTCAAAGCCACATCTGTCTCCATTAATAATTGAAATAACCCAAAGTATATTTGCACCAATTCCCACATCGGAATCAAATGACAAAAATATCCCGTATGCATAGGCTCACGTGACACTTAACTAGAATTTTATAACGGTAACTAACGGAAAGAAGCATCATGAGACAAATCGTAACATCAAGTACCACATAAATACATTTCATATGTTAAAAAGACTATGGAATTGGACGAATACATGAGAAGGTTTTCATAATTTGGCCAATATCAAACTATCTCTAGAAGCAGAAAAGAGAAAAAAAAACAAAAAACTGGGTGAAAGATCTTACCTACATGAGCTTTAATTTTGGTTGATTGAAATTTGAAATCAGGGTTAGGTGGGGAGGGTTACAGGTGTCCATCCACATATTTCAATTATCATTATTATTAATATGTCGGCTTAAAATATTACTACCTGTTTTATATTATACATTTATTTATAGATAACTTGTGTCGGAAAGTTGCCATGTGTAGATGAAATTAATATGTGAAAGGTTATCATGTTGACAATATTCAGGGCCAGTGGTATTTTTTGTCCCAAATGTTTGGGTACTACCTTATATTTAGTATATATATTAAAGTGTAAAAAAAGTTAACAATTAATTCTCTTAACTCTTTGGTTAAGGTGCTCATGATTTAAGTTAGAGGTTTTAGGTTCGAATCCTGTGTTATTACTTGTTTTAATCTGTTACTTTTTTTAGTCAGTGAACTGTATATAAGTTATAATGTGTTGATAATTTTAATTTATAATAAATGATCATGTTAACATACTTGTATCGGGTTCAATTCTTGCTAAGTTTTTTTTTCCAATCTTTAAAATTTAAATGATTTCATTTTTATAAAAGGTTTTTTCATCGAAACTTGACAATATTTACTAAATTAATAGGAAAAGGTCAAAAATATCATGTTATACACCGTTGGTTTTCTCTATAACAACATAACCTTTTAGATATATTCATTGTTTAACATGTTATCAAAACTTATGGTTTGATAAAAATAAAAGTTCAAGTCATTCCAACGAGGGATAGTGTTAAAATATACTCCATTCGTTCCAGATAAATCGTCTATTATTTTATTTTGATATATTTCATTTAAAAAGTTTATTTTAAAAAATTAAAATGTAAAAATATCGATTTATTACTAATAAATTACTAAAAATGTTATTATTTTTTAAAATTAACTTTTAAACAGAGACTCTTTGTCCAAAACGAAAGAAGTACATTGTTTGCCCTCTCATATGTACATAAGCGAGAGTGTTAAAGATAACATAAGATAATTTGTTTTAGAACAAGAAAATATTTTTTCTTTTCGGACCAAAAGTCCATGTTTGAAACTTAATTTTTTTTTAAAAATTAATATTTCAAAAATACTCTTTTGTTGTTCAACTAAGTGGACAAATAGTAACTAGAAGTAATACAATATAAATCTAATACTCCCTCCGTCACAAAATTATTGTCGTTCTTTTTCTTTTTTTCGTTCCTCCCAAAATATTTGTCTTGTTTGAAAGTTTTTTTTTTAGGACATCACTTTTACCACTTTACCTTTATTTTTTCTTTTTACTTTAATTTTGACCCACATATTCATGGGCTTTAAAAGAAACTACACACTATTCAAATATTAATAATCAAATCAATTGTTTTTTCTTAAAAATCCATTATTCCATTTTGGAATGTTTCTCTTAAATAATCAATTTTAAAAATTAAGGTATAAAAGTGTCATTTTATTATTAATGAACTATTAAAAATGTCAAATAAATTTAAAATTTGACTTTTAAACGGTTACTCTTCGTCCAAAATGAAGGGAGTGTATAACCTGGGCGGTAATTGGTGCATCTGCTAGCCTGCTTCAACAAAATTGGACTTCTGTTTCATCTTTTTTGCTTTTAACATTTCATATAGTCGCCATATTTGCCCCCTGCTATCTCCTTTTAAACTTTAGCCTATTGCATGGCCGAGTACACAGTATTACTTTCTTACTTCTTTTCATTTCAAAATTGAAAAAGGGGTATATTTGGAAATTTTAAAAAAATTATTGATTAATTTTTTAAAGTAAGTATGATGTATTGTTATTGGTACGTACGTAGCTAGGTAGGCAGTAGGCAGTATTATTAATTAGAAAGAAAATTAATTTCTATACCTTGACATTTCCAGCCTCTTTGATGGCCTCAATAAGCTTGAGCTGAAGAAGGATTTGGTGGCTACGGATATGAACACCAGAAATTGCACATATGACCACGTTGACAAGCTTCACTGCTTCGACGAGGCTGTTATAGTCGTTGAATGAGCCGGTAACGAGATGGGCTCCTTGAGCTTTGAATGACAATAGCATTTGCACTTTCTCTATGTCTACCCCTATCTCTGGTCTATGAAGAACAAACGTCTCATGCCCTTGATCTAAACTGGCCTTCACCAACCTCTTTCCTAAGTACCCTGTTCCCCCTATTATTAGCACTTTGCTCTTCTCCATCTCTGTATGTGTGTGTTGATCGAGTGATCAGTGACAAAGATGTGTCTTCTAAGTTCTAACGACCCTTCTCTGACATCTTTGAGAGGTGGAACAGGGGATGCATATATATAGAGGTTAGCAAGCTGGTAAGATAATTTTGCAAAATCTTAAAAAAGACAGTTTTATTTCATAGGACAGATATCTCTATAACCATATCCCGTATCTTGGTGAATCAAAATCCACGTATGCTCTTAAGTTAATATGTTTATTTAGTAGTTAGTACTGAGGTAGGTGTGTTTATTTGAAGCTACACATGCATTTGACATTAAGGAACGGTTGAAATGTATATACTACTCCCTCCGTCCCTAATTAATTGTCCTAGTTGACCCGGCATACAGTTTAAGAAAAAATAATTTACTTGATTATTTATATTGATTTAATGTGTAGTTTCCTTTAATGTCCATATGTATGTGACACATAATTAAAGTAGAGTGAAAAAGTAAGGATAAAGTGGTAAAAATGATGCTCTAAAAAAATAAGTTTCAAAGTGAATAATTATTTTGGGACAGACGAAAAAAGAAAGAGGACGATAATTTAGGGACGGAGGGATTATATATATATAGAAGTGTTTTTTATTTGTCTTAGGGCATCCACAATGGGGGATTCTTAAGCAATTCCCAAATTGTTTAAGAATTGTACACCATTGTGAGCAATTCTTCCTTGGGAATTCCTACCAACAATTCCTGATTAATAATTGGTAGAGGGAAGAGAGAGAGAGAGAGAGAGAGAGAGAGAGAGAGACGCATGGAGGGAGAGTGACCACAAATGGCTTTTCATCACGCCGCTTAAGGCGAGTCTTGGCCTCTGCCGCGGTGGGCCACACTGTCTGATCATTGATGACTTTTTTCTTTTTTCTTTTTTCATTTTTTGAAATTGGTTTGTTTGAAAATGTAACCGTTTGATTTCCTATTTTATTTTTCCTTTTTTTATGATCGTTTTTTATGTCTTTTTAAATTTTTTAAAAATGTATTTGTAACATTTAATAGTACAATTAACATTATAAACATATTTATTTATTTATATTGCATATTTGAATATGCAATATATTAATAAAAATTATAAACAAACTAATTTATTTTAAAAACAATATAGGTATTAATTAATTTATTTGCAAAGTATAAAAATAAAAAAATAATGTAATTTTCTTAAAAAGTTTGATGATCAAACGGAGACTCTTTGCCCGGAACGGATGGAGACTCTTTGAAGTATTTGTTATTTGTATGAGGTCTTTGTTTTTATGTAATATTTTAATGAAAATAATAAATTAATACCTTTGTTTTATATAAATGTATTTGTTATGCAATATATTAATAAAAAAATATAAACGGATTAATTTATTTATATATTGCATATTTGAATATGCAATATATAAATAAATATTATAAACGAAATAATTTATTTATATTGCATATTTGAATATTCAATATATTAATAAAAATTATAAACGAAATAATTTATTTATATAATATATTTGAATATGCAATATATAAATAAATATTATAAACGAAATAATTTATTTATATTGTATATTTGAATATTCAATATATTAATAAAAATTATAAACGAAATAATTTATTTATATTGCATATTTGAATATTCAATATATTAATAAAAATTATAAACGAAATAATTTATTTATATTGCATATACGTATTAATTAATTTATTTGCAAAGTATAAAAATAAAAAGTGGTGTAAATAAAGTGAATGATGTGGTAGTGGGACCCATGTAAGAATTGTTGAAGAATCAAAACCATTGTAGAAGAAAATTCTTAAGAAAGAGAAATTATGAAAATGTATAATTGGCAGTGGGACCCAGCTAAAATTTGTGGGAAATGTAAAGCATTGTGGATGCCCTTATGTATATACCTATGCAGTTTCAAACAATAACTTGGCCGAGAGACTTTGTCAAATGCAGAAGGGAACTCTTTGCTTACGTTTTTGGGATGTCAGTTTTCTACTACTCATTTATTGAAGCAAACAGTAAAAGAAGAAAAAAACACAGATGACAGGAGAGTGTACAGTGCATTTGTGTGTGATTAGTACACTGATAGATATGTAATAGATAGATACTAAAACTCTTGTTCCTAAAACTCTTGTTCCTGACCATGATACGACGTTAATATATTTTAAATATTTCAAATTATAAAACTTATGATTTTTTTTAAATTTATTTATATAGAAGTGTTTTTTATTTGTCTTATGTATATACCTATGCAGTTTCAAACAATAACTTGGCCGAGAGACTTTATCAAATGCAGAAGGGAACTCTTTGCTTACGTTTTTGGGATGTCAGTTTTCTACTACTCATTTATTGAAGCAAACAGTAAAAGAAGAAAAAAACACAGATGACAGGAGAGTGTACAGTGCATTTGTGTGTGATTAGTACACTGATAGATATGTAATAGATAGATACTAAAACTCTTGTTCGTGACGATGATACGACGTTAGTATATTTTAAATATTTTAAATTATAAAATTTACGATTTTTTTTAAAATTTATTTATATACAAAATTACGTGCATAAAATTGGTGGGTTTGGTGGAGGAAAGATTAATAGCCACCAATCGTGAATAGTGGGGGAGTTGGAGAGAGAGAGGGGTAGTTACTCAACCGCCGTTCACACGTGTGAACTCGGGGAGTGATAATGACCATAGGATCTCAGTAAAGGAATCAATCTCAGCCGCTCTTTATCCCAAGTCAATTACAAACGTGTGACTATGAATTTTATTGTATTATAGATATAGTATATATGTGTATGTGTCGGAGCATGTTCCACCATTATATATATATATATATAGAATATGGAAAGAGAACAAGAGGACATGTGCATGTGTGTGTGTGTTTGACCGTGTATTGAGTGTGTGTGTTCAACTTTTATTTGCTTGTGTATGGGCACAGTGTGTGTTTGCGTGTCCACTATGAGAATCTTTGGGGTGGGTTATGTTCGATCAACTACCTTTGCATACTAAAAATAAATAAATAAATAAATAATAATAATAATAATAATATGCTTAATATAAGTGCTTAATACATTACTTATAAAATACTTAATACAATATTTTTTGAAATAAATTTATTAATTTGTCATTTGTTTAATTTCAAAATTAAATTAAAAATTATAATTAAATGAAAAAAAGAAGAAGATTGGTGGTGAAGGTGAGCGGGAGTTGATTTTTAATTAAATGAAAAAAAAACTATTTTTTTCGGGTGGAGATGGTGGTTGAGGCTGGGCGGGAGGTGGTGGAAGCTGGGCGGAGGTGGCGGAGGCGAGGCGGGAGGTGGCGGAGGTTGGGCGGGAGGTGGTGGAGGCTGAGCGGGCTGGGGGAGGGACAGGCGGTTAGGCTGTGGTGTGGGCTGAGTGAGGGAGGGACTGGGGGAGGCCCAGTCCGTATGGTGGGGGGTGGGGGAGGGACTGGGTCACGAGCAAGCGGGTGGGCTGGGGGAGGGATTGGGCTTGGCCCAGGCGGAGTGGGAGGGTTGGGGTAGTCGTGGGCTGGGGGTAGAGCTGTCAAATAGGGCAAAAGCCCGCGGGCATGCCTGCCCCACCACCTATTAGGGGTGGGTTAGGCGGATGTATTAGATACCCGTTTACATGTGGGCTTTTCGGACTTTGCCCGCACGGGCTGCGGGCGTTTGCGGGTTGGGGCGGGGAGGGCAGCCCGCACTTTCTTATAATACTTAAAAGTTTTTAAATCATTTACATAATTACATTGCACATAGCCCAATCCAAGTAGCCCAAGCCCATTCCCACTCCTTTTCCGTCAAACTCAAATTAGGGGTTAGGGTTAGTAGTCAAAATTCAAAAATCAAATTTTGAAAATACTCTCTCTTTCCCTCTCACGCTCACGGCTCACGCATGGAACGACTACATAGATTCCGACGACCTTCTTCCTCTAGCGATTGCGCCGCCGCCTGGCCCTGGCCTCTGACTCCATCTCCATCTCAAACTCTCAACTCTCTCTCATCTCAAGCCTAGAAACGAACTTGCCGTTCTGCCGGTGGTTAGATAATTTTCTTTGAGAATCGTGTTTTCTTCTTCCACATCGCATGACCGTTCCATCATGATTTATGGCAATGATTTATATTATGGCAGCCTGTTAGGAAGAGAGGGTGTATTCAATGGCGGGACAGAAAGGGAAAGGGTCATATGATGGTTCGAATATAAATCATAAGCCCTCTCGTTTTGGAAGCAGGGAAATATCAGAATCCTCCATCTCTATAACTGTCTCCTCTGCTGCCATCTCTCTTAGCTTCTATGTTCTCCGGCCGTTTTTCTTCATCTTCGACTTCTAGTTAGGATTATTATATTATTATATCTTCAACGTGTGGTGAATTTGGTTCATTCAGCAAGCTTTGATGATGTTCATCTCCTTTTACAAAGTGTGAGAGACTAGTGTCTACTGATGGATTATGGCATCCATTTTTGTTTATCTTGTTTGGAAACGGTAATACA
Source organism: Codonopsis lanceolata (assembly GCA_013146195.2). Lineage (NCBI taxonomy): Eukaryota > Viridiplantae > Streptophyta > Magnoliopsida > Asterales > Campanulaceae > Codonopsis > Codonopsis lanceolata. The sequence goes on from CM028378.1 coordinate 97,797,907, forward strand.
GTAAGTAAGGAGTACATTGATTTTCGGTGTATTATTGGATGAATCATGAATGTAAATATTAAAAAACCTCATTTTTTGCGGGCTTTGCCCGCGGCCCTACGCGGGGCGGGTTGGACCAAGGGATTTTAGGACCGTCATGTTCGCAGACTTTCCCACCACGGCCCGTATCGCATCGGGCTTTTCAAACCCGCCCCGCAGGCCCGTTTTGACAGCTTTAGCTGGGGGAGGAACTGGGGCTGGGGGCTGGGGGGAGGCACTGGGCTTGGCCTAGGCGGTGTGGGAGGGCTGGGGGGATGGGGCAGGCGTTAGGCAGTGGGGGTGGTACGGTGGGCGGTCGATGTTGGTCCGGTGTTTAATTTTTATTTTTTTTATTTTGTCAATGGTAATGTAGTATTTTTACAATAAAAAGTGTTGTATTAAGTATTTTATAGATGTTGTATTAAGTATTGCCCTATGCTAAAATGTTGGTGATATCATATAAGCATCTTATTAATATATTGTTAACTTGAAGTACAAGTTATATTCATAACCAGCTAATAATGAGTTAGGTATAAACATTAAGGGTTAATTATTATAATGACATTAGTTGATACTTATATATATTTTAAATTTAGATTTGGACAAGCGAGTTTAAGGTAATCGTACGTGGTGCAAATTAATTTTGCTAAGCATTTCGAGGTAAGAGATTATACATCTTTTAGGTCTCTGATCTTTTATTTTCTTCGTTAGGTTTCTATTAAATTCCTTGATATTAATATTCTTTTGAAACGTACGCCGACTTTAAATCGGTAATGTGGGTTCCCGAGAATGCGGTGCTCCCGCGCCCCGCGCGCCCTTGGATAGGGGTGCGCGTCCGTGCGGATGCGGTGACATCCACTGCTCCCGTTCCACTCTCCCTTTTCTAGGGGAGGACGAAATCAAAAGTGCGGAAGGAGTGCTGTCGGAATAGCGCGTTGGAATGCGCCTCGGTTGCCTTTAGTGGATTTTGATCCAATATGGGAGCTTTTGATTTTCTATGTCAAGTTCTTTTTTAGGGGATACCAGGATATAGGAAAACATCACCTTTCCATTCCCATCCTCCCTTGTTTAGGGGAGAACGTGAAAGTGCAAAGAAAGATGTTGCAGCGCCCCCACTATGGATTTTATGAAAATAGCCTTATGGTCTATTTCGGATCACTATGAGTGCTTTGGGTTTTCTACGTCAAGTTATCCCTTGTTTAGGGGATACCAGGACATAGGAATACATCACCTTTCCATTCCCATCCTCCCTTTTTTAGGGGAGAACGTGAAAGTGCAAAGAAAGATGTTGTGAGGCCCCACTGGATCCAAAATGTTTTTAGAGTCGCCATCTTTATTTTAAGGCAAAAATAAAGCAAAACCAGAAAAAGAAAACCAGAGATGAAGAAAACGGGTTCGGAGGCTAAGTTACGAGTTGGGAAGGTGCTAGGCACCCAACTCGCCATTTCGGTCTCAAAACGGTTTTTGGCTAAAGTATGCTTTTTGTTATATTTATTAAACAGATAAATAAAACATTAACTGCCTACAAATACATCCATTACATCTATATTATTTACGGACTTGCAACAATCTCTTTTACAAACAATTACAAATATACTTGGAAATATTTTGCCATTATAACGGCTACTAGGGGTGTAAGTGGTTCGGTTTGGTTTGGTTTATGCCAAAACCACAAACCGAACCGCCTCCTAGTGGTTCCAAAAATCTCAAACCGAACCGAACCGAGTAAGACGTGGAACCGAACCGAACCACTCGGTTTGGTTTGGTTCGGTTTTGTGGTTTATATAAATCATTTTTAATGAAATTAACCAACATTAAAAATAACAATAAAAATAAGATTTTAATTTGGAATTAACATCAAAATTAGGAAATAACCTACTAACAACAAATTATCATAAATAAAACAATAAAATTTTTAAAATAAACACAAACAATTGAAGAAATAATAGTTCTCCAACAATCAAGATTTTTTTGATTTAGTATCTGTCTATATATATATATATATATATATATATATATATATATATATATATATATATATATATATATATATATATATATATATATATTATGAATAAATCAAAGGTTCAAAATAGTTAATAAATGTAATATAATATATATTATTTAATAAATAAAATATATATATATATATATATATATATATATGGTGGTTTAGTTCGGTTCGGTTTGGTTTGGTTTGATACCAAAAACCGTGAACCGAACCGAACCGCGTGGTTTTCCAATTTTAGAAACCAAAACCGAACCGTATTCGACCAAAACCGAATCAAACCGACTGGTTTAGTTTGGTTCGGTTTGGTTCCGTGGTTCGGTGGTTCCGATTTACACCCCTAACGGCTACATTTAGTATTATTTCCTAACAAAATCCGGGCAGCATAACTGCTTATATATTTACATTGGACCGGATTGGAAATAATACTCTTACAAATAAAGACTTTAATGAATAAATAAAGCAAATAATTACAAATACAACTGAAAATATTTGGCCATAATAACGGCTACATTTAGTACTATTTCCTAGTTATATCCGGGCAGCACAACTGCTTATATGACTACATTGGGCCGGATTGAAAATAATACTTTTACAGATAAAGACAAGACTTTAAAAAATAAAAACTTACAGACAGCCTAGGGTGTGCTCGCTCTGTCCCTCGGAGAGAGAGAGAGAGTCTTTTTTTGTTGTTGAAGTTATGTGTTGTGTGTTGTGTAAATTTGGGCAGCGTGACTGCTCTGAAAGTTACTTTTCGGCCTCGGGATCGGGCAGGGTAACTGTTTGTGTTTGGTTGTTTGTTGGCTTGAGGTCGGCTGATATCGGGCAGAATAACGGCTTATTTCTAGCTGATTTGGCCGTTTAAATCGGGCAGAGCAACTGCTCTTTCCACGATTTTTGGACCGGGGAAAAAGGGTGGATACCTAGCTGGGGGGCTAAGGTACACTTCTATAGGTTGGTTTTGTGTTTGGAGGAAGTTTGGCAGAGTTTCGAGGCTTTTGAGGTGATCTCTCACTATCTCACACCGCTCTCTAATTCTCCAGCGTAACGAGAACGCCGAGAAGCTTTACGAAGGAAGGAGTTTTCTGTGTCGAAATGAGGAGCCGGATGCCTCTATTTATAGGAGGAAGCTGGGACATCGGTGGAATAAAAATTTCTTCATCGCGCATCAACCGGGTGTACACTGCGCTGTCGAAATTGCATTTTACGGCAAACTTTGGATGAACAGTGCACAGAGAAGAGGAATTGGGCGCCACCCCCTCCATATTTGGGCGCCATGCCCAAACTTGATGGTGGCCACGCCCACTATTCAAAGTTTGGTATTTTTGAGCATCCAGGTCCCTGCAGTTTGTCCTTTTGCGCATCCCGCTTTGTCCTTTTGCACTTTTGACCATGTAACTTGACATTTATTAATGTTTTAACAGGTCTTGATATTTTATGTCATGTCACATATCAGGGGTACGAAATTGGGGTGTCTACAGAGCCCCTCAACGATGGAGTCTGCGGGTAACCCGCAGCTTACTGAGTAGACGAACATCGTTGATAAGAATAGACTCTCCAATTTCGTTTCATTTCAAAACGAGGGAGAAATATGCAGTAGCGCTTATAATGCAAAGAATTTATCAAACCTCCATATCCTAGACATTTTTAGTCAGTTATAGCAGGTTATCGCAGTTTTTAAGCAGATATGCAAATTGAATGCTCTGATGGTTGGACCTACTAATGTAGGCTGCCTACGTATCCCTTAATAAAAGGAATCAGACCAAACGTAGTTCGGCCTCAAGCCGGGAATCAAGTGCTGCGGTGCAAGTGTTGCGGTGGTGCAAGTGCTGCAATGTTAAATGAGCAAGTGCTGCAAAGCTTTATCAAATGAGTGCTGCAAAGGTAAATAATGTGTTGTGATGGTCGCGTCTACCGTGATAGACTGCCTACGTATCCTTAGCCAAGGAATCAGACCAAACGTAGTTCGTCTGTGGCTATGCAGAGTGAATTGTTTCCTAGGAACTCAGCCTCTACTGGAGAACAAGACATTTCCCTATAAATCCGGGGCTGTGTACCCCTTAAAGGAAAGTTTCCCACATAGCCAAACTGTATGGAATGTATTGCCTCCTCAGGAACTCAGCCTTCAACGGAGAACGAGACCTTTCCCTATCAATCCGGGGCTGTGTACCCCTTAAAGGAAAGTTTCCAAACATTAAACAAATGCACTGTTAAAAAGGAAAATACCTTCCTTTCCTTTACCTTTGTCGTGTCCATGCAAAGAAATTGCCGATGTTGCTTTGCCGCTTGCTTTGCTTTTGTTTGTTCTTTGCACTTTCGGGATTTTTCTTTTCATCACTGTTCCAACCTTCGCTGGAAAATCTTTTCCCCTGTCCCGCTTTGTTTTCGGCTTTAGCTAGAAAATTTTTCTTGATGCTGCTGCATTTTTCTTTACTGCTCCTTCTAACCTTGGTCAGAAGCTTTCTTTTTCTTGCTGCAGCATCACTTGGTATCAGCTGATATCATCTTTTCTTTGCTGTTGTTTTCTTTTTGCTTCATTCTCTAGCTTCAGCCGAAAATTTCTTCTTCTGCCACCGCGTTTGTTCTTGTTGCATGTACCTGAAAATTTTCCTTTCTTGTACATGCATTTCCCCCTCTCCCGATTTTTTTTGTTTTTTGTTTTTTTTTTTGTTTTTTTTGTTTGCCTGGAAATACTTCTGATCTGATAGATTTTGACACCGTTTGGCACTTTTGAAGCATTCTTGACTTTATTATTAATGCTTTTGCATGTTTTATTTATGGCTAAATGATGCAATTAAGTAATGATGCATGAAATTTATATGATTTATTTTTACGATGCCTGATTAAACTAGTGGTCACTACTTGACCTTATTATGCATGATTTATGCAAATGGGGCTACATGATGCATGCTTATGCTGCAGGGACATAGTGAATGCCATAAAAATATTTATTTTTCTGATTGGGGGCATTTTATTTTCTTTTTAGCGCACCCCTAATGCAACTTATTGGATAATAAATGCAAATGCTGGATGCATGTACTTACTTTATTTAATGCAAATGTGATGTCTAAAAAATTACGGGATGCTTATTAACATGTTTCATGGATATTCTCCTATTCTATCATGCATGCAGTAATGCAAAATGCAGTACATATCTTTAAGATGCAAAATGTATTTTTACAATGCCTATAATGCAAAAACGTTTATCTAGATGTAAAACAATACATAAATTTTTTTTGTTTTTTGTTTTTGTTTTTTTTTTTTTTTGTTTTTGCTGGTTAAAACCTGTACAAAGTACAAACATTTACAATGCAATCTAATTTTATATGATGCAAAATAAAAAAACACATGCAAACTCAAGACACACGCACAAAGCAAAGCTATACCGATGTCTAATGGGTAATGGCACGCTGTATCTCCAAGATGAATTTTAAAGGAATATACCTTCGGGTTCGAACAGGCTTCCCTTTTTTTCTTTTTTTGTGATGTGCGGGGAAAGGAAAAGGCAGATACCTCTCTCCTGTTCTTGGCCATATGATTGTTGCAGGGCTATTCTTGGCATAAGACGATTTTCATAGCCCTTGCATTTTCTTCGCAATCAGACAAGGCAGCAATGAATGGTCGGAATCCAAGTCGTTTGGCTGTTTCAGGATAATGGCAGCGCAGATGATGAATAGGACGAGGATACTTCTGGTGCTTCTCATTCTGATGAGACTGAGCCTTTTCTGTGCCTTGCAGAAGAAGTATATTGGCCCGGCTAGGCGGACGCCGCAGGTACTGATGGACCACATTGGGGCTTAAGCTGCAAAAGAAGGGATAGTTTCTGGGGGAAACAAAGGGGGTATAGGCAGTAATAAGTATGTACAGGCAATTAATGTATAATCTAAATTTCTATAGCAATTATTCCTAAGTTGCACCTTAGGACCCGAAAATTTGATATTTTGGTGTTTTATCGCGAGCTTTTTGTCGTGGTTTTTCTTTTTCCTTTTGTCAGTCGAGCCCCTTGCATGCTGAAGACTGGAGGTATAATGTCGAGGTTTCAAAGAGTGTTTTCCCTCTCCTTATTCTCCTGATATATATATTTTTTATTTGGCTCTAACTTTTGCCTAGGCTGCCCTTTCGGGTTTTCAACCTAGCGAGCCCTTATTTCTCCTTTTTTTTTAAATTTGCTCTAATTTTTGTCTAGGCCGCCCTTTCGGGTTTTCAGCCTAGCGAGCCTTTATTTCTCCTTTTTTTATTTGTTTTATTTGTTTTTGTTTTTGTATATGCCCTAACTTTTGCCCTTCGGGTTTTCAGCCTAGCGGGCTGGAGAGGGAAGCATTTGCCGGATAGGGTGGCTCAAGCATAATACCTTTTAAGCTCGCTGAGATTGGAGGGTTGAACAAAGTCTTTTCTTTCCTGGCTTGTGAGGAGTACGACATCTCCTGACTGGATATTTTTGACAATATACGGTACATCGTGGAAAAGAGTGGTAGCAGTTTTGATGAGTAGCCCCAGCATTTTTCTGGCCCAGGTGACATGACATGATAGCAATAGGTCTTGCAAGGGGTGGTGAATGTGGTCCTTTCTTGGTCTCCTGCTGCCTTTGATTTGACTATGGCCCAGCATGCTGTTGATAAAAAAAACTTGTTGGGTTTGGGAATGGTCACTACATTGGACAGCCAGATCGGGTATTTTTCTCTCTTTTTTTCTTTTTTTACCCGAATGAAGTTGACGTGCGGCTGCTTCATGCTTTCTTTCTTTTTTCAACTTGTAGTGACCATTCTGTCTTGATGCGGTGGAGCTTTTGTCTGATTGGCTGAGCATCCGGACATGTGGGGATCCGGTGTTTGACTATGGCTGGGTCTACCCCTGACACATCTTTATAGGACTAGGTAAACATGTCCACGAACTCTTTGAGGAGATCCATGAGTGTTATCCTTTTCAGAACCTTGCAGGGAGTTGCCGATTTTGTCTTCTTTGATTTCATTGTCCAGCCCCCAGATTGAGAGTGGGTAAGTCTTCAGTTGCTGTTGATGAATGATGATGTTCCTGGTGCTCAACTAACTTTACAAGCTCAAGCAAATAATTCTTTTTTTTTGTTCGGGGTCCTATTAAATGACTCATTATTATAATGATTTAATGCGTCTTTTAATATAGGTGCAACTAAGAAATAAGCCAAGACATTTAGATTATTATTAAAAGCAAACCGTACAGGGTTTATTACATTATTGAGGACATGGGGTTTGAGATCCTCATTATTAGGGAGCGGATCGGTAGATGACCAATCCGTAAAGCTAGGGAAAGGAATAGGGATAATATATCTGAAGCGGTCCACCAGATCTGCGGGCGTCCAAAAGCGGGCCGGGCGTAGTATACTAGTTCTGCAGAGGCTTATTAGAAATAGGCTCGAACTTCGGCAGGAGCTTCTGTGTCGGTACCTCGCCTATCATGCCCAAGGCATCATCAACCTCAATCATGTTGATTTGAGGTAGAGGGTTATTGACTATATTTGGTGCGGGAGGAGGCTTTTCAATAACCTTATCATCTATAAGATCTGAATAGCATTTTTGAGCGAGATAACATTTATCGGTGAGGTGGCCACTGCGGCGATGATATTCACGATCGGGCATGATTCTAGGTCACAGGCGGGGGTCGATGGCTTATAATTTTCCATAGGCTTTAACACTCCTTGTGCCATTAGCCCTGCAGATTACTGGGAGGCTTGCGGTTCATCATAATGCGGTTCGATTTACGAAATTTTCGGGCCATTATTCCCTCCGATTGTGTTGACAGACCTGTCCGCTCCATAAGACCATGGAACAGTGCCATAACTTTGGGTAGGAAAAGTGGCTGATGCATTCCCTACCATATTGACGGTTGGTGCGGGTGTGGCTGCGGCTGTCTTCCCTTTAGAGTAACGGAAAGAGGTAGGAGACGTATTGACTTGTAATTGCCCCGTTCGTATATCATCATCTATACGAGCTCCTATCTCCACTATTTCTTTGAAATTGGTGTAGGGGAGGTACCGCATGTGTTCCAGGTAAATGGGCTGGAGGTTTTTGATAAACATTCGGCATGACTCGGCTGGATCAGGCCTGTCAAAAGTCTGGGCCAACTTTCTCTTCCATCTGACCACGAACTCAACACAGGTTTCTTTTTCCCTCGGGTGCACGACTCAAGGTCCCTTCTATTTTCGGGGTGGTGTTGTCTTTGTACCTTTCGAGGCAGCTTGACTATCGGTCCCATGTATTCATGGTGCCGCTATCGGACAACATTAGCCATTGTTTGGCGGCCCTATTAGGGTGAGGTGAAAATTGGAAGCCATAGCCTCAAAGCTAGCTCCCCTTGCATGCCAGTGGAATAAGATTTTAAGTGGGATATAGGGCATCCAGTCCCATCAAATTTTTCTATGTCGGGCATTTTGAATTTGAGAGGCAATACTTGCTGCAGGTTGTAATGTCAGTGCCCGCGTAGAAAATTCCCCTTTGTTGAGAAGTTTGAGTACCATGGCCTTTATATTTTCCATGTCGGCCTCTACTTTGGTGGCTGGGGGAGTTGGCTTTAGGTATATACTGGCTGGATTAGGGAAGGTTGGGTTAACTTCTAGCTGCGGTGTCTGGTAAGGATTTTGGGCTGGATATGGATATTGGGCTGGTGGATTCTGGGCTGGATAAGGATTTTGGGCTGGTGGGTTATTGGCAGGATATGGATTTTGGGTTGGTGGAACTTGGGTAGGATATGTATTTTGGGCTGGTGGAATTTGGGTAGGTGGATTATTGATGGTTTCAGTTGGGCGGCCAGGATCATTATAAGGTAAGTATGTGGTAACTTGGCCTGGTGGGTTATAGTTTTGTGGGTCCATATGCGGGTTATTTTGGAGTGGGTTAGTTATGGGAAAAGGGAGGTCATTTGGGCTTTGGGGAATATTGGTGCTTGGGAGAGGGTATGGAGGATAGTGCGGGTAAGGGCTGATGTTTGGGTAGTAAGGACTTGGTGGAGGATTGGGATTCGGGGTATCGGCAGTATTTGGTGGGTTAGTGTTTGGCTGGGGGTTTGGGTTTGGAGGCACATGAGATGTGGATGCTCCCTGGGGGACTATAAGGGAAGAGATTACCTCACCACTGGATTTTAAACTTTGCACCAGGCTAACCATTTGGCTCATCATGCGATCAGTCGCTGCACCCAACTTTTGGTCAAACCATTCCTGCATTGTTGGAGTCGGAGCATATCCTGGAGCCCCTGAATCTGTACCCATATCGGACTGTTCATCTGTTGCCATACTGCTCGGATCTGTATTTTCTATGCGATTACGCCCTTGTCGATCTCTCGATACCCTCGTTACGATTTACGCCCTTGTTTCCGTATCAAGGCCGATCTTGTCTCGCCTTTCCAAATTCGGGCCAGGTTTCTGAGGAAAATGGGTTTTGGATGTATCAGAAGGCTGGCTGAAGGCTTTCTGGATTTGGAGTACAGTGTGCCTTTATTAGTATATTTTATTATTATTTATTATCCCTACAAATTGACCGGATAAGCACCTGCTTAATTTTGACAGTCTCAGAACTTTTCCTGGAACAGTGGATTCTTTCTCCAGAGTATAGGACCAACGTATTCCACCTGCCTTTCGACTCCCTGAGATCGGATTGATCTCAGGCGAAGCGCCTATACTCTTTCCGGGATCCACCATTCGAAATGGTCTAGGTCGAGCATTAGAAAATAATAAATCAGCCCCATTGTATTTTTTTTTGACTTGTGCATTTTTTTTTGACTTGCGCAGATTTTTCTTTTTTTTGACTTGCACATATTTTTTTTGACTTGCGCACATTTTTTTTTACTGGGGCTGACCCACAATTTAAAATGCAAAAACCGGTCGGTCTTTGAAGTGTCCTGAGAATCTATATGCAATCTAACGTTGGCTTATGCAGGGGGTAGGCTGGCCATGGTGTAGGGTAGCAGTTCGGAATATATTTATATGCATGTGCGCGTGTGTGCGGTATCTAAAAAAAAGAAGTTTTTTTTTTAGATATAGAAATAGAAAATAAAATAGATATAGCATGTCTTGCTGTTAGGTATGGATTTTCTCGGCTTTTTAGCTTAAGCGCGAGCAAGCAAGCATACCATCAAGAAATAGAAAGAAAAGCGGAGAATCTATCTATTTTTATTAATTATAAATGAGTCCTAATCCCCAAAATAAAATGACAGAATGCATGCATGTATGTATATATCTTGCAGAATGAAAATAAAGCGGAATAAAAAAATGTAAGGCCGAAAATGAAAAGATTTTGAAAATAAAGCTCCGGCCCCTTTGTTGTGCTGCCCGGAAATAAAAAGAAACATTACATATATATATATTGGTCATAATAACGGCTACATTTAGTACTATTTCCTAATTATATCCGGGCAGCACAACTGCTTATATGACTACATTGGGCCGGATTGAAAATAATACTTTTACAGATAAAGACAAGACTTTAAAAAATAAAAACTTACAGACAGCCTAGGGTGTGCTCGCTCTGTCCCTCGGAGAGAGAGAATCTTTTGTTGTTGTTGAAGTTGTGTGTTGTGTGTTGTGTGAATTTGGGCAGCGTGACTGCTCTGAAAGTTACTTTTCGGCCTCGGGATCGGGGCAGGGTAACTGTTTGTGTTTGGTTGTTTGTTGGCTTGAGGTAGGCTGAAATCGGGCAGAATAACGGCTTATTTCTGGCTGATTTGGCCTTTTAAATCGGGCAAAGCAACTGCTCTTTCCACGATTTTTGGACCGGGGAAAAATGGTGGATACCTAGCTGGGGGGCTAAGGTACACTTCTATCGGTTGGTTTTGTGTTTGGAGGAAGTTTGGTAGAGTTTCGAGGCTTTTGAGGTGATCTCTCACTATCTCACACCGCTCTCTAATTCTCCAGCGTAACGAGAACGCGGAGAAGCTTTACGAAGGAAGGAGTTTTCTGTGTCGAAATGAGGAGCCGGATGCCTCTATTTATAGGAGGAAGCTGGGACATCGGTGGAATAAAAATTTCTTCATCGCGCATCAACCGGGTGTACACTGCGCTGTCGAAATTGTATTTTACGGCAAACTTTGGATGAACAATGCACAGAGAAGAGGAATTGGGCGCCACCCCCTCCATATTTGGGCGCCATGCCCAAACTTGATGGTGGCCTCGCCCACTATTCAAAGTTTGGTATTTTTGAGCATCCAGGTCCCTGCAGTTTGTCCTTTTGCGCATCCTGTTTTGTCCTCTTGCACTTTTGACCCTGTAACTTGACATTTGTTAATATTTTAACATGTCTTGATATTTTATGTCATGTCACATATCAGGGGTACGAAATTGGGGTGTCTACAGGTAATTGAATTTGAACTCCGTCGGTTGCACTTCTTTCGAAATCATGATTTTTATTCTTGTTAACTCTCACATAATTATCGAGCTTCATGTGAGATGTTCTTTTGATATGAAAAATATGATCGATGCATAGTTTTGTAGTAACATTGTATTCTTTGAAATTCTACCATGATCACTAAGTTGGGTACATGATTATCGAATTACTCATTTTATCGAATACCACTTGATTAGTGGATATGATTATCGAACAATTGAATTTATCGAATGCCACCTAGCTAGTGGTATGATTATTCGGTTATACCAAATTCTATCGAACTATCGAATTATCAAAACTCTTCTGGGTGAATATTTGAATTGCTTATGTGATCATGAGATTCAATGAGTAGTCAATTGTCTCCAATCGATATGGGACGGTTGGTGATAGTTGGTTACTCGAGTTACTTTTGTACGTTTATTTTCATTTGGATTCTCGTTGCCTTAAATCAAAATTTGATAACTGCTTCCACTTATCGATTTTTGAACAATGGATTTTGAATACTTGAAATATTCCTCTTTGATTTGTTTCTGGTCAACTTCTCCTTAGTAACCGACGGGGTTATGTATGAATTTTCTGAGCATTGTTCGCTTACCTCTTCTTAATCTTTTTTCTCAGGTAATGAGTGAGATCCCTTAGAGAATTTTGGCTCGGGTTAACCAAGATGGCGGTTCCGAGATTTCTAGATCTAGATTTCTATTTAATTACGTGACAGTATATTTATTAAGAATGTTTGACTTTTTATTTAGTATTGGATTTTGTAGTACATTGTCTTGGGTTTTATCTTGACTTGAGTTAAGGGATGCATTAAAGTTTATTTATGATGAATTTGGGAATTGTTTATGATTTAAGTTATGATTATTGGAGATGTGGCCAAACTGTGGGACCACGGTGTCGGTACCGAGTTTGGGGCGTTACAGGTTGGTATAGGAGCTTGGGTTTAGATCCGGATGGTCTTAGGATTTAGAAACAACTAGGAATAAGAATTGACAATAAGATATGATTATGATATTAGTATTAAGTTGTGATTATAAATAAGTTATGATTTAACTAATGATTTAAAAAAATGATTAATCTTTTTTTGATGTACTCATGTGTACTTGTAGGAATGACGCGCAAAACGACGGCTAGGAAGTCGGTTGCTTCACCTCTGACAATTACCGACATGATGCTGGATAGGACGCATCATAAGTTAATCGAAGCTAAGGGAACCATCGAAAAGTTGAAGGAAGAGAAGAGAGAGCTAATGACCCAGTTGCAAAGGCAAATGCAGGCGCTAAGGGATGCCTAGTTTACCTTGCACAAACCTCATGATTAAATCATTGAGGCTAAGGCGCGTAACTAGGAGATGCATGTTAGACTCGATGAGACTCAACAGAATATTGAGGAAGTGTGGGATGCCTTCCAGACGGCCATTGATAATGGTCAAAATATAGAAGAGAACCCAAACTCTGAGAAGGAGGTGAAGGATGAAGAAGGCGTCGACATTGAAGTAGATTCCAACTCCGTAGCTCACGTGGGTGCGGAGGCTAGCACTAATGTTGAGGGCCAGAATGATGATGATTCAGACCCAATCAAAGAGGAAGATGAAGAGGAGACATAAAATTAGATAGGACATTACTCCTACACTAGTTATTTCGTTTTATAGTTATCGTAGTCATTAAGTTTGTTTAGATGGTTATTTTAGTTATAAGACGTGGAATACACTAAATGTATTCAATTTTGAAATGTTGGCAAATTTTTTATCATTAATAAATAATTTTGAGGATTAATTTGAATGTTCATCGATATTCCTTGCAACTATATTTTGTATTGATATATGTTTTGAGTGCATAAGATCATACGATGAGTTTTGGATGAAATTGATGTTATGTAACAATTATGTAAGTTGTTCCCATTTACACGATGCCAGTTAGTGAGCCCCAGTAGACCCTACCCTTTTGAACTTGTTTTAGACTATAGCGTAAGCCCTTGTGGGAAATAGGAACCAGGAAAACGTAGCACCAGCTCAGCCTATAGCCCTAGCTCAACCTAAAGGCAATGACCCACAAGAAAGTTTTCAGAAGCGCAACCCAAAAATGTTTATAGGGGCACCTGGCACGGAGAAACCTGAGGAGTGGTTGAATCACATGAGGAAGATCCTCGAGACGATGACATGCACCAGTGAACAACAAGTGAAGCTTGCAACCTTTGTGCTTCAGGGAGAAGCTAGTCAGTGGTGGGATTCCGAGAAGATTACACTAATGTCTCGGGGTGTTGAAGTGATCACTTGGGACATATTTGTGGAGGCATTCAACAAGAAGTATTTTACACCAAGTATGAAGGACAAGAAGTTGGTGGAATTTCTTAACCTTGAGCAAGGGAAAATGATGGTTGTCGAGTACAACACCAAATTCATCGAGTTGTCAAAGTTTTCACCTGCCCTTTTTGCTGATGAAAGTTAGAAAGCTAGGAAGTTTGAGAGAGGTCTAAGCAGTCGAATTAGCTATATGTTAACTCCTCTTCAATTGTCAACCTATACTGAAGTGCTGGACAGAGCCCATGTAATGGAACTAGAGTCGGCTGAGTATCAAAGGAAGAAGGACGAAAGAAAAAGGGGTCCTGAGGATGGTTCCGACTGGAATCATGGTAACCATCAAGGGAGAAATAGCTATGGAAATAAGAGAAGGAACATAGAGAACAACAATAATAGGGGGACCAACCAGCCAAACCGAAATTATAATCATGGTCACCAATAAAATCGGTGGCGAAATCAGAATCAAGGTCATCTGCAGAATTAGTGGCGTAACCAGAACCATGATCAAACTGAGAATCAATGGCGTAATCAGGACATGGGTACAAATCATAATACTAATCAGACTTGTGGTAGATGTGGAGGGAAACATATGACGAACACATGCTTTTGGACTAAGGGGGCCTGCTTCAATTACGGCAAAGTGGGACATAAGTCCAGGGACTGCCCAGAACCATTTTTCCCGACCCGACATTTCCCGACCCGACATAATCCCGATCCCGACTTTGTCGGGATTTTTCCCGTCTCGACTTATTTCGGGACGGGATTCGAAATTTTTTTTAATCCCGTCGGGAATCCCGTCCCGACCCGACTACATGTATGATGTATTTTTTAAAAAATATTGTGTAGTGTGTGTTGTGTATACAAAAGAAGCCCTAGGGATTAGGAAATCCCAAACATTCCCCGCCTCTCTTCTCTCAGCTTCGACAATCCGGCTTCCTCCGTTCTCTCTCAACTTCGACTCCGCCGAATTGCCGATAATCTCCCCGCCTGCCGCCGTCTCTCTCTCTCTCACTGTAAGTATCTCTCTTAATCTCTTGTTCTCTCTCTCTCTCTCTCTCTCACGCCACTAATAGGTGTTGTAACTCACACTTATCAATTCATCTTCATCTCTCTCAGTTGTTGTCGTTGCCTGAAAGCACTGTCCGAGGTTGCAGGCGCTGTAGAAGAGAACGATGGAGATGGATCAGAGCTGGGTCTGGTGCGTCGGATCTGGGGGAGATTGGTCTGAGCAAGCGGGAAGTCGCTATGGGCTGCGACGCTAAGGGAGAAAGTGCGTTGTTTCTAACAGATCTGAGAAGATGACTAAGCTGGATGAGGTTTGGCCGGAGCAACGGGAGGCTGAATCATTAACATTTAACAGCATCAACAGGAGCATCTGATGCTCCAGAAAGCTTTGACTCTCCTCTCCGATCCCCAAACTCACTCCATTCCTCTCAATGCTCTCCAGGTCGATTCCCCTTTTCCCACCTCCTAAAACCTTATTTTTCTTTATTTATTTAAATTATAGTTCCTTTTGTATTTCCTCAAAATTCGTTTACTTTAAGTTACAGTGTATAAATGCTAATATTTGGAAGTCGAAAATTAATTGCTTACTCGTAAGCAGTTCATGAATGAGTATTGTTCTTGAGGTTTTAATGTGATAATAGTCGGTTGTGTCACGTTTGCTGCTGATAGATTTGGTTACAAATCCTAATGAAAACTGGGGGAAACTCTCGGGCTCCATGAGTGTTTGGGAAGCTTTTCTGCTTTCAATTGTTAAAATGTTTATATTCTTTAAAAAAAAAATTGTAATTTTGTTGGTGATGATGGTTATGTTATTTTCAGTATGGTTGGTTTGGAAATTGATAACATAGAATTGATTTTTATATATATTTTTTAATTTTTTGGAAACAGTCCATGAGAACTTGGAGGAAAAATAAATTAGTCGGGATTATGGGATTTTATTCTCCCGAACTGTCGGGATCCCGACACTTATTGGGAACGGGATCGGGAAGAAAATTGAAATCTCGAATTCTATCGGGACGGGATCAGGATTAGGCTAATCGGGACGGGTCCCGTCCCGATTCCACCCCTAGGAGGATATATAAGGCCAAATCGAGGGGACAGGGAAGGATATTTGCAATGACAGCTAGAGATGCCAGGGCAACAAATGACGTGGTGGCAGGTACCATTCATCTTTACTCTTGTGACATATATGCATTGATTGATCCTGGTGTCGCACACTTAATTATCAGTACCTCACTTGCACATCGTATGAAATTGTCTCCCCAAAGTCTGGAAGTTGATCTAGTTATAGGCACACCTACTAAAGAATCCATCCCCGTAACCACATTGTATAAGTCGTGGCCTTTGAAATTGGAGGATAGAGAAATGCCCATTGATTTGTTACCTCTAGACATCCAATACTTCGATCTAATATTAGGCATGGATTGGCTAGCAGCATTTCACGCTAAGGTAGACTGTTTCGAGAAAAATGTGGTATTTTGCATACCGGGAGAGGCAAAATTTCACTTTAAGGGTTCTAAACCAGTAGTTCCATCTTATATTATTTCTTCCTTGAAGGCGAGAAGATTGTTAAGGAAGGGTTGTCGGGGTTATTTAGCCTCCATTATCAATAATCGAAAGGAAAGGGTCAAGTTGGAGTCACTATCCATGGTTAAAGAGTTTGAAGATGTATTCCCGGAGGACTTTCTTGGTCTTCCACCCGAGAGGGAAGTAGAATTTGGAATTGATCTAGCACCTGGGATGTGCCTATTTCTAAAGCACTGTATAGGATGGCACCAATAGAGTTTAAGGAATTAAAGGAACAACTACATGAATTGTTAGAGAATGACCTAATTAGACCAAGTGTTTCACCTTGGGGTGCTCCAGTGTTATTCATGAAAAAGAAGGATAGGAGTATGAGAATGTGCATTGACTACCGCGACCTCAATCGGGTTACAGTAAGGAATAAGTACCAGTTGCCTAGGATTGACGACTTGTTTGATCAATTACAAGGGGCGTGTTACTTTTCAAAAATTGTTCTTCGCTCGAGGTACCACCAGTTGAGAGTTAAGAAGGAGGATGTTTCAATGACTGATTTTTGAACTTGTTACGAGCATTATGAATTTTTGGTGATACCGTTTGGACTTACAAACGCTCCAGCTGCTTTTATGGATCTCATGAATAGGGTTTTCCATAAGTTCCTCGACCGATGTGTGATCGTATTTATTGACATATATTGATCTATTTGAATACCCGGGAAGAACACAAGCAACACTTGAGGTTTGTGCTGCAAATATTAAAAGAGAAAAAGTTGTATGCCAAGTTTAAGAAATACAAATTTTGGATGGAGGAAGTAGTTTTCTTAGGACATGTTATGTCCAAGGACGGAATCTCGGTCGACCCAGCCAAGATTGAAGCCATAGTGAGTTGGGAAAGGCCGACGACCGCGACGGAAGTACGAAGCTTCTTGGGTATAGCAGGATATTACCATCGCTTTGTTGAAAGATTCTCGAAGATCGCGACACTTTTGACTAAGTTGACTTAGAAGAACCTGAAATTTGTGTGGACGGAGGACTGTGAGTCCAACTTTCAAGAATTGAAGAAAAGACTGGTTTCAGCACCAATTCTTACCTTACCGTCGGGCACAGACGGGTTTGTGATCTATAGTGACGTGTCTTTGAAGGGTTTGGGGTGTGTTCTAATGCAAGATGGAAAGGTGATCGCCTATACATCACGGCAGTTGAAGAATTTTGAGAAGAATTACCCGACCCATGATTTAGAGTTAGCCGCAGTGGTGTTTGCGTTGAAGATTTGGAGGCACTACTTGTATGGGGTGACGTGCGAGATTTACACAGATCACAAGAGCTTGAAGTACATCTTTACCCAAAAGGAATTGAACATGAGACAAAGAAGGTGGTTAGAGTTGTTAAAGAATTATGACTGCACCATTTCTTACCACCCAGGCAAGGCCAATATAGTGGCTGATGCCTTGAGTCACAAGAGCATGGGAACATTGGCAATGATGTTAACAAATGAGAAGAGAATTCTCAAAGAGATCGAGAACTTGGGTTTGGAAGTGCGGGTAAGAGGAAAATGTTATTTGGCACGTTTGAGTCTTCAACCGTCGTTACTATAAAGGATAAAAACGGTTCAGAAGGTTGACCTAGAGTTAATGAAAATTTGGGAAGGTGTAGAGATGGGAGCTCAGATAAACTTTCGACTTTGATGGGATGGTATTCTACGTTTTGGAATGAAGATTTGCGTTCCATCTGATCTGAAGTTGAAAAGGGAAGTGTTAGAAGAGGCTCACTATTCAAGGTTTGCAGTACATCCTGGGAGTACAAAGATCAGCGACCTTCCCAACATGAGACATGAGGGAGACGTTTTGGTGGGAAAATATGAAATGAGAAATTGCAGAATTTGTCTCTAAGTGCTTAGTGTGCCAACATGTTAAGAGTGAACATCAGCGACCTGGTGGAATGTTATAGTCACTACCGATTCCCGAATGGAAGTGGGAATGCATTACTATGGACTTCGTGGTAGGGTTACCTAGAACGCTAAAGGGGCACAATGCTATTTGGGTTATCGTAGATCGATTGACCAAGTCAACTCATTTTATTACTTTCAAGATTAATGACTCTTTGGAGAAGCTAGCAAAGTTATACGTCAACGAGATTGTCAGACTGCATGGAGTTCCAGTTTCTATAGTTTCAGACCACGATGCCCGTTTCACTTCGAAGTTTTGGGGTAGCTTACAGAAGGCTTTAGGCACGAAGTTGAGCATGAGTACGACTTTTCATCAACAGACAAATGGCTAGTCAGAACGAACCATACCGACGTTGGAGGATATGCTTAGGGCTTGTACTTTGGATTTACAAGGGAATTGGGATGACCCCCTGACGTTGGTTGAATTCACGTATAACCATAGCTTTCATGGGAGTATTGGTATGGCACCGTACGAAGCATTGTATGGAAGGATATGTAGATCGCCTATGTGCTGGGATGAAGTGGGCGAGAGGTAACTTTTGGGGCCAGAACTTGTGAAGATTATATCGGATAAAGTACAGTTGATCAAGGAGAGACTTCTTACAGCCTAGAGTAGACATAAATCGTATGTCGATAAGCGTCGTCGCGAACTTGGGTTTGAAGTGGGAGATCATATATTTCTCAAAGTTTCACCGACGAGGGGAGTTGTGAGATTTGACATTAAGGGGAAGCTCAGTCCGAGATTTGTAGGACCTTTTGAAATATTGGATCGGGTGGGGGAAGTCGCTTATAGGCTTGCATTACTACCTACGCTTTCGCGAGTCCACAATGTGTTCCATGTGTCGATGTTGAGGAAATATGTTCCAGATCCAAGCCACGTGATTGCTTTTGAACCCTTATAATTGCGGGAGGATTTGTAGTACGATGAGCAACCAGTTCATATAGTAGACCGAAAAGATCAAGTATTGAGAAGATGTACCATTCCGTAGGTGGAGGTACAATAGACTAATCACACCGAGAGAAAGGTTACTTGGGAACTAGAGGAAGATAAGCGAGAAAGACATCCAAACCTCTTCGACTGATTAGGTATGTCGATAATTCTAGCAAAAATATTAATTCGCGTTAATTAATATTATGATTGTTTTTTATCTATATAATTATTACTATAATTGTTTTGTGTTAATTAATGGTTTTGGACTTATTTACTAACTAATTAAATTGGGTCGGACTTGACCCACTTTTAACTAGGACTTTAATAATAATTCCCTATTAATATTACTTAATTAATTTTAGTTAAATTACGTTATGATTTGGTTATGGTTGAAAACCTAGTAAGATTTTACTTATATAAATAGAGTTTTGAGAAGGAGAACAGATGTACAAACAATTAAAGATGAAAGAAAGAGTGCGGCAGAAAGAGAGTGTATAGTGCATTTGTGTGTGATTAGTACATCGGGTGGTTGCTTGTGAGTGCGCATTTTCTTTCTTTTATTGTAATAGATAGAAATGTAGTATATGTGTGTATGTGTCGGTGCATATATATATATATATATATATATATATATATATATATATATATATAATATGGAAACAATGTGTGTATGCGTGTCCGGTATGAAAATCTTTGGGATGGGTTATTTCCAATCAACTAGCTTTACATATTATAAATAAATAAATAAATAAATAAATAAATAATAATAATATGCTAAAATGTTGGTGATATCATATAAGCATCCTATTAATATATTGTTAACTCATATGAAGCACGAGTTATTTTCATAACCAGCTAATAATGAGTACGGTATAAATATTAAGAGTTAATTATTATAATAACATTAATTGATAATTATGTATATTTTGAATTTAGATTTGGACAAACGAGCTTATGACAATCATATGTGGTGCGAATTAATTTTGTTAAGCATTTCGAGGTAAAAGATTATACCTCTTTTAGGTCTTCGATCTTTTATTTCCCTTCGTTAGATTTTCATTAAATTTATTGATATTGATGTTTTTTTTGAAACGTACGCCGACTTTAAATCGATAATTAAATTTAAACTACATCGCTTGCAATTCTTTCGAAATCATGATTTTTATTCTTGTTAATTCTCACATAATTATCGAGCTTCATATAAGATATTTTTTTAATATGAAAAATATGATTTTTACGATACATAATTTTGTAGTAACTTTGAATTAATTTTGCTAAGCAAACAGTAAAAGAAGAAAAAACTTTGTTAAAGTAAACGGAGGAAAAAGAGTGAAATGAAATCGCAGGGAATATCTTCTAGAAAGTCAAATTCACTTCAGCCTTCAGGTAACAATTTTAGTGAAATAATTTTTTAGTTTTCGATGTTAATGATCTCGATATTGGTTAAGATCGATACATCATAATTGGATCAGCGGTAGCCACGGTCATGTTTAGATTCGGTCTAGATTTTGTTAGAAAAACAAAGGTAATAATTGTGGACCGATACCATGCGACACAAAATTCAACTCCTTTGACAAATTTAGAGTAAACAATTGTCTTGCCTTCTCACTGATTCACACGGTAGTTATATATGTAGGGTTACAAAGTGGTCTCCGATTACCCACTACCACAACGAACCCCAAACCCTATCACCTTTCCTTACTTAATTATACCAACTTTCCTTAATTTATTGAAAATATAGACTTACCATGATCCTAAAATTCCTAACCTAAATTAAACTAGGTTTAGTGGTTTCCTACTAGGAGGTAACTGGGCACAAACCCTAACTAAATACTAAGTAATTATAAACCTTAAAGATACAAAAACCCTAATAAATAATTTCTTCCAAGAATAATCTTTCTAGAAAAGATTTAATTGATAATAATTTATTAGTAAAAAATCAAGAAAGACAAAACTAATAATAGATTAATTTAAATAATATAAGTCATTAAATAATGTCAATAAATTAATCTCTAACACTATGAAAATTCTCACATATTAACTTTTTAATATTAGTAAAAAGGTGAAAAAAAATAAATACTCATTTTGAGATGGTATTTATTATAAGAAAAAACAACTTTAGCAAAAAAATTGTAATATTATCCCACTTAAGGAAATATTAAATTTGCTAGAGACAAACAAGAAAATTCATACATATATGTATATAAGTATATTAAAGTTAGTGGGAATGACTTAGTTTGCGACGCCTTATATCCATTTGTTAAAACATTAATCTTAAGACTTCTAGCAATTGTAACTTTAGGAATTCTAGGCACTATGATTGAAATTTTAATACATATTAATCTCATTTATTACTAATAACTGTGTTATGAAGTGTTCAACTTTTCAATGATTATAGTAATTTAATTTTTTCTATTGGTAATAATAGTAAAGATTTTCTAAATACTTTTAAAACCAACATTATTTCATATCAAAGTATAATAATAATAATAAATACTTTTAATAGGTATCAAAATCAAATTTGAACCATTATTTGGGTAAAATGATATCTCAAAATGTATATGTATCAAATGTATGAAATTAGGTGTAGTACTATGAAAGGTATCAAATTTGGTACCTTCCTTAGTACCACACCTAATTTTGATACATTTTACTTTAGCCATTGGAGAGTCTAATACTCTTATATAGGTATCAAAATTTGGTTTTGACCCCTACCATTGAACTTACCCTTAAATTAACATTACTTTCTAATCAATTTAAGATACTGAAGTGAGCAAACTACTACCTAAAGACTCAGGGCCAACCTTGAGCATAGGCTCACTAGGTAGCCACCTTGGGCCCCCAATTTTTTACATCAAAAAGAGCCCCCTAATCTCACTTTCTACTTAATATATAAATAATAATTTGATACAGATGATTATTTTGTTATTTAATAAATAGTTTAGTTTTTAGATTTTGTTTACTCTCCCCTTCCCAAAATTATTGTCATGTTTTCCTTTTTTGTATGTCATAATTTTTTGTCTGGTTTAAAAGTTTTCTTTTTAGGACAACACTTTTACCGTTCGGTTCTTAATTGTTCCTCTTACTTTAATTATGAGTCACATGAATATATATGACCTTTAAAGAAAACTACACACCATATCAATATTAATAATCAAGTCAAATATTTTTCATTAATCCGCGTGTCGGATCAAACAAGACAACTTTGAGACGGAGGGAGTATTTTTTATTGTAAATAATTTTATATTTAAATATTTATTAGTTAGTGTGTCTATGAAAGTGCGCTATTGTTTATTGATTTCATTTTTTTTAGATGTTTAACGTTTTATTAGCTTTTAAAAGAAATTAAAAACTTGGATGTGAGAAATTAAAAAACAAAACGAAAAATAATTGATATGGTCTCGAACCAAAACTTTTAATATTTTAATATGTATATGGTTAAGGCCCATTTATTGAGTTTGCCTAGGGCCCTCAAAATCTCAGGGCAGGCAATGTAAAAACTTCAATACTATTCCATTAATTTGTGTGTTTGAATCTCCTATGATCTTATTGTTTCTGTGTTTTTGATTGAAATATTATGTTACTTTGTTAATAACGTAGCTTTTGAAATGATATATTAGATTTCTCGATCAAGCACAAGGAATTTTGTTGAACACTATTCAATCAAAACCATTAATTGGAAATTTGGAATATGTGTTCAGCTTTCCTTATCGTTTAAGCTCAATTGTCATAAACATCAATAAATATTAGATTTATAAATTCAAAAGAAAAAATTTAGAGTATATATCCGTTATGTTTCACAATTTAGTTGCATAATTTCTTTTAAAAAATTGTTTAAGAGGTGGGTTATTTGACTTTTGAGCTGGAAAAAGTAGATCTCAAATGAATCAAAATTCCAAATTAAGGGGAAAAAAACCCTCAAATGGAAGAGTTTTTTTCTTTCTATATACAAATATTAAAGCAATTGATTTTATTAAGAATTTTATTGTTCTTTGACTTGAATTTCCAATTGATGTTGTTTAAGGATTCCAAATAAAATCAAACTTTCTTTCAGATTATTATGCTTAAAGAAGTTAATTTGAATTTCAAATTAAAAAACAATTTGTAATATAATCAAATTAATTTCTAATTTAGCTATAAAAAAGAATCTATAACTATTACTAAAACAAAAGTCGCTACTACCACGTGGCGACTTTCTGTTTAAAGCTAAAAGTTTTAAAGGAATTTGGTGCTGCCACGTGTCACTTTCGAAATGATAAGTTTTTTTCTTTTTTCAAAGTTGATTAGTTTAAGATAAAAAAATCATAAATCTAGTTAGATAAGATAAAAATCCTAAAACTAATATGATAAGATAGATTTATGATATAGTTTAACGAGTAAATTTATGATAGAGATTTATGATTTTTTTTTAATATTTTTTCAAATATCGCTTAATTAAACTAGATTTTATCCTATACAATTTATATAAGTTTAATTTGATAGAAACTCTTCAATTTCGATCTCTTTTCATTTTCATACTATTTAATTTATACAAATTATCCACGAGATAATTTTATGTTATTTTTTAATACTAATCTATACTTATTAATCATTTAATTAATAATCTATCATTTATCTATTAACTATTATTAAAATAGAAGTCGCAGCTGCCACATGACGACTTTTTGTTGAATGTTTCAAGTTTTAAAGGATTTCTGTGCTTTGACGTGACACAATCTTGTGAAGTTGTAAACAAAAATTCTATTTTTTGTGTCGAAAATTAAAACTGGATAGATTTTAAAACATGTACCTCCTTTATATATTGTAAAAGTTATTATTATTATTTTTTTGCTGCCAAAATCGATTAGTACGAGATAGATTTTATCACATTTGATTTAGACGCGTTTCACTTGATTAGGACTCCAAATTTTCATGGTAAAAATGTTTTTTTTATAGATTTTATCAGTTCTCATAGATTTTAGTATTTCAATTATATATTCATATGATCAATTATCAATGTTTACCTTATTTTTCGTTTCTTTCAAATTATTCTAATTAAAAAAATATAATTATTTAGTACAAGTTTAGAAAATCATCTTATTATAAACAACTTTTGCATACGAAAAAACTATTAAAACCATGCATATGGTATTATTTTTTTTCCTGCCAAAAATTAAAACCAAATAGATTTTAAAACTGATGCCTCTTTTATATATAGTAAAAGTTTGTTTGTTTATTTTTTTTTACCAATTGTTGCTGCCAAAATCGATTAATACATGATATATTTTATCATATTTGATTTAAACAAGTTTCACTTGATTAGTATTCCAAATTTTCATGGTAAAAGTTTTTTGTAGGTAGATTTTATCAATTCTCTTAGGTTTTAATATTTCAATTACATAATCATATGATCAATTTTGAATATTTACCTTATTTTTCATTTTTTTCAAATTATTCTAATTAAAAATTTTAATTATTTGTTACAAATTAAAAAAATCATCTTATTATAAACAAATTTTGCAAAAAAAAAAAAAGCTATTAAAACTGTACATACGGTACTATATATACATATATAAATTCATCTTTTTGCTTCCAAAAATCAAAACTTGATAGATTTTGAAACTGGTATCTCCTTTATACATGGTAAGAGTTTTTGTTTTCTTAACCATTTTTTGTTGTTAAAACCGGTTAATACCAGGTAGATTTTATCACATTTGATTTTAAAGCTTTTCACTTGATTGTGACTCCAAATTTTTATGGTAATTTTTTTTTGCCGATAGATTTTTTCACATTTGATTTAGACGTGTTTCTAATTATTAAAACTCTTCAATTCTCATGATAAATTTTTTTTTTACCATTTTTTGATGTCAAAATCGGTTTGTACCGAATATATTTTATCACATTTGATTTAGACAAGTTTCGGTTGGT
Organism: Codonopsis lanceolata; assembly: GCA_013146195.2. Classification (NCBI taxonomy): domain Eukaryota; kingdom Viridiplantae; phylum Streptophyta; class Magnoliopsida; order Asterales; family Campanulaceae; genus Codonopsis; species Codonopsis lanceolata. The sequence continues at coordinate 97,822,884 of CM028378.1, forward strand.
AGAAGTTTTTAATTTTTATTTTTTTTAATCAAAACTCAGTCAATTTAAAATAGATTTTATTCAATTTGATTAAACATGTTCCACCAAAATTACAAACAACCACTGCGAAATACTTCCCCTCTATCAAACACCTCTTTGACGAATCTGTCTTCATGGTACTTTCCCTCCCCTCCCTAAGAATATTTGTTTGATTTTATGATTCACATAAATTTTCGGTTTGATGATTCGGTGGGATCTCATTATATATATTTTTTAATTTATTAATTATATTAACATCTTGCTGTTATTGGTTCACTCAAATAACTTGCTGATTTTATCTACAAAATTAAGTTTCATAAACAATACTAAATCAACCGTGCATCGCACGGGTAATGACTCTAGAGAGAAAAAAAACTTTTCTTCTTCACGATACCTACATATGGTTATGTAAAGTCTAATTAATTGATGTTGCTTTAAATTTTATTAACACCCAAACATTCATATATTAGTTATTTGGCACGAGCTCCACACGGGTATAATATGAGATATATATATTTTTTATAAAAATACTATAAATTTTGGACATTATAATTAGATTGTTAATCTCTTCCATGATTATAATTTTTTTTTTCTATTGTTACTAATATTAAACGATTTTTTTACCTAAATACTTTTAAAATTAACATAAGTTTTTAACTAACGTGATATATATATTTTGTATTAGTAATAATAGTAAAAATATTTGATGTAAAGACTTTTAAAATCAACATCTAACTTGATAATAATATTAGAAGTCTTTGTGTTAAAAACTTATAAAATCATAATCCATTTTTAAACAATGTGAGACACTTATTTTCGATTTATATTGGTAATGAAAGTTTAAGTCTTTTATCTAAAGACTTTTATTCATTTCTAAACAATGTGAGATACATATTTTCTATTGGTAATAACATAAAAAATGATTTTATCTAATGACTTTTATAACCAATACTCATTTCTAAATAATATGAGATACAATTCTTTGTAACCAATGTGAAATCCATAATCTAAAAAGTTCTTAAATCAATATCACTTTTTTAAATTAATGTGAAATACTTCTCTCCTATTGTTAATAATGGTAAACTTTTAAAATCAACATCACTCTCTAACCAATGTGAGATACATATTCTGATTTGGTAATAATAGTCAAAATCATTTATTAAAAAAATTATAACCAACATCTATTTATAAATAATGTGAGATATATCTCTTCTATTATATTGATGATAAAACTAAAAGTCTTTTATCTAAACACTTTTAAAACCAACATCATTTTTTTAACCAATGTATGATATCTCTTCTATTCGTAATATTAGTAAAAGTCTTTTATCTAAAATTAAAATCAACATCACTTTCTAACCAATATGAGATATACATCTTCTATTGGCAATAATGGTAGAACTCTTATATCTAAAGACATTTAAAACAAACATCTCTTTCTAACCATATGATATACATCTTTTCTATTGGTAATAATAATATTTTTAAAATCAACACTAATTTCTAACAAATGTGAGATACAATATTCTATAGTAATAATAATAGTATTTTATATAAAAACTTTTGAAATCAACATCTCTTTCTGAAAGAACGTGAAAAAACGAATTCTCAATATGGATCAATATGATTGTCAATGTTGCAGTGAATGTTGCAACAATGACAACGACAATGAGAACAGAAAGTATATCACAAATAATAGCAGCGGAAGTTTTGAATTCAGACTTTAATCCAAGCAGAATTGAGTAGACAGAAATTAACCAAAAAAACAATCTACAAGTTTGATACTTGTAGATCAAGCCTCAAGGCCACACAAATTATATTAAAAACAAAACTGTTTTGCACTTAACAATCAACAAAAGATTCTCACAAGATATAGGATCTTGGAGAACCAAAAATCTCACATAAAACGCTAAACCAAACGTGGGAAGAAAGAAGGAAGATCTACTTCCTAAAGACAGAAAACGAAGCAGCAACAGAACTGTTTTTCAATGATTCGATGAAACTGATTATGTCGTGTTCTCTGAAGTTTCACAACTTCTTTTGAAAAGATGAATCACTGCACAAACACGCGCGATTGCTCTCGATATGGCTTTCGATCTAGTCTCTTTCAGGCTCTCAGCATATGGCTTTCGATCTAGTCTCTTCGAGCTCTCAAGACACCAGAACTATTTCGACATCGGCCTTATGACCATGATTCACCGCAAACACACCAAGACATACGGCAAGAACAACCAAACTCCTACAAGGAAAGAGATTAGCAAAAAAATCATATAAGATTATGTTTCCTAATTAGACTATAAATCTTGGAACAACTAATTTATTTGCTGAGATCTAGTTACCAAAACAGACATTGCCTAAATCTTTTTGAAAGATTATCAAATCAATCTATTAAAAGAGTCCTAAACAAAATCTATCACCTAAATAATCATTAACTAAAATAACATCCTTCTTTGACCAAGAAAGGTGAAAACAAGATAAAATAGGCTTCGCCTATTTTACCCTTACAATCACCCCCTTTGTTGAGCATTCTTGGTCAAATCCAAAAACAACCTGCAAGAAGTTATCATTAACAAAACACCCCCTGAAACTAATAATACACCAAGAGAACCATGATTAACACAAAAACACAACTACTTATTACAGACCCAAATGAAATAAGTGTTCAGAAATATTCATGAAAGATATCAACATAACTGATAAAGTATTTAGAAAGATAATAAATATCTGAAATATTTATTCATAACATCACATCTGAAATTTTTATAACCAAAAAATCACAAATAAACAATTGCTTTAAAAAAATGCACATTATATCAGTATTTATAATACAAATAATTTGTTTTTCTTAATTTGTGTGTGAAATCAAACATTACGATTGTTTAGGATCGGATGTGTATTAAATATTAAATACTCATCGGAACTTGCATAATACTTTGAGCCCTATTTTCTAAAAAATTAACTTTATTTTCTTAAAATGAAATGGGTATATAAATAACTATTTATTTTAAATTTTAAGGCTTTATTTGGTGAAAATAAATTTTAGGGTTTTTTAAATAAAATTACAAAATTTGTAGAAGGTTTATAATGAAATAAAATTGGAAGGAAATTAGTTTTTTCTCCCGCCAAGTCCACGTAGGATGCCACGTTGGCATCCTACTCAGCAGGTCGTTACCATTTAACGGGTTAAAAAAACGAATGGTTCTAATTGAAATAGAAAAAATAGACTGGGTTTCAATGAGTCTATAAAAAATTGTCATTGTTCAATTTGCAATACCTAAAATAGGTCGAGTTTTTTTATGCACTTCTCCCATTAACTTGGGATGAAAAAAGTAATTAAATTAGGGCATGTTTGATTTGATTTATCTGGAAGTGCTTATGACTTATAACTTATCATAAGTTGTTTTTGAAGCGTTTGATTTCACTTATGGTAAGATAAGTCATAAGTCATGTACAAGCCACTTAAAGCACATGTAAGTTCATAAATTGTAAGCACTAAGCCTAATGCTTAATTCTACTTTTCAAAAAATATGTGAGTCCTCTTCTTTATTGAAATTTTATATATTGCAAGATTACCCTTAATAATAATAAAAAAACAAAAAGTAATAATAATAATAATTATTATTATTATAAATAATAATAATAAAAGGAATTATAATAATATGAATAATGATAATTGTTATAATAATAATAAAAATAATAAATATAGTATTAATAATGATAAATATAATAATAATAATAATAATAATAATAATAATAATAATTATTAATAATAATAATAATAATAATAATAATAATAATAATAATAATACTAAATGAGCTGCCCGACCCAATAGGCCCAAGACATGAGTCATGTGATTGGCACAGGACTATTGTTTACAGTCAATACACGTGCATCATAAAGTCAAAAACACGAGGGAAAGATTAAACAACTTTTAATATACCGCGAGCTGGGGTTTTAACCTTCAGCGGACAAGAGTATGAGCGAGCTGGGGGTTTAACCAGCGAGCAGAAACATGTAGCGAGCAGGATATGTTATGCTCGTCCATTGAAGAGTTATTATTAATGGGGACAGTTATGTCCGGAAAACTCTCCATGTTACCGTTGTGATGAATGAGACAGTTAATGGGGCAGTTAATTTGCCCGCCATTTATGCCATGAACATTAATGGGCAGTTATGATCAGTTATTCTCTCCGACAACATCTATAAAACCCACTTGAAATGAAGGAGGGAGGTATGCGATTTTTACTAACTGGCCTAAACTCTGCCAAATTATACACTCTCTAAGCTGCTTGTGCTAATTTTCACGCCGAAGGGCTTTTGTAGGGAGTGCCCCTGCCTAGTTCACAGCTTTCTTGGTTTATTTGCAGAGTTGGGCCACGAAGATAAATGATGAGTTGCAAGCCAGATATCCTGTTAAAGAAGTCCAGTGCGTCTTGGAGAATTTTGGACGCATCAGTTGGTTCCATTGTCGGGAAACGGTAGCATTCTTCGTGAATTGAAAGTCTGTTCTTGGTAAATTTCAGTAATGGCAGAAAACAGTGTTAATGGAGTCAATGGTAGTAATCAGGAGGATGTACATGCAACTCCCAGTCTTAATCAGCTGGCTGGAAATAACCCGCCTCCTCATGATGCGCGTCATCAGCTTAATCAACGACGCGGTGTGGATTCCTTAGCCAGAAGCGCAGTAGCAGCTATTGGATTGGCTAACGAGTTCCGGGAGGAAGTTCTTTGTCAAAGGGCTATTTATTTGGGACAAATGCATCAACTGAACCTGCAGTTGATAGCCATGAGTAAGCCGCCTTTACCCATCGAATTGGAACCCCTACCTGCTTTGCCTGCACCAAGTCAGGCAGCAAGTGGGTCAAGAACGGGGGGCAATCAATTAAACCCAGTACTCATTCCCTCGCAACAACGTGAACGAGATTCAAAAGGACGAAATCAACAAGAGGGCAGAGCTAGTCACAGGGTTGTGCCTAGTGTGCATTCACGGCTGGGACCCCGAGTGGGGGATGATTCGGCACAGTCTCGCCGTCAACGACGCTCACCTTCTCCACGAAGGTCACACCATCGTCGCCCTCGCTCGCCTTCACCGCGAAGGTCCCATGCTCGCAGTCATCGTTCCCCATCTCCTAGGAGATCCCATGCTCGTCGTCACAGGACGCCATCACCCAGCGGTCTCAAGTATATTTGTCTTACCAATCCAAGGGAAAAAGGGAACTACAACAGACAGATGCTCAAATAAATTTAGTGATTAATGAGCCAGTTGCTCAGCTCGTTGGGATGCCCCAGGCACAGGTGGCGCAGGCCGTAGGAGTTACTTAAACTTTTGGAGCTATGGGTCCCCCACAGGTCCCTCCTGTGCCCGCGGTGCAGCCTCAGCCCGTGGGTGGTTTGCTTCCAACCATAAACATCCAGGATTTTGAGGATTTTAAATGTCGTATAGAGGCGTGGGAGCAGGGCAAAGCTCTGGACGAAAATGTTCTGGGTACTTCAGCCAGCCCGTTGGCACCATGGATTGAGAATGCACCGCCAGCACAGGGACTCATCTTCCCAAACATTAAGGAATATACAGGGAAGACGAAAGCGAGAGACTGGTTGATGTCATTCGAGTCTTAAATTGTCCTGGTGACTTCTGATGAGGCATTAAAGATTCGGGCTTTTGTGGGAGCTTTGCAAGGAAAGGCATTGGCATGGATGGGAGCTTTGCCGCGCAGATCGATTAACAATTGGGCTGATCTACGAACAAAGTTTCTAGCAGACTTTGGGACCTCGGGCACATTGGCAAAGACAAGGGCTGACTTGTCAAAGGTCAAACAAGGAGCAAACGAGTCAACCGCTAGTTACTTGGAGCGATTTACCAAAGTGTTGGAGCAAGTTCCAGGGTTGACCGAGCAGGAAGTAACCTTATGTTTCCAAACAGGGTTACTCGAGGGAGAAGTTGGTTTAAGGTCGGAATTAAGCATGCGCGAGCCCAAAACCAGGTAGAGATGTTAATGCGGGCTCAGAAATGGTGCGGGTGAGACCGCAAAGAAAGAGAAGAAGAAGGAAAGCAATGAGGTTGGGGGAAATCCCAAAGGTAATGGCCAGGCCGTGGTCGGGGGATACAATAAAGGCAAGTCAAGATATGACCGCCCAAGAGAATTTCTCCGGGAGGCTGATCTTACCCCGCTCAACACGCTGCGCGAGGATATTATGTACGAGATTCAAGATGAGCTTCCTCGCCCACTTCGTATGAATCCTGAGACAGCAGATACTCAGGATCGGTCGAAGAGATGTGCTTATCATGACGATTACGGGCACACAACAGAGGAATGTTGGCCATTGAAAAATGCCATTCAGAAATTGATCAATGAAGGCCGGCTAGACCGGTTCAAAAGAGATGGAGGAAACAGGGGGAATGCTCCCCGAAAAGATGCCCCACCGACCAGAGGGGTAATAAATGTCATAATGGATGAGGAGCCCACCCCAACCCAGCTCGACAAGCAGATTTATTCCTTGTCGAAGGTGGTAGATCGACCAACTACTTTGCAAGCTGGAGAGGAAACTATAGAGTTCACTCGTAGCGAGCTGGCGAGCAATGTGGCAGGAGAACAGTCTTTAATTGTCTCAGCTTTAGTGGATGGTTGGGTTGTGCATCGAATCTTGGTTGATACTGGAGCCTGCAGGGACGTGATGTATTATTCATGTTTTCAGGGTTTGGAGTTAAATGATGACCGCCTTAAACCGTATGCGGGGACGTTAGAGGGCTTCACCAATCACAAAGTACCTGTGAAGGGAACGGTCGAGCTCGAAGTTTTCATTGGAGAAGGGAGCCGCACAAGGTTTGAAAAAATCACTTTTATGATGATTGATTTAAAGTCTCCCTATAACATCATCTTGGGGGTGCCGAGCATGACCAAGTTTCAAATGGTCGCGTCAATTCCCCACCAACGAGCTAAATTCTACACCGATCAAGGGGTAGGAGTACTGAGGAGTCAACCCCGGGCAATGCTTGAGTATGTGCGTGACAATCAGCGGAAAAAACAAAAGTTGACCTTAGAGGACGGCGAGCAGAAAGTCACTGTTAGCACCAAGGAAACATCTCATATGACTGCGGGGCCATCAATAGTTGTTATGGTGAATGTAGAAGATTGCGAGGTGGACACTTGTTCGACGAGATGAAGGATCTTGAACATGTAAATGGTGTATGGAGTCGGGGTGGTAGGTCGAACAGGATGGTGAAGCAAGTTTGGTTCATGATGAAGTTGGTGAGAAGGTTGATGGTCCTTTGCCGACATTGAAGTCGGGGGGACAAGCAGAACAAGCAGAGGATATGGATGTGGATCAGCTTGATCCGGTTGAGACTCAGGCTGAGGAAGAAGAGAAGGTGGAGTGTGATACACTCCAAATAAGGGATGAGCCAGAATTTACGGCTCAGGATGGGCTCGAGGAGGTGATTGTTAATCCTGCTTACCCCGAGCAAAAGATAAAAATTGGCAAGGCACTGTCGGCTGAAGCTCGAGCAAGCTTGATCAAGCAGCTTCAGGATAGTTTGGATGTTTTTGCTTGGAGACCGGAGGATATGCAAGGTGTGAGTGAGGCTGTAGCTTTGCATTGTCTCAGCGTAGATCCAGCTTTTAGGCCAATTCAGCAGCGGCCTAGTATCTATTCTGCCAAAAAAGATCAAGCAATTAAGGAGGAGGTTGAAAAGCTGCTCAGTGCAGGCATCATTGAAGAAATTCATTATCCAACGTGGTTGGCTAATGTTATGGTTAAAAAGTCCAACGGCAAGTGGAGAATGTGCGTTGACTTCACTGATTTGAATAAGGCTTGTCCGAAGGATTGTTATCCCTTACCTCGCATTGACAAGCTGGTGGATGCTATAGTGGGGTTCAAGCTTCTAAGATTCATTGATGCATATTCTGGATATCACCAAGTCAAAATGAACGAGCAAGATAAGGCTTTGACAACTTTCCGAGCAGCAGAAGGGCTATATTGCTATAAGATGATGCCATTTGGATTGAAGAATGCAGGAGCTACATATCAAAGGATGGTGAATAAGGTCTTCAGTTCGCAGATTGGCAGAAATGTAGAGGCCTACATTGACGACATGGTGGTGAAGACCAAAGGGCACGAGCATACAGTTGATTTGGGCGAAACCTTTGCCAATCTTAGAAGAAATAGTATGAAGCTTAACCCGAGCAAGTGTGTGTTTGGGGTGAAAGCGGGCAAGTTTCTGGGGTTCATGGTAACTGAGAGGGGTATAGAGGCCAATCCAGAAAAAATTAAGGCATTGGTCACTATGAAGCTTCCTCGATGTATCAAAGATGTTCAAAAGCTCAATGGTAGGATGATAGCCTTTGCTCGCTTCATTTCTAAGTCGGCAGAAAGATGTTTGCCGTTCTTCAAAGTTCTCTGTGGAAACAAGGGTTTCGAGTGGACAGCTGAATGTTAGAAGGCTTTCGAGCAGCTTGTGGAATATTTGGGAAGGCCACCTTTGTTGAGCAGCCCGGTTTTTGGTGAGACATTGTTTGTATACTTAGCGGCCACAGAGCAGGCTGTAGTCGCTGTGTTAATTAGGGAAGAATGTAATGTGCAAAAGCCTGTTTATTATGTTTCAAAGGCCCTCACTGCTGTAGAGGGACGATATTTTAATGCAGAAAAATTGGCTTATTCGCTTGTTGTTGCTGCTCGGAAACTTCGAGCTTATTTTTCTGCACATTCGATCATTGTGTACACGGACACGCCTCTCAGGAAAATTTTGCACAAGCGATTTTTCAGGTCGTTTGCTCACCTGGTCCATTGAGTTAACCGAGTTTGATATTGACTATCAACCTCGACGAGCGATTAAGGCACATGCTTTGGCGGATTTTGTAAAGCGAGACTAGCTTCAAGGATTCGTGCGAAGAGGAGGTTTCTTCCAAGACAGCATCAACGAGTACACCAATTCCAAAGCCCCGACCAGAGTATTGTTGGGAATTGCATGTGGATGGTTCGGCCAGCAGGTTTGGAAGTGGAGCCGGATTGGTGCTAGTCCCACCCGAGCAGGATGTAGAGTTCGAAAAAGCATTGCGTTTCAAGTTTCCAGCATCCAATAATCAGGCAGAGTATGAAGCCTTGATCGCGGGGCTCGAGCTCGCGCAAGATGTAGGAGTTCGAGAGGTGATTGTTTATTGCGATTCGCAGCTGGTCGTGAATCAAGTAAGAGGCGATTATGTTGTTCACCATCAATATTGGTTCGCTATTATGCGATGGTGAAGGAGGAAATTCTAGAAGGACTTCAATTATTGGGAATTGGTGCGGATAGCTCGCGAGGATAATATGAGATCAAACTATTTATCCAAGATGGCCGAAGATGAAATCCAATCTCTGCATCCAGGGGTTATGATTGAATATTTGGAGCAAGACTCCAAAGAATAGAAAAAGAGGTGATCATGGACATTCGAGCCGCCGCAAAGTGTTGGATAGATGACTTGAAGGCTTACATCGAGCAGGGACCTTGCCCGAAGAGACAAGACGGAGGCTCGAACTATTCAAGCGGTCATGCCGGATGTCATCTTGGATAACATACTTTATAGGCGGTACACCGGACCTTTGCTCGATGTGTTCGACCAGAGATGACCGAGGGCATTTTGGGGGAAATACACGAAGGAAAATGTGGAGGTCATCCTGGTCAAAGGTCTTTGGCAGAAAAAGTCTTAGCTGCGAGGATTCTTACCGATTACTTTGAGGTAGGATGCGAGAAATGTATGTTCGGCGTTGTGACAAAGTGTCAACGCTATGCGACATACCTCGCATTTACCTTCTACCGAGCAGACTCCTGTGGTTAGCATCGTGGCCATTTGACATGTGGGGTATAGACCTTATTGGCCATTTCCATTGGCTCGTTCGAAGTTTAAGTATGCGGTGGTCGCTGTGGATTATTTTACTAAGTGGGTGGAGGCTAAGCCTTTGGCAACCAATTAGCGAAGTTCAATGTGATTGACTTCGCTCATGAACACATATGGTGCCGTTTTGGAGTTCCATGAGCAATAGTATCCGACCATGGGACTCAATTTTCAGAAAAATTCACTAAAGCATGCGAGCAAATGCGTGTGAAGCATTGGCAGTCTTCGGTGGCATATCCACAAGGTAATGGGCAGGCTGAGGCCGCTAACAAAACAAGTTCTTGCATGTCCTCAAACGAAACCTTGAAGACAAGGCAGGAAGATGGGTGGATGAATTACCTTCAGCCTTGTGGGCGGTCAGAACGACAGTTAGGGGTCCTACTGGGGAAACAACTTTTTCAATGGCTTATGGATCTGAGGCCATGGCCCCGGTGGAAATGTACTTGCCTAACCATATGGTATTGCACTATAATGTTGAATCCAATAGTGTAGCTCGGGCAGCCGATTTAGATCTGTTAGAAGAGAAACGATTGGAGTCCAAATTACGAATGGCTAATTACAAGCAGACGCAAAGGCCCATCACGATAAAAGGGTTCGTGGTCGGTCATTTGTTGTGGGCGATTGGGTTCTCCGTAAGATTGAGGCAACAGGCCATCGAGCGTAATGGGGAAATTTTCTCCAAATTGGGAAGGTCCTTTTCAGATTGCCAGAATTGTTAAGGAAGGGACTTATATGCTACGAACAGAGGATGGAAGCGAGCTGAAACATCCATGGCATGCAGATCACCTGAAGAAATATTATCGGTGATTGGTAATATGTAATTCATTTATCTCTTCCTTTTATTTTTTGCAAAATGGAATGAATAAGTAGATGTGTTCAGCTTATAACATTTAAGCAAAGCTCAATTATACTTTTGGCGGGCAGGGAAGTTCCCTGACCCGATGTGAAAGTTGGTGTTTGAGTAAGTTAATATATTCTCGATTATTCTCTTTCTTGCGAGCATGGGGTATCTTTGCTCGTAAAAAGGCCGGGTTGGTGTTCGAGTTAATTGCTTTTCTTATTATTCTCGATTATTCTCTTTCACGAGCATAAGCTATTTCTGCTCGTGAAAAGAGTTGGATGTTCGAGTTAATTGCTTTTCTTATTGTTCACGATTACTCTCTTTCACGAGCATAGGTTACCTTTGCTCGTGAAAAGAAGTTGGTGTTCAAGTCAGTTGATTCATAATGGAAATAGTTGAAATGTTAGTTAGAATGCAAGCATACACAATATGAGCATTCATCGAAGCATCAAAACCAAGAAGTATCAAAGATTACAAGACCAAATTGTTTGCAAATTGTTATCAGAAATCATAACCATGGCACGCAGGCCGGAGAAAAACTAAGGGTCAACAGTAGTGGGTTGAACGGGATCAGCAGCAGTGGTTGTGGGAGGATCGGCTATTTCGTTGGTGGCTGGGTCTTCAATCACGATCACTTCATCTCCAGCAGCTTGAGGGACCAAGTTTTCATTTTCCTGAGTCTTCCCCATCCATATTTGAGTCATAAGCTCAGTGACAGTGGTCTCGGCAGTTGGGGGAGGCGTCCAGGCTGCTAACCCTTTCTGAGAGTCCAGCTCGGCCAGGGAGTTCAATTCATCCACTGTGTAAGGAACCAAAGCATGACCTGGGCGAGTGGAAGAGCAGAAAGGGGTGTTGGTTCCCCATTTTATGAGCTGGTTTGGTTTAATCTCGAGACCACTGCAAGCTAGTTGCCGTAGGATGTGGTTGACTCCCTGTAAGAAAAATGGGTATGCTTCTTCTTCAACAGCGGCCACGAAGTCTTCAGAATTCTTGTATTCAGTGATGATTGTTTCTTTCTGCTGCGCGCTGGCCTGGGATAGCTCGGCCCTCAGTTGTTTTTCTTTTTCATCAGCCTCTTTCTTCACTTTCTCTAGTTCGCTGGTTGCTGCCCGGAGATCTTTTCTCACTTGAGTTATGTTGTTGAGGGCAGATTCTTCAGATTTTTTAGAGAAAGTGAGGTGGGCTTCAAGGACCTTCTTTTCCTCCTCCAGCTTGGAGAGTTCAGTGACTTTGGAAGTCAAATTTTCTTCATTCTCCTTAAGTTCGCTCCTCAGAGAGTTGACTTGCTCTTCCAATGTGTTCTTCTCTGAGGATAGCGAGCTGGAGGATTTCAGGTTGTCGATCGAGCGATCATAGAGTAGCTCAGTTTTGCTGGCCATCTGAAATAAAAGACAAGAAAATGAGGATGGAATAATAATGAAGGATTCAGTCTTCCCTGTAAAGATGAGGAAGTTATTTACCTCGGTCATGCACATCCCAATCTCACCGATCAGGACAGAGCTAGGGAGCTCGGTGCTTCTCCTCCGGATGCCAGTGTGGCGAAGCCTTTTCACCATCCCTAGTCCGACGCTAGCTGCGTGCCCGCCTCGCTTATTAGTATTCAAGTTGCTCAAGTCAGGCACATTAGCTATCTCATCTATAAGTTTGGCCGCGAGCTCGCGGGTTTCAGGCATTTCAAAATTCTCCCTTTGCCAGATGGGAGCTTGCGAGCTAGAAGCCTCAGCCGGCTCGCTTTGATCAGTTCGTGATCGTGTTATTCTTTCAGGAGGGGAAATTGGGGCAGGCCTTTTTTGTTGTTGATGTTGAGGAGGTGCAACTGGTGCAGGAATTGTTATGGCAGCTGGTGTAGGGGCAGCAATAGTTGCTTGAATTGGCTCGGGTGCTCGGTTGGACCCTCACCCGGTATTTGTGGCAGGAACAAGTGGTAGGCGAGCAGGTTGCTGCCCGGCCATCTGGGTGTTTCTCCCCATGGCCCCTCTCCTCATGGCTTGGAGAAAGCATTTTGAATCTTCCATTTGCCTCATATCTGCAGGGCGAAATATGAAAGGAGGTTAGGAGTTGTTATTGAAATTGAAAGTAATGAAACATGAAGAATAAATTTATGCAGACCAGAAACAGAGAAAGCAGGGGTGTAGTTTCTTCCGGCATGCTCGCAGTCCGGCATTCACTTAGAAATCTTCCCCCGTGACAATTGCCCCAATACGGGTGTGGTGTTTCAGCTTCTAAGACAATTCGGGTTCATGACCTTCGACAGGCCAGCTTATTATTCCTGCTTCCCATAATAAGGCGGGGTCAGAGGTTAGGGCCGCCCAATCTAACACCCAGTCCTGCCCGTTTTTGCCTTCCTTCACACCAAGCAGTTTTCTGAAAGTTCTAGCGAGCAACGATTCACCTACTCGAAAGGCATTCTTATCGTATTTGGCTACGGCTAGGTTTTCAAGGTAGGGAGCAAAAGGCCAGCCTACTCGAGACTCTACGAACAAGGCTTTTGAGTCCCATGCATCAACTTTATTGGGGCTATCAGACAAAAGCTTAAAATAATTTGGGTTGGAGCGACCAGTGATGCGCCCACTTTTCTTATCCATGGAAAAAAGAAAGAATTTCCTAAAGAGAGCCATGCTGGGCTCGAAGCTAAGGAGTCTACAAGCAACAATGTATGTGATCAGAAATCTAACGGTGGTGAGAGTTAGGTCGCAAGGAAAGGCGTTGTTTATTAAAAGGGATTCTGCAAAAAAGGGGTCTAAAGGGAATCTAAGGCCGACTAAGAAGAAGTCAAAATAAAAGACCATTCGGTCTCCCTGAAAATTGTGCCCAGCCTCTTCGATGTCTAGGTTGAATGCCCTAACACGGTAATTCTTGGGATCCATACCCAAAGAATAGAACCAATCGGAGACCTCATCCTCGGTGGTTAGGTCATCCCATTTAATCAGGGGGTGTCAGTGGAAGCAATTTGTTTGCCTTTGTGCGAATTTTGGTTTTGTTCAGCTCGCGGCCTGCTCGAGTTGGGGAGGTTGTCTGTCGCTTGCTCGGTTATGATTCTGGGGATCCGAGGGCGTCTCTGGCGAATAAGGGGAATCTCCTCTCGCTCGGTTTCTTCAGAGCTCGAGGATCTTGTGTCCGGACTCTCTTCATTCTCTGGGAGGGCTCCGTGGTCGTAAGCCCGTCCTTCGATCTCAGATGAGGTCTCGTCACCAGAAGACATCCTACAGGAATCGAGGAATATATGTTAAACCCTACTCGGGGGAACAAGCAAAAGCAATTAAGCAGGAACCCATGGCAAGCAAGGGTTTATTCTTAAACCAGTGAACGGGGCACTGGCCAAAATATTCCTCGATTCCAACAGGGGAAATCGGCTAAGTTGTTTATATAGTGCCTAAAGGTATGATGTGCTCAAAGGGGGAAACCAGAAAAGATTAGATGAAGGTGAAAAGAGACTTGTGAACCCTAGTTTCAGACGAGTTGATTGAAACGGATATTTAAACCCAGAAAAGTACTGTAGACCTTAAACGCGAGGTTTAAGTAGATTAAGATCGAAGATACAAAAGGAAAAGAAGAAAGTCTTATGGATTTGGAGACCATACCTGTTAACGTTGAACGAATCGATGAAAATTCTGAAGGTTCTTGGAAGAGATTGCTGAAAATGGTGCAGATCACGATTGAGAGTTCTGGAGATCTTCGTTGCAAACTTGGAAAGCAGAAATGAGGATGATTGTCTGTGTCTTCGTTTTCTCACGAACTTTGTTCTTACGAATTTTAAAGGTGATAAACGTTCAAAATGAGAAGGAAGCTTCGCTTTTATACCGGCTGGAATCGTCGCTTGGGAGTTTCTCTCATCATTACGACTCGAAAATCGAGGCAGCATTTAATGCCCCATGGGGAAACGAACCCGTGTAAGTGCGCAGGCGGCTGATGGCGGCTCGTCTCCCCAAAAACCCTTTTGGTGGGCATTCACTCTTAATTTTGATTGAGGGCAACTCGATGTACTGGTGGAAAGCTGCATTTTAAGGAATGATTTGACTAGGAGATTTAAAGTTCTCCTCACTCCGAGCATAAATACTTGGTGAGCAAGTAGGGGGCTGCTGAGCTGCCCGGCCCAATAGGCCCAAGCCATGGGTCATGTGTCTGGCACATGATTATCACTCAGTCAATAAACGTGCATCCTAAAGTCAAGGGCATGGGGAAAAGATTAAATGGTTTTTTAATATACCGCGAGCTGGGGTTTTAACCTTTAGCGGGCAAGAGCATGAGCGAGCTGGGGGCTTAACCAGCGAGTAAGGATATACGGCGAGCAGGGAATGTTTTGCTCGTTCATTTAAGAGTTATTGTTAATGGGGGACGATTATGTCCGGAAAACACTCCATGTTACCGTTGTGATGAATGAGGCAATTAATGGGGCAGTTAATATGCCCGCCATTTATGCCATGAACATTAATGGATAGTTATGAGCAGTTATTCTCTCCGGCAACAGCTATAAAAGCCCCTCACAATGTAGGAGGGAGGTGTGTGATTTCTTTAGCTTGCCTAAACTCTGCCGAATTATACACTCACTTGCATACTTGTGCTAATTCTCATGCCGATGGGCTGTTGCAGGGAGTGCCCTTGCCTAGTTCACGGTTTTCTTGATTTACTTGCAGAGTTGGGCCTTAAAGATAAAGGATACGTTGAAAGTCAGGTATCCAATTGGAAGAGTCCAGTGCGTCTTAGAAGATTTTGGACGCATCACTTCTTGTTTTGTTTATTTAAATTCCGCAACATTTATATTTCAATGTAGTTTTCATTGTAAACTTTATTGACCAGATCATATATCAAAACAATTTTCTTTATTTTTTGCTACTTCATTATTCTGGTTTTTCGTCTTTGCTTTAATCTGCTTTCTTTCAGAAAGTGATATTGGTTTAAAATGTTTTTAGATAATGTATCTCACATTGGTTAAAAAAATATGTATCTTATATTATTTAAAAAGGGATATTAGCTATAAAAGTCTTTAGATAAAAGAATTTTTATATTATTATCAATATATGAGGTGTATCACGCATTATTTAGAAAGAGATGTTGGTTTCGAAACTCTTTAGATAAAAAACTACTATTAATTATTATTATTTTTATGTTATAGCCAATAGAAGACATGTATCCCACATTGTTTAGAAAGATATATTGATTTCAAAAGTTTTTATATAAAAGACTATTATTATTAATATAGAAGGGTGTATCACTCATTTGTTAGAAATTAGTGTTAGTTTTAAAAATACTATTATTACCAATAGAAAATATGTATATCATATGGTTAGAAAGAAATGTTTGTTTCAAAAGTCTTTAACTAAAAGTCTTAAAATTTTATTAACAATAGAAATAGAAAAAAAAAAATCTCACATTGTTAGAAAATGAATAATGATTTTAAAATTCTCAAAATAAAAAATTTAATAGCAAAAAGTACAAATTTTAAGGTTTCTACTAACACAGTTATGTTAAAAGCTTTCATTTGAACGAAAATTTATTTTTCTTTTCATTTATGATAATGATGATAAGAATTGTACAATATTATATTTATTTTATTATTACTATTATTATTATTTTTATAACCATACTATTATTATTATAATAGTAATATTATTATGTTCATTAACATTATTATTATTAAATACCAAAAGTCTATTTAAGAAATTCATTTCTCAATGATCCCAAAACAAATATTCAAATCCATAAAATCTCTAATTAATCTTTTCATAAAATTTAAAAATTTAACCTTTATACCTTTATGAAATTGTGGTAGTAATATTAGTAGTAGTAGTGATAATAATGATAATAATAAAAATAATAATATTTTATCATTATTAATTGATTATAAATAATAATATTATTATTATTAATAACAATCATATTTTTTTAATGTTATTGTTATTATTAATAGTAAGTTATTTTTGGTTGTTGTTCTTGTTGTTATTTTATCCAAAATATTGAATCATTAAAATCATTGAAGTTTTAAAAAAGTTTCCTTTCTAATAAAACCTCATACTCTAACAATGTTAGTAGAAGTATTAAGTTTTGGAATTTTTGGTTTTAAAAGTTCAACTTTGAGACTTTTTAGATATATAGAAGAAATATTTTTTGGGATTTTTTTGATATGAGAATTTTTTAGTTAGACTTTTTGGCATTTTTTCCAAATTAAATTATTATATCTATTGAAGAGTTTAACAATCCAATTATAATACCTAATTATTATTACTAAAAAAGAGATATACATCACTCCTGTGATGCACGGGTTCTATAACTAGTAATATTGATAATAATGTAATTCAAAGAATACAAACAAGTAAAGTTATGATTTAAAAAAAAAATGACTTGATAAATGAAGAAAATGTTATGTCAGTCTACCGAATGTATCAACATAATTGTTTCCATCATCAAATAAATGCAATATCCTAAAAATTGCTCGGCGGCCACTAGGCGTCGAACCAGGGCCTAGCGCCTAGATGATTAGTTGGGGCCTAGAATTAAAACATAATTCCTCATATTTTGATAATTTTTCTTAATATTATAAACTTACATATTTTAACAAAATAATTAAAATTATCACTAAATGATATAAAACAAAAAAAAATAAGATAGGAATACCAAAAAGAAAATTTTAAATCCAAGTTATCACATAATGTAAATTTGGATAAAAATAAGGAAGCAAATAAATACAAAACAAATCTAGGGTACTAATATGAATATTTGAAATGCTATGTGAAGTTAGGATTCGTAAATAGACACAACACTTGGTGAAACAGTCACTAATGATATTAGATACATCATTTCATGAGTTATCAAGTGTAAACAACAGCAGAATAAATAATAAACGAATCAGACAGAGTGACACCAAGCTATAATTTATGTCTACAAGTAAAACACTTGTAGACAATATCTCATGGCAAACTTCCACTACTAGAAAAATGACCTTTAGTGACGGAATTTTCCGTCGCTAAAGGCCCCCAGCGACAGAATTTTTCCGTCGCCAATCCGTCGCTGATGCCGACGGACCGATTTCCGTCGCTAAAGGAAGCCTTTAGCGACGGAAATTTCCGTCGCTAAAGGATTTTAAAAATTAATTAAAATTGAATTTCAGCGACAGAAATTTCCGTCGCTAAAGGATTTTAAAAATTAATTAAAATTGAATTTCAGCGACGGAAATTTCCGTCGCTAAAAGCTTTTAAAAATTAATTAAAATTGAATTTCAGCGACGGAAAATTCCGTCGCTAAAGGCGTTTAAAATTTAATTAAAATTGAATTTCAGCGACGGAATTTTCCGTCGCTAAAGTATTTTTTAAAATAATAATTTTTAATTTTAAAAAATAATTAATTTTAATTTCAATGAAATTTCCGTCACTAAAGGATTTTAAAAAATAATAAAATTTTAATTTCAGCGACGGAAAATTTCCGTCACTGATAATGCAAAAAATTTAAAAAAAATACACAAAAATTTTCTTCAAAACTGGTAATTAAAAAAAACGCCAAATACAGTTTTTTTGGCAAACACATCAACACAATCATCCATCTAGAAATTACAATACATACACACATCAAATACAGATTTTTGCCAAACATCTACAATCAACAGACCAAATACCGATCACCCATCTAGAAATTGTTCTACACATACACTTTTTGTGTGATGGGTGGAAGTAATCTGAAACTTATAGCATTAAAAATTCTCAAAAAAACCCATTCCAATCTAGAATTGATCCAACACTTGAAAATCAAAAAAATTAAAACCAAACAAAAACATAAAATCCCTTAAACATTCTGCATCAACCCAGTCCAAATGATATGAATCAACAGAAAAAAAAAATTTTTACAGTAAATGTGAAACAAACCCATCTTCAAATCACTGAAGAACAAATCCAGAAAATCCCAACCCTTTTGTCTCCAAATAACTTAAACCCTTCAATCAGTCAAACCTATACGTACAGATTGAAGGTCGAACGATGCACGGTTGAAGAGTGAAGCTGAAGAAGAGAACGACCTCTCTAATCGGCTGTCTCCTAGTCAGATTCGCCGAGATCCAGACCCTTCGCTTCTGCCGTCTTCCGTTTCAAGATTTTCGCCTTTTGGGTGTAATCGTTCGTAGAAGACGAGGGAGAGAGTGAATGAGAGAGAGACCCGGAGTAAGAGTGGGTGTCGTCGGTGATGGCGAGGGTGGGAACGCTGGTAGACGCCATGGAGGGAGGCAGCGGCGGTAATGGCGATTACCGAATTTTGAGAGAGAGAGAGGCGTAGATTTTGAGAGAGAGAGAGGCGTGGATTTTGAGAGAGAGAGGGATTTGGTAGCTATTTATAGTCTCAAGAATGAAGAAACTGGAACCGTTAGATTGAGGATATAATCAATGGTTGACACGCTTTAAAGTAATTGACGAGGATTGAGGATTATAATCAATGGTTGACACGTTTTTTTAATTTTTTTAATTTGTATACGAAATTACGGATCGAAAAAAGATTAAATTGATGAAGTTAATTACAATAACAGTTAAAAAGAAAAAAATTCAAATTACAAAACTCACGTTTTTTATTAATTTTTTAAATTTGTATACGAAATTACGGATCAAAAAAAAATTGATGAAGTTAATTATTATATTATTAAAAATAAAAAATGCAAATACAAATTTTCGCAACCATAAAACTGTAAAACTATATATTCATCGTACTTTTTTGTATTTATATATATATATATATATATATATATATATATATATATATATTGGAAATATATATATAAATATATTTTATAAATGATATTATATTATTAAATTTATATTTCAAATATTAATTTAATAATATAATATCATTAATAAAAATGATTAGCATATATATAATTACAAAAATAAAAATATTCACATTACAACTTAATTTATATATTTAAAAAAATAATAACAAAATTATATAAATAGAGTAAATTTGAATTTATAATGTATATGCCCTAGGCGTGTATGTCCAATTTTCCCTTTTACTTGTCTTACTTATATTAGACATATTTCTTGTAGATGAAGTTAGGTTAATAATAAATCTCAATATTTTTCCATATATTCAAAACAATCCGATTTTAAATATATTTATAATTCCCGTAATGAAATTAATAATGTTCATGGTAATATGATTAATAAAAATTTAAATCAATTAAAAAACACAAGTTATACTTTAAATTATGAGAAATTTATAAATGTTCATGTCTAACTCCGAATTAATTGGTTCTATAAAATAAACTACATTTTCAAATGGGTGTATTTTGAAATTTATTTTAATTAAATGATTTTTGATTTGCCTTTTAAAAACTATTTCGCTTATGAATTACGAATTATTTGATATAAATTGATTGTCTTACTTGTGTATGACTCTTTGTTAAATAGGAAAGGTTGTAACTGATTGTTTTGTAATTGGAAATTTTGTATATTTGGTTGTGTTTTATATTGGCTGATTGCTAACTTCTAGGATCCGACCAAATAAAGATGGTAATGATTTAACTAGGATACTTTGACTTGTTTTCTATTTTCACTCTACTTTTACCTATATAATTAATATATAAGTTTGGCCAAAACTTCCACTTAATTGAAGTTGAGTAATATATTCTTATTTTCATATTATAACTTTTTAATTTTAACACATACACTCAAAAAAAAAAATTAACACATAAATGAACAAGATAGTTTCTTTTTATTTTTTTATTTTTTAACAAATATATTTTTTCAATCATGCTTATGACTCATTTCATGCTTCATTATACAATAATTAATTCATCAACCTGTATGTACCAATATTTTAGACAATAGTGATACTTCATACTATACTAAAAATTAAATTATTTTCGAAAATATTTTAATAAAAAATTCAATAATAACAATATGGTAGGTATTAAATTGATTATTGGTTTTGTCAATTAATAATTAATATTTAGAATCAATTGTTATTTATCAATTAACTAGTTTTACACCCGTATTTATATAATTTAAAACAAAACATTTTTAATTATACTATACCTAAGCAAATGATAAAATTAATAAAATTAATTTAATTATTAAATAATACGATACCTAACATTTTTGTAGAACCTTCAACCATACATATATTGTTGAGAACCAACAATTAAATTAAACAAAAAAGAAACTAAACTTAAATAAAAAAATGTTGACCAAAACATTTTTTATATACACGACATTTCAATTAAGAAATCAAAACCAAAGAGAGAAGGAAAGAATAAAGTTAGGCTTTAATTGAATCCACTAAAAGACTAAAAATTGTTATTTATCGATGCCCTTAACCCAATGGCCCCAATCTAGAATTGTTGGATAACCAATAGACATTTCGAGATGTGGTTCCGTGATACCGCTTATTCAAACAACGTAACAAACAGCTTGATATTCTAACTAAGGGGTTGTTCAAGGCTTCAAGCCGCCTTTTAAGTCTTTTGTTAGCAAGTTGAGATTACTTGACATTTATCTTCCTCTTCGCTTTAGAAGCACACCAATGTGTTATAATATACATAATAATTAATACAATGTGTTTTATATTGGTTGATTGCTAACTTGTAGGATCCGACCTAATAAAGATGGTACTCCCGCTGTGGTTATTCGCTGCGAAACAATAAGTGAAAAGAAACATAACACTTGATTATTAACACCGTACTGCAAACCAATCGGGTCGACTTAAGTTGCTATGTTATGTTAAGTTGCTAAGTTAAATTGCTACGTTAAGCTGGGTTAAGTTAAGTTGCCAAGTTGCTGCTGCTAAGTTAAGTTAAGTTAAGTTGCTGTTAAGCACGCGTTAAGTTGCTATATTATGTTAAGCTAAGGTTGCTATGTTGCTGTTGCTTTAAATTGCTGCTAAGTTGCTA